>OX377203.1:11523843-11553843 GCA_947396885.1 Heligmosomoides polygyrus polygyrus
TTACATGCTTAATCCTGCGGAAAACGTTTTTTCAAAAGTGAAGGCCACGGCGAGGCGCCTCCTAAGTAATCCTGTCGCGGAGAGGACGCTGGCCGAAGTTATTGAAGAGGGTGTTCCTTCTGTATCGCAGCAAGATTGTGCAAACTACGTCCCCCACTTGATGGTAAAAATGACAGCAGCTGTAGCAGGGCAAAGATTCAACAGTACATGACTTACTTTGACTTGCTCATTGTGCTGTTTTGAATAGTTATTGTTGTATTGCTGTATTGTTACTGTATAGTTCCTGTTCATACTGTAAGTTGTATCGCTTAGTTTGCTCACTACTATGTACTTGTGTCGCATCACTACTGAAGTGCCTGACTTGCTTTAGTTGCTAGTTGTTTCTAATTTTCGTTGGATAGCCTTTTCTGAATGTTTGAATTTTTTGAGAAGAAGTAAACATTGAAACGTACAGCTTGCAAAGAAGACGTTGAATTTGATTTCGAAAACATTGAATTTGATTTCGAAAACGTTGAATTCGTTTTCGAGAACATTGAATTTGATTTCGAGAACATTGAATTTGATTTCGAAAACGTTGAATTTGAGCTGAAAATGGTATATATGTAAATTTATATAAATTAGACTATAAATTGCAGAATTAAAAATTAACATCAGAATACAACTTGTATTTTCTTACCGCTATACTGTGTCTATGTGCTAAGTAGCATTATTGTATTCGACCTGAAGAAGGGCTTATGCCCGAAACGTCACCAATAAACATCAACTTTGCTGCTTCTCATCGCGATTAATCTGGTCTTTATTATTATTTTTATTATTATTATTATTGTTCTTATTGTTGTTTCTTTTTCTGCATTTTCTGACCATCCTGCTTTAGTAACATGTCTTGTTTAGTTGCTTTATGGCACACTTTTTGTAGTGTACTAAATAAATAAATAAATAAATAAATAAATAAATAAATAAATAAACTTCTAGTTTTAAGCAGTCACATAAATCGAAGATAGAATACAACATTAAAGTTTTTGAAACCCTTTTCGTTTAAAAACATTAAAGTTAGCTGAATTAAAGATAATAATTTTGCACATACAAAAAAGTTACAACACGTTCCTCTTCACTGATCGGAAACCGGAGAGGTGCTATAACAAAAAATAGGAAGACTCCTTTGGAGATAGGTGGCGAAACGAATCTCTTTGAAGAAAGCAGACATTTGGAATATTTCCTAATCGGAGGGGAGTATACAAGGTGTCTAAAAAAAAGTATGCGCTGTTTGAAAGGTGATAACTTTGCTCAGAGTAAAGATACTAAAAAAGGTAAGGCACAGATGAAAGCTTAAGAAAACAGAAATTTTTTGACTCATGAGGTACCTGGAATGCGCCATGCAGTTGCCTGAAATTTTGCATTTTACACTCGACTGATTGTGTTTCGCTCGAATACTTGTTATAATTTCTCCACAAAGTGGCCGTTTTGATTGATTTTTGCTTCCTTTATAGTTGAAAACTTATAACACACAGTTTGCAAAAAATACAGGGTATTCTAAAAAATGTAGATACTAAGTGAGAGGTTCTAACGTTGTTGCTAGAGAAGCTCTTGAAGATATTTGAGACTCATATAAAAACACAGGTTAGCGAGATTCCTGTGGCGTGAAAATAGTCAAGATTGCGCCATGCCCCCTGAAACCTTGCATTTCAGACTCGATTGATTGTGCATGGGCAGAATGCTTGCTACGTGGCCAGATTAACCTGTGCTGTGCTTCTTTTAACGTTTTCCGTCGCCCAGTAGCTGCAATTATGCCTAATAACGTCTCTATTCAGTCTGAATGTTGCTTCATCAGTCCACAAAATCCGTCTTATAAAATGGGGTTCCTGATTACATTTAAATCGTGCGAATCAGTAAACTCGTATGTCACGCGTCCTTCACATGATTGTCAAGTTCTAAATGTTGAAAGAAGCACACCACAGGTTAATTTGGCCAAGTAGTAACAAGACTGTAACAGGCATTCGCCCATGCACAAGCAATCAAGTCTGAGATACAGGGCTTCAGGTGAGAGCATGGCGCAATCCCGACTATTTGCACGCCACAGAGATCTCGTTACGCTGTGCTTTTATATGAGCCTCAAACATCTTTACTAGTTGTAATGTTAGAACTTTTCAAACAGTACCTTCATTTTTTAGGATACCCTGCATTTTTCGCGAGCCTTAGTCTGTTTTTAAGTTTTAAACCTTAACAGAAACACAAATCAATCGATACGGCCAGTTTGTGGAAAAATTACAACAAGTATTCAAGCAAACACAATCAATCGAGTGTAAAATGCAAAATTTTAGAGAGTAGTGTATGGCGCATTCCACGCCGCTCATATGCCTGAAAATTTCTATTTTCATAAGCTTTCGGACGAGCTTTTAAATTCTTCAGCACCTCTACTGCGAGCAAAGTTATCAGTTTTCAAACAGTGTATTTGAGAGACCCTGGGGCCGGATTCATCAAAGTTACTGCAGTAGCTTTAACGGAGAGTTGTAAGCGAAATCCTACTGCGAGCAAAGTTATCAGTTTTCAAACAGTGTATTTGAGAGACCCTGGGGCCGGATTCGTCAAAGTTACTGCAGTAACTTTAACGGAGAGTTGTAAGCGAAAGCTCAGATAACGCGGCTTATCGCTCACCATATCGCTTGATAGGCCACGTTATCTGAGCTTTCGCTTACAATTCTCCGTTGATTACATGTGAACTGGTCCCGAAAAATTCCGTCACGCGCGAGCGGCGAGAGTCAGATGAGCAGAGTGAGTCTCCAGATTGGGCTAGGGAAGGGACTCCGGGGTGTGGCGAACAGGGAGGCGTGGAGTGCACGAGACGACACGACAAAAAACCGCGCGCCGCCTCGGCACTATGCCAAGCGGACCAGTTCTCCGGCAACGTTCTCCGTTAAAGTTAGTGCAGTAACTTTGATGAATGCGGCCCCTGTATAGTATGTTCCGTGTCCGACCGTCGCTGAATCTTGGCATAATTTCGAACTGGAATCGTAGAATTGCATTGACCTTGAGACCAAGATTGATATAATACTTTTATCCGGCTAACGTTTCGGCTCAACAGCCTTCGTCAGAGCCTGAAAAACAAGGGAACTTAGAGAGGTTGTTCGTCCAAGGGCTACCTTTAAGTCTCAAAGGTCTAAGAAGATAGAGATGGAACGAGACAGAACAGAAGTGGAAGTAGTCCCAACTAACCTTAAGATTGCAGCCGAGAGGCTGTCACGTCACCCTCAGATGGAGACAGATTGGGCGAGTGAGACTCTCCCCTTCTAGTCATCTCTTCAGCGACCATCCCTTTATCACTATCTGGCGTTAAACCGCAAAGATCAGCAAAAGGGACAAGCTCCTGAGTAACCATCACGCGTTCCTCTATCCTATTCATTACGGGGTTCCTTGCGGCAATCCACAGCGCTTCAAGAGTCTTGGGTACTGTGATGTCGGCCCCGCTCCCAAGGACTGTCACCGCCACCCCAAACATTGTGCCAGCATGACTTCGCAGCCTGTTCTCCTAAGGCGCCTTTTAAGGCCCATGCACACTTCTGCGACAGCGCGGCGCGGCCATGATGAAGCATAGGGCCGCGACGGCCGCGGCGCGACGCTGCGACAGCTGCCGCAGGGAGGGGGCATGCACACTCTTGCGACTGTCGCGGCGGCTATCGCAGGCGACGCCGCGCTGAGTGCCACAGGCTGGAATGGCTCAAACCATTCCTCGGGGCGCAGCATCCATGGGAACGTCGGTCCCGTTGCATAAAACGGTGCTCTAACGCGCCCGCGCCGCGACCGCCGGATTTCGCGGAGGTAGCCGTCGCCCCACTTGCCGCGCCGCGGTGTCGCAGAAGTGTGCATGGGCCTTTATACTCCCGCCGCGGCGCGGCGCGTCAATTTGGGGAGCGCCCCGATTTTGACGCGCCGCTGCGCGATTGCAGCTAGAAAGGGGAGCGTCAGCGACGCGCGGCCACGAGCATCTGCGCACTACGGCCCGTGCTCCGGAAACGGTCCACGAGTCATTAGGGACCAAAACAGAAAGGATTTTTTGGCTGATCAGCGCAATGCATCTTGTCAATGTTTGTCGTGGGATTTCTGTGGGGAGCGACGAATCCTCTTTTAAGCCTGGAGTCGAAGTCGTTCGCTCAACCTACGGTTGAAACTGGTGAGTGTGGTATTCAGTCGAATTCATGCAAACGGCACTAAACCACTCTTTATTTTGCGACATGTGCGGGTCCAAAAGTAAAACTGCTGGAACGTACCCATCGTCAAGAATCACTCTCAAAATTCTTTCTCATATGGCCATTCTAGGGTCACTGTGCACTAAGCATATCTTTAGCGTGATATATGAAGCTTCGTGAATGTGAATGTCTACAGATCTCTATTCTCTTCCTAGGTTACAGAAGGTACGGGCTAAGGTCATGGTCACTGATTTCGCCCATACTCCCTAATCAACTGAACCTACCGTAATCGCCCGTAACTTCAAAAAACGATGTCAGATTCGTGACCAGCACCCTAAACCCCTCCCCCTCTTTCCCAATAGAATATAAAACATAACGAAATCTAAAATTCAAAGAAGTAAAGAAAGGTTTAAAAATAATAATTGTTTTATTATTTTTATAAATGTATTTTTTTATAAATTAAAAAAATTATATGTCACAAATTATAAAACATTAGAAGTTTGGTCGAGGAGGTGAAATCTCCCATCCCACGCCGAGTCTGCCGCGGTTTCCCTCAGCGGCGCGATTCGCCGAATACCGTAACCCAAAATTCTCGTCAGGTGTGGTGTTTTGCGGCGGCGGAATATAAAAGCGATGCCGCGCCGCCTCGCGGCGCGAAAAATCGATAGCCATGCCGACCATCACGCCGCGCCGCGCGGCTGCGCAAGTATAAAAGGCGCTTAACGGTGTCGAATGTTACACATGTTAAGTCCATCCACGTGTTCCTTCATCCTTACCCAAAGCGACCTGCCTGTCTCACCCATGTATTCCTACTTGCAGAGCAGGTTATGAGGTACCCCACCCCCGAGACCATGCAATCTCCTCCTTTACCGAACGGACACACCACCATGAAGGAGTAGTACAAGCGCAATCATACAGGCGGTTCCGCACGAGCTGCGCCTTGAGATTACTGGCTGCTATCTCAGATAGCCTAATCAGGTCGTCCAATCCAGCCCTACGAATACAGCTTCGTATTTAAGCGCTTAAAGAGATAAATGGGATTGAGAAAGCAGTCTTGGTGCGCCCCTGGTTTCTGCTCATTCGTTCTCTTGCTGGCCGACGATGGTGCACACACAGGCTTTCAGTGGCATGACCAACATACCCATTGGACGATGCAATTCGAGAAGCCATTCTCCTTGACGAACACCTGAAGTCTTCATTAGAAGACACCATGGTCGCTGTGTGGAACATTTTCTTGATAATGGCCCTTTTAGTGCTGCTCGGACGCGCAGAACGGAGCTGCACCAAGATGCTCTTGTTACTAGGCTTTTTCTAGGCTCTGACGAAGGCGGTTGCGCCGAAACGTTAGCCGAATAAAAATATTATATCAATCTTAGTCTCGGGGTCAAAGCAATTCTACGACGCTGTATAGTAATTTGCGTCTCGATCCGCTCCCTTGAGTTTGCACGGGAACTTCAAATGCTATTCCATGATGCGGGGCTTTTATTTAAATTCAGTGGATGTGCTTATGCAGCTTGGAACGACGTACGCAATTGGCACTTCATGATTGCCCCTCCCGACTAGGATAGGTTCGAAATTTGAAATGTTATGTGATTCGCTCCCAATTTGCTTTTCGAAAGTTTCCTAGTGCATTGCTTATCAACTCAGCAGTCAGCAGTGTGTTCAGGCGATCTTATCAGTTGTTTTGCCGGTCGGGAAGTGCTTCAGCAGCCGTGTTGTGGTTGCGAAAAACCGGCCGCAGTCGGCGCGGTGTGTCACGTTGTTGCGTCGAGTGTCCTCGGCCTTCTCCCTCTGTTTCGATTTTGCTTGAATTTCTGTATCAGATCTGTTTCTCTTTGGAAAAATTCATTCAGACGCTAAGAAAGCCGGTCTCACTACAGTCAATTCCACAAGTGAATTCTGAACAGTCGACTAGTGTCGTGTGTACGATGAGGGCCTTATTCGATTCCGTCTGAAGTGACGGCGTGGATGTGATGGAAGCTCCGTTTCGGGTGCTAGAATTTCGTGCACGCAGTCGAGAGGGAGACGATGCTGGAAGCGAACGATATGGCGGCAAGAGTACACCGCTTTCCGAATGAAGTAGTGGCAGAAGAACGTACGCGTCGGCAGAATTCCGGATCCTGAACAATTTGGGCAGCAGCTACGAGCAGTGTGACGACGCAGAACACCAGCAGTGCACTCCGCATTGAACTGAAATAAAAAGGATAAAAAGCGGCGTTACTCAATCCCTTCTGGGATGCGCCAGCGCATTGTACTTCTACGGGATGTCGTGGAGGCGATATGAATGCGTATTTGGCCATACAATGACTGGTGGCCAGCCGATGAACAAATAAGCGCTTTATCCTTCCCAGACAAGTCTGGTACCAATCCACCGACCCCGGAAGGATGGAGCGCTTGGATGGCCTGGGCGGGAAATCCGAACCAGGAATCTGGTGTCGGGTGCATGCGACAGTCGGCACTTCCTCCGACTGCGCTACACGCGCCCTGAACTGAAGTAGATATATTCAACTACTCATATTCAACACATGTTTATCGAAAATTAACGGAAATCAGAACGAAAACAAAAACCTAACACTCTTGTAGAGCATGTCATCCACTTTCGAATGGTTATAAAATTATACAGAATTTTCAAAAGTATGGAGAGAGAAGGAGCTGTCAGCGAAGGACATTTTTTATTTTTGACCTACCTTATTGACATAAAATGTGCAAAAACCCAAATGAAAAGGGAAACATCTCTCTGACTCTGAAAATGCACAAAAGGCATATCAACAGAGATCTCAATCACCTTTTTTCCGAGGTGGTAAGTTGTTACAAAATTTACTTCATAACATAATATAGTCCAAGAATGTTGATAACTTTCTCCGAAAACTCAATTGACGTGGTTTACTTCACTTTTACTCTATTTTTACTTTGATTTGCTCTACTTCTTTACAGATCCGCATTCTTACCCTGGAAGGCTAGAATATTTATTTATTCATCTAATTAACCCATGCATAACTAGGTGATACAAAACGAAGGAAAAGATGGAGAACTAGGATTGCGTGCGAAAATCAAAATGGGAAAAAGGGAAACTATCCTACTATATATAAAAGAGTAAGCGGTTGTGTCTGTCCTTCCCTCTGTCCTTCAGTCTGTCCGTCTGTCCGTCCGTCCGTCTGTCCGTCTGTCCACCTGGCCTTTCGTAAACGTCGAGTAGTAGCCATCCGGGTTCAGACGAGGTGTTGAGAGGGGTCAGAAGACGTGTCGCCGATGTCACGCAAGGGGCGTCCGAGTTCCGAACATGTGTCATCGACGTGGTGAAAGCGAGCGCCCGAGTTCAGAAGGGGTGTCACCGACTCGTTCAACAGGCGTCTGGGTTCAGAAGAAGTGTCACCGATGTCGCGAAAGCCCTGTCCGGATTCACACGACGTGTCAACGATGTCGCGCAAAGCACGTCCGGCTTGAGAAAACATGCCACCGACGTCGTCCATAAGGTGCTTAGGTTCAGAAGAGGTGTCACCGATGTCGCGCCAGTGGTTCCGGATTCAGACGACGTGTCAACGATGTCGCGTAAAGCACGTCCAGCTTGAGAAGACATGTCGCCGACGTCGTCCATAAGGTGCCTGGGTTCAGAAGAGGTGTCACCGATGTCGCGCCAGTGGTTCCGAATTCAGACGACGTGTCAATGATGTCGCGTAAAGCACGTCCAGCTTGAGAAGACATGTCACCGACGTCGTCCATAAAGTGCCTGGGTTCAGAAGAGGTGTCACCGATGTCGCGCCAGTGGTTCCGGATTCAGACGACGTGTCAACGATGTCGCGCAAAGCACGTCCGGCTTGAGAAGATATGTCACCGACGTCGTCCATAAGGTGTCTGGGGTACGAAGAGGTGTCACCGATGTCGCGCAAAGCACGTCCGGCTTGAGAAGACATGTCACTGACGTCGTCCATAAGGTGCCTGGGCTCAGAAGAGGTGTCACCGATGTCGCGCCAGGGGTTCGGGATTCACACGACGTGTCAACGATGTCGCGCAAAGCACGTCCGGCTTGAGAAGACATGTCACCGACGTCGTTCATAAGGTGTCTGGGCTAAGAAGAGGTGTCACCGATGTCGCGAAAGGCCTGTCCGGATTCAGACGACTTGTATTCTGATAAAGCAGATCGTTTGCTTATATAATTTTGTGCAAAAGACGTTCAGCTTTTGGAATAAAATGTTTAAAAAGGCTATGGAGACCTAGTTTCGAAGGTAATATAGGATAGGAATGGACGATGGTTATGGTTAGACCTCCCGCCGTCTCTTTTATGTCAGCTTTCGTAGCACCTGCACATTATTCTGCGTCATCAGGGAATTGTGATTCTGACGATGTTTTCCATGCTCATTAACGCCGTTCCCGACACAAACAAAACGTGGCTAGCAGGAGACGTGACACACAATGAGCCGCATAAACTCTATTTTTGAAAATTTCAACAAAGTTCAAGTAATCTTGATGCTTACGCAAAGCTTCGGCCAATGAAGTGATTCACCTCCGAAAGATTCTGGCTTCGGAAGTATGGAAGGCTCGGTTGGCGTGGGCGGGAGATCCGACCCAGGTACCTGGTAAAAGGTGCCCGTGACAGCTGGCACCTCCTCCGACTGCGCTACACGCGTCCAGTAACTTATTTCTTTATTCAAAAAAACTTTTTGAACTGGAAGGCACGTACCGCACTATTTTCACGTCGAACTGGACACTTTTCAGATGAAATTGGACACTCTTCTACGCTAGTCTAAGACTTTTGAAATCGAAATGAGCGTCTTTCACATTGGACTAGAGGCTCTTCAAAAAGGTCAGAATAATTTCTTCTGAAGGAAAAGATCCGTATGATGGACTTTCAAGCTTTAATTCACCTATTGGATAAATGAACACATTTTATGAAGTTTGATAAAACTTTATTTTTGAGAAAAACATAGCATAAAGTTCGTTTTAAAGAGCATAAACGTGGACATTTAGTTCTAAAAGAACTAAATGTTCAATTTTATTCCAAATGCACCAAGTCTGTTTAGAAGAGTGACGCGAAGTGTGTCCAATTTGACGTGAAAATGGTACGTACTGCTCAGAGAAGAGAGTTTTAAAAAAGGCATATAGGTTTTTAAAAAGTTTTAAGGGTTTTAAAAAGCAGGTAGACAGCTATTTTTAGCGCTAAAAAGAGATTGCGCCACGCTCTCGTTCAGGATGTCGCGATTTTTTTTCGATTGATATCAAGATTTCTGTGCACATGAGCTTTGACGCCTGTTAACGATACCAGAAAAGCAACTGCAAAGAACACACATATCCTCACTTTGATGGTTTACGTAGGTGGCACTTACACTAGCAATCGAATAAAAATCGCGACGAGCTTTTCGAATACATGGCGCGATCTGACCTTTTAATACGCTATATGCTTTCTTCCTCGCGGTGCTTTAAGTCACATTTTAATTTATTATTCTCTCCTTGCGCTCAGCCGATCGTCAGTCAATTAAGCCAGAAAGGGCCCCTGTCGTATACAATGGCCAGACGTCCAGCAGCCTAACGGCCGCCAAACGGCCGACACATGACAACTCGTCCGCGAGGGCGGGGCTACGAGAGGGACGCCCAGTCGAGGTATCTATGTGGTATCTAACGTCCGGACCCACGGAGTGCAATGGAAGGCCAACTCCAATGTTTGTTCCTGACGTCTGTGTTCGAAAACGTTCACCAGCGAGTCATCGTTTCTTATCTACGCATTCACCCCTACTCGGTCTAGCGTCACCTGAAATGGCGCTATCAGTAGTTGCGGTCAGCTGTAAGGGCACACGCAGCTGTCGTGTTGTGTCTGTGGAAGACCGGTCTCAGTCACAGCAACGGCGTCGCCATGTCGTCGTCCTTGCCCTTTCCGCTGTTGTCGTGACCTTTCAGGTTCCACAGTTTCGATTTTGCTTCAACATCTGTCCGAACTTCTTGAAGAGCGCCTCATTTTCCCTGTGTCTGCGGTGCTTCCTTTGAAAAATTCATTCTTTTGCTGAAGAAAGTGATCTTGATGTATTGAAAGAAGAAGCTGAAATTCTGCATTCTTTGAAGTGCGTGCCGATTTGAAATACTCAATTTCGACGTGAAACTGGACAATTTTCAAGTCAAGTTCGACAGTTTTCAAGCCAGATAGGACAATCATGTAGTCAAGGTTGACCCTTTTGAAGTAAATCTGAACGTTTTCAAAATCAAGACGAAGATTCATTAAAATAGAGGCTTTTCGGGACGGCTTGAGAACCGCAGTAGCAGCGCATATTTTCAACTCACTTGTCCCAATAGTGAAACACACTGCATGAAATTTCCTAACACTTTCATCTTTTAAATCAAAGCAATGAACTAAAATTTGCTTTAAAGCGCGTGTTTTAAAACGAAATAATATTCTGCGCTAAAAAGGATTGCACTCGACCAAATCGTCGCGATTTTTGACCGATAGCTTTGCTGGAGAGGACGTCGATTTGAAGAACACATTATTAGCCGAACAAGAATGAAACTCCTGAATGCTTCGTGGTGCTTATATATTGTTTTGATGGCTGCGAAATGATAGTGACGTGTCGTTGCAGATCACCAGTTGCATGTTTGCCACAGTAGGTCCACTCGGATTTCAAGAGCTTCGAGCTTGTTAGAAAGAGTTTCCAACTTGGTTTGAAAGGTATCTAGCTCAACGTAAATATACTATAAATGATTTCTTTGGTCTGCGCTGGTACTGCGGTTCTCAAGACTTTATTTTGATATCAGCCTGAGCCACCGCGCATAAGACTCAAGAATGCCGTTTTCCCTGTACGCTCGCCTTTTATGGTCGCCAGGAGGGAGAAGTCACGCCCCTCCGCTCCTATTGGACGGCCGGTGGGCTGTCCGTGACGCACCGAATCCACGGCCAGGTGCATGCAAATAATCAATGCAACATATTCACCACGAGAATTTCTACCTATAATCAATTCAAATTCAGGATACATATACTAGATACAACTAATAAACTCTATAACACAACAGCATTTTAGAATTATAAGTACTTACAGTAGAAGCACAACGATCCCTACTTAACATATATACATTTGGAAATGAAGTCCTGTTACATAATCTTCTGAGTTCTCTCAACTAGGAATCCTCTTGTCTTATTCTGATCGTATAAGTTTGTGCTAGGCCGTCGTTGGAATATGGGACTGCGACATTCAACTCTTCGGAAGAATAGTGAAAATCTTGTAAAGGGCACCAAGCGGTTTCACGCATAAATGATGATAAGATCTGTTGGATCTCTAGTAGCTTTTTGTCGTCTGCTCACCACAGGCATTGGCTTATGTAATATATAACTAAAAAAAATTGATTTCATTCAGTCGACTCTACAAGTGGACTCTGAACGGTGGTAAGTATCGACTGTTCAGTGGCAGTGAAAGTCGTTAAAGTTCCTGAGGAATGAAAGTTGCGTAAGTTAAGTTGGAGAACCCGAAAAAACTGAAGTAGTTGAAGATACTGACGAGCTTACGTTAACCGTAGTTATGCGAAAGCGGACAAGGATGAAACAGGGCATCAGCAGAGTGGCAAAGTCGATGACAATGCTGTGGAGAAAGCGAAGGTTAATGATGCAGATGGGAAGTGCTGCGTTCCAATCAGTTAACTACTAACAAATGTATCAGCTATCAGCAACGTTTTGCATTATTAATTAATGAAAATAGATTACTACTGTCTTATTTTCGTCTTGATCTAATGAATACATTCTAATTATGGCGCATAATGAGCGTGTCTTAATTCCAGAATCTAAAATTTACTTTTTAATACACAATTTTCAGACCCTGACAATCTCCGCGTGCTATACCATGCAGGCGATGCGACGATCAATCTGGCAAATACGATCATGTTTGTCAGCAATTTATCGCACTTTTTATTCTATTTATTCTACAGGGTGCGCATTAATTATGGGTCTCGGCGAAAATTTGCGGATTTAAACCGCGAGCTACATTTTTTTCTGAAAATTTAAGTGCTATTATTTTGAGAATTGTTTATACTATGCGCTACGAAAAGTTTTGTGTACGTTCTTTGCATTCTATACTATGGTTAAGGCTCATCCGAAGCGTGCCGCCATCATCGGTCTGCACCAAGAAGATCATGAGTCGAAGAAAATTGCTTATTTTCTATCTGGGATCGGTCCGAAACACGATTGAACGGTTCAAGAAGCTCGAAAGTGCCATACATCGGACCGGTAAGGACGGGGTGGAAAGGTTTCTGTTGCAACGTTTGACACCATGAAATGAAGAAAGAAGAAAAATTCCTCGCCGCTCAATGAGGAATGTGACGAAAGAGGAAGGCATCAGTGCTACCTCTGTGAGAAACATTGTCAGAGGGAAGCTAAGACTTTGCCCTTACCGACATTAAACGGGAACTTTCCTTTCGTCCCAAATGAAGAACGTGCGGATGAAGAGATGCAGGAGAGTTATGACGCACTTCGCAGATGGTACGCACCGGAGCATCATTTTCAGTGACGAGAATTTTTTTTTACAACAGAACCTGTTGCGAATCTACAAAACAATTGGACCTTCGCAACAGATATGAAGCAGGTCATTTCTAGAGGAAAAGTCATTGGGAAAACTGCACATCCGAGCTTCGTTATGGCTTGTAGTGCGATAACCTCAGTTGAGAAGACGCCACTGGTGTTCGTCGATGCTGGAGTGAAGAGTAATAAGTAACTATACTTGAAATCGGTCCTGGAGAAAGTTTTGAAGACATGGTTCATTTCTGACTTTGGAGACAAGCCATGGTGCTTTCAGCAAGACTCGGCTCCTGCAGACAGGTCGAGTGTCTTCCAGCAGGGGCTGATTTCATCACCTATAAAGAACGGCCATCAAATTCGCCAGATATGAACCTCCTGACTTTCTGGTCTGGTCAGTTTTTGAGCAGAAGATTTCAGCTACAGGATACTACAATGGTATCGCTCTAAGCTGAACTTACGAAAGCATGGAATGTTCTTGATGAGGACTATCTGTGTGCCAGCTGCGACGCCTTCGTAACTCATCCGAGAAGCTGCATACGAGCAAGAAGAGGGCACTTGGAATGAAGGCTGTAACTTTTGATTGTTAAGGACCTTAGGGAAGATTACGAAGCGTTTTTCTCCGCTTTGAATAGTTTGCGTTACTATGACACCTCGATTATTTGAGGCCCATAATTAATGCGCACCCTGTACATGCAATATAAATGGAGGGAAGGGATGGAGTTAACCTAACCGTCGAGTGACCACGGAGCCATTTCTGGTTAGAAAATCAATTTTTCCTACTGTAGTATAGAAAGCCGTCACTGTCTCTTTTTAAGCAATACATTGTATTGTTTACATTGATGTTTTTTATTGATGTCACTTCAAGAAACTCCATTATTTCGAATTAATGTTGAAACATCTGTTTGGCGGCAGGCATGCAGTAGGAATTCTATTGAAACCAATGTCAATAAGGGCAAAAATTAACGATGGTAAGCCAATTGAAGATAGGCAATCATCATTCAGATAGTCAGAAAATCGACCCGTCGACGGCATTCGACTTTATTCCAGCGAGGCCAAGCGACAAAGATGATATCGTCAAACTCTGCGTGAATGAGTTCATTCATGTTGAACCGAACCGCACAGTAAGGTAGGCTTTCTGATTTTACTATATTATACTTACTGCTAATTTATACTTTACTTCAAAGAGTTTTTAATCGTTCAGTCTCGTGCGCCAGTAGATTTACTATTGATATGGAACATTCAGTGCTTTTTATTCCCTCTGGAATTTGTTTTCGTCCCCAGTGCAAGCGTGCAGGTACAATTCCACACAAACACATTCACAAGTTTTCCGCGCATTTCTCGAGTTGCACTAGGTGGCGAAACGGATCCTAGTTTTGTTTTATCTCTCAACGATGAGCCTATTGTCCCATATTTAAACATACGTAAACGAGATTAATCCAATAACCGTTTCCTCAGAACACTGACGGTTCGCCTCCAGTAGTGCGATCGACACTTCTTTATCTCCAAAACTTTCAGGCGTTGAAGCTCACAGAAGAAGCGTCACGTAACATTTTCGAGTACATCGCAGCTAAATCTCTGCACTATCCATATTCCTATCGCATTCATGAGAAGGTAGGATGACATCTGCTTATCCTTCTGAGCCCAGTGTATGTCAATCTTTCGTGTACTCTTCAACTGTTCCTGAGAGTTGAGTGAGCGCTTGTAGAAGCCGGAAAGAATGCGGAGCAGGTATAAGTATTACTGTCCGTGACGGAATAGTGACGCGTGGTAGCAAATGGTATATTGATTAAACGCTCATCTTTTTCAGGACACAGGAAGATTAATCGGATTTCGATTGCTTTCCATAGGACATCGGGACTCTTCGTTAGACGTGGAGCCTGTTCCACTAGCTGAAGTAAGCCATCCAGGAGCGCAACGATTATGTAGGTGGCTGAGATTTTCCTTTATAAAAAGACATCTATTGAGCAGAGAACTCCAAACGTCTTAAACCAAAATGAATGCCTTACGTGTCTTTGCAGAGTAGTTGAACCGGTATCAAATGCGGTATTAACATTGCGTAACGAGAGCTGTCGTTTAAGGCATACAAGTGTGGGGTTGTTTTTCAGCCATCCTGTTTTCCGCTAAGTATAAAAGAGTCAAAACTTTAGGTGAAATACTAGAAGCGTCAAAGGCTAAGATGTGGCGATGGGCAGATGACGGCGTTAAGAAAGTTCTTCGACGTGAAATCAGCTACGTTACTCCGCGCCACCAACGAAAAGGAATCGCGAACTTCCTGATACATCTCGGTCTCGATTTTAAGGCACTAAGAGTGGGTTGCTTTAAAATTTGAAAGAGAGCCTTTTAATTAGAAATTGGGTTACCAGAACATTTTGCCAACATTTTGTAGCAGCAACAATTCATCACTTTCGAAATGTAGGTTTAGAGTATTGGCGTTCATGGCATCACATCTGAAGCGTCGTCATTGGCTAATCAAAGGCTGCTGGAAAAGCATGGCTACGTATGCGTTGGAAAGCCGGACTATAAGCTAGAAATGCACGATGGAAATGAAGGTGTAAAGGTGTACTTCAAAGATCTCAGACACTAGTCACGTGGCTCTTCCTTTTCTGAAACAACTTAGAGCAATCTTGTAATCGACTCTTACCATAAGTCTTGTCTGATTTCATTAATAGTGTAAGAGTCTCCTAACCCTGGCGTAATCATAACAGACATGATTGACTCATCAACTTTTCTAGTGTGGAGAAATCATAGTCATCAAAGGTTGCCATTCGTTGTGCTTCCTGTTATCTACTTGTCACTATTGTTAGGGAAACGAACACAATCAGCATTCGACTAGCTGCTTACTGTCGTCTTCGATATGCAATAAATTCGTCAGCAGTTCTGAATTTGCAGTTCTTGCACATGTTCTTTAATAGCATAGCTAGCTGACCTCACGCAGCTGATCATAATGCCCGAATGCTCAATTGTAGATGTCGTGGAAGATAGTATGTATCCGTGTCGCGTTAAAGTAATCTACAAACACTCCGTCTGTATATCTTTTCTGATATGCAATTTGAGTTCCTGGTCACAGTCTGGAACCGAACCCAGTCTAATGATCTGCAACGCACCGATAAAACGTTATTTGCCTCGAATAAACGTTTTTCGATGGATCTTTATTACTGTACAAAAGTAAACGTTTATTTAATGGTAACGAATTCTACACTGTGAGGGTGCAGACGTTGAAGACAGTTCTTGTTGCCATTTCAGTGCTCAAAAATTGGCAGTTACCATCTGAGAATAATCAGTGGTGTAATTATATCAACACTACAGCGATAACCCGGAAATCCAGCCTAATGAGAAGGAAATACAGGTGTGCAGGATTAAATGTTGCAAAGAAGGTGAACAGTCGCGCTATAGATTTTATGCAAGTGCGGAATAATGAAGATTTCGCCCACATATTGTACCATTTGAGATCCAACTTGGGCCTGTCCTAGTGGGGGGGGGCGTACAACTAAAAACTATGTAGCAAAATTAATTAAGACTTACCGAGCGGCTCCTAGAGAACAAGATTGAACCTAAAAGAAACAAAAACGGACGATTAAACAAAAAACTAAATTGCCAGGATTTTGCAACAATCTCGGCGGGCAAAGAACGACAGAATGGAGGCATGCCGCGTGTTGACCACCGTCTGACGTGTTATAACCAGGATTTAACATGGTGAGGAGCACAAATTTTGCTTGCCCACAACTGCGGCAAGAACAAATATAACTTTTATTTTTTTCTCAATGAATTTTTCGAGTTTAGGTGCTGTCTTGCTCTGTAGGAGCCGCTGGGTAAATCACAGGTCGATTTGTTACATGTTGTCCCCCCCCCACCTAGGATAGATCCTCGAGACTTCTACACGCTTTCCTTTTTCAAGGGAAAGGTTGGCTTTAAAAAAGAATCTCAAAAAGCCACCGGCTCCTTATTTCATTACCCCAGCTTGATTTATTCGCCTCAACGTCGTACAATGTTGTCCGTCGTACAACGTTTTATTGCAGTGGATGAGGTCAAACTTCAATTAATGATTTTTCAGCAAGACTAGGTACGGTTTCCTGCTTCGAAGACGACACTTGCCTTCAGCGATGCTCATTTTTCCGGGAACTGAGCAAGGACATCTGGTCATTGAATTCGTCCGACGTGAACCCTCTAGCCGTTCCTGTCTCGGGATATTTGGAGTACAAGATTACTCCAAGATATCGCCGAGCGTGGACTATCTCACTATAGAACCGCTTGTGACCAACGTGTACATCGGTCGAGCGTTATTTTCATGCTTGCATTTCCCATAGAACATTTCCCGTAGAACGTTTCGATGACCGCATGATGAAGATCGTTGTCGCCGTAGAAGAGCGACAATGTCATTTCTTTTCCACGTATGCTTCGCAGATAGGTTGCTCCGAGCAAACCAAGGACGAGTTCTGGTCCCTGCTTGATGAGGAGACAGCGGAAGTACCGTAAGATATGGTTGCTGTGGCAGGTGACCTTAACGGTCACGTCGGAGCAGAGAAAGACGGCTACAGCTGTCATCGTGGTTTTGGCTATGGGTCACGCAACGCAAATGGTGAGCGTATACTTGAGTATGCCGACTCACACGACCTCACCATCGTGAACACCAAATTTTGAAAGCGTGAAACCCACCTCATCTCGTTTTATAGCGGGAACGCCAAAACACAGATTGACTATGTCCTTGTTAGGCGTCGCGACCAAGGGCTTGTCACAGACGCGAAGACCGTGCCCTATGAGACGGTTGCCACGCAACATTGTCCACTGATATGCTCGCGGAAGATCACACCTCCGAGGTGTAAGCGTGTCGAGCGCTGCGGGTCGGCTAGAATCAAATGGTGGCGACTGAAAGAGAAGGAAGCGGCAGTTATTTCTCGCATTCGGTTGCTGACGGTAACGACTGTCGAAGAAACCTGGAAAGAGGTTACGGATTCGTCGATAGACGTATACGGGATGTCGTCCAGCTTTCCAATAATCAGTGTGGTTTCGTTGCCGACTGCGAAACGGCTGATTCCACATACGCCGTTCGTCTTCTGCTAGAGAAGCACCGCGAGAAACAGAAACCGGTCATTTTGCCTTCCTGGACTTGGAGAAGGCCTTCAACCGCGTTCCGCGAGAAGTTATATGGTACGCGTTGCAACGACACGGCGTTCCTGAAGAGCTTATTGAGTGGGTGCGCATCCTCTACTCGTGCCCAATAAGCCGAGTAGGAGCACCAGCGGGCACCTCGATGGAGTTTCCTATCTCTGTCGGAGTACACCAGGGGTCTGCGCTCTCTCCACTGCTCTTCGTGATCGTCATGGATGCAATTACACGAGATCTTCAGAACGTAGCTCCTTGGACGTTGCTGTATGCCGACGACGTCATGCTTGCGTGTGAAGACGAAGGTGAACTCGAGCGATGGGCACAGGAATGGTGCGATCGCTTGGCATTGTTCGGACTCAAGCTAAACGTCAAAAAGACGGAATACTTCACGACGGATGTGAATGAGCTCGGATCTATCAAGATCAATGCTACTGAGTTCTCACGAGTGACATCTTTCAAGTATCTTGGGTCAACAGTCACGTCCGATGGCAGCCTACAGTTGGAGGTGGATGCGCGTGTGAGTGCAGCCTGGCCCAAACGGCGCTCACTGACTGGGGTGCTTTGCGACAGAACAATACCTGAGCATCTCAAATCGAGGGTTTATAGAACAGTCGTTCGCCCGGTATCGACGTACGGTGCTGAGTGCTGGCTCGTGACGAAGGAGATTGAAAGCCGCCTCAGTGTAATGGAGACGAAGATGCTAAGGTGGACGGCTGGAGTAACGCGTTTGGACCGCGTTCGCAACGACACCATACGACAAAGCTTTGGTGTCGCCACGATAGCCGACAAGTTGCGTGAAGCTCGTCTACGATGGTATGGTCACTTGCTTCGCGCTAACGACTACACCGTCTGAAAGATGGGCCTGAACCTTGAAGTCCCTGGAAAACGGCGCAGAGGACGCCCGAAGCAACGTTGGCTAGATACGTTGCGCTTGGACTCAAAGATAGCTGGTGTGCATCCTGATCAAGCATTTGATCGGGAGAAATTGCGTCACCACACCAGAAGAGCGGACCACGCCACCAAGCGGGACAAACGCTGCTGAAAATGATGATGATTGACCATGATGGAGACATTTGAAAACGTATGATGTTTGTTAGTTTGCTGTCTTGAGTTAGCACTCCTCCGTAGCCGTAGCCAAGTGTAGAGGACAAGTGATTCGCATTGAAAGATCGAAAGGCCCGCTCTTTAGCAGAGCTCGTATCTGTGTTGGAAGTTCGTCTGCGCGCCCGCACCGTTTTTTAAAAATAAATGAAGGTTGCGCTTGTTCAATTAAACATTCACTTTCGACACTTACCTTATGGTTTATTATATAGCAAGAGATCATAGTGTTCCAACATAGTGTCCCCAGAATATACCTTAATTTTGACGCTCGGTCTTCGGTTTAGACACAACACAACATAACACAACATTTGATGTGAAGCAATGTATAAGAACTGTAGAATGCAACAACAATCAAGGCCAGGAAGCGGTAGTCTCCAGAATACACCTCAATTTTGATGCTCTTTCGTTTAGACATAACGCAATATTTAATGTGAAACAATGTATAAGAACTGTAGGATGCAACAACAATCAAGGTCTCGAAGCGGTAGTTTAAGGAGAAGATAGCTGTCTATTTGCGTACAAAACAGCAGCAGAATGTAGTACTGAGCACCGCTCTTCATACAAATATTACTGCAGTTCACAGTATAACAGGGCCGGATCAAAGTCTTTCGACAACAATGTCATCTTCCTCCGCAGTGCTTCCTGGTCCGCTACTCGTGTCCCATTCCATCGACACATCGCCGATTCGGCCTTCAATCGTCGATTTCTCCTCCATAAGACGCCTTAGAATATCTTCTTGTGCGTAGATGTGCAGCTCATCATTCAAGTTGTCCTGTAAGAAGAAATTTTCCATAAACTCATTAGCTATGAGTTCTTTGTAACTGTTAGGTAAGTCGTGATGAGTGCGAAACTGAGGAAGTGCTTGCGTTAGGAGCATGTTGTTGGAATCCGCAACATTCATGTCAACCTATGCAGTCAGGATTAAT
Organism: Heligmosomoides polygyrus polygyrus; assembly: GCA_947396885.1. Taxonomy (NCBI): domain Eukaryota; kingdom Metazoa; phylum Nematoda; class Chromadorea; order Rhabditida; family Heligmosomidae; genus Heligmosomoides; species Heligmosomoides polygyrus. The sequence continues at coordinate 11,543,637 of OX377203.1, forward strand.
TTCGTGCTACTAAATTTCTCTTGTAGAAAGATAGGCGACGTCTCCAACTTGGCTGCCAACAACCACCATATCAACGATGACCTTTAATAAGGCACCTCGCTGATGAGCCTTTGGCCACCCGCTACCCAACATGAACGACTTAAACAGTCTGCAAGAGACCTGCGTCGCTCAGTTTTCGGATACAACAAAAGCAATAAGCCACAGAGCTCTTCAGATCTGACCTCCTCGCTGTTCCTGCTGTTGTCATTTCGTTGCAAAGTCTTTACACGTATTATGGTGACGTGCTTCCTGTCAACACTGCCACAGGCAGCGTCGCTCATTCCAGCTCCTTCTAACTGTGTCGTTTGCTCTGTGTCCTGGTGGCGATGTGATAGAAGCTTTGATGAGATTCTTCGTATCACTGCTAGAGGACCTATAAATATGATAGTTGGACAAAAATGCATTTCCCATTGTGCGGCGGGGAAAAGTTAGCGTTGAGCTGTTTACCAGAGCTCTTCTCAGTGCCGACATCTTTCACCGCACGGGTAGTAATGGCGTTGAAGATCAGAGAGCGCCATAGATTCTCCGAAGTCTCTTGGACTTCCAGCACTCCATTGATCAGCACTCGGCCGTCCATTGTGTACCTATGAATATCTATTTTTCGAGCGAGCTTTCGGTTCCGCTTAATTTTACCGGCCATTCTTGGTCTTTCGTTATATTAGTGTCTGCTCAAGGAACAAGAATTTATTCACAATTATTTTAAACATTTCGATGGCGCCGCAGCAAAGCACTTTGATTGGCTAATATTTGACTTAAGAGGACAACAAAGCACAGTAACTATATAGGTAACCATATCTTTACTCACGTTCTACTGTCCTTAGACGGCTTGCGGGGGTAGAGGGAACTTTGCCGAGCGCTGGCATAGATCTCAACTGTTGAATCAATTCGATCATTCATGATACCGAGCATTTTTCTTCTGGAATACTAGATAACATTAAATCCAGTCAACTAAGACTTTCGTGGTTATGAATTTAGACACGAACTACAAAATAAAGCACTGACACATGGGAAAAAATATGTCAATAAGCAGTTGAGATGAAATTACAAAAAAATTAGAGAATAAGTTGAACGGAAGATACAAGGAAAATTAGTCGACGACCTCCGTTTACCATGCTGGCAGTGAAAATAGATGTTAAGGAGCATAGTGATTGTGCCGATTCAAGAAGATACAGCACATGATGTTGCATGACATTCGTTCTCTACAACTGCATGTGAAAACCTTTACCGCAAGCGGCAACATTACAGTGGCGCATCTAAACTACACAGTAATATGATAATACTGCCAAAAGCTCTTAAATAGCAACGGAAAAATTGTTCTGACAAACGATGAATTTGTAAGAAAAAAGCGAACAGCATAATACAGGGTGCGTCAAAGGTTCTCAGACAAATGTAATTGGCCGCCCAAACGACTGTTTTAAAGCAAATAAGTTGAAATTTATAAAATTTATAACTATTGAAGAAGCAGATATAAAGAAGCAGTTAAATTCCGAAATGGTATTCTTTAGCACGAATATACGCCTTCATTTGTTGGATGAAAGCATCCACGGCGGCACGCAGAGCGTCTTCATCCTCCCAGGCTTTCTTCAAGGCTCTTTGAAGTGAAGCACTGTCCTTGAGGGATGTTGCACAGGCCTTGCTTTTTAATAGTCCATTTGATTGAGTTCAGGGCTGTGCAGGGCACTGTTCGGCAGAGACGAAAACTGGTGAATTGTCGGTGCACCACCTTTGTACCACTTTAACCTTGTTAGCGGGCGCAGAATCCTGTTGATAAACCCACTCGTCATTTTTGAAAGGCACAGATGCCTGAGAAAGAGTCGCTTTCTTCAGGAATTACAATAGGTAGTTTTACAGTTAGTTTTCTTTTCTTCGACGTGCAATTTCTCCATTACAGTGCGCAAACTTTTTGCATCAGCCATCTTCTGGCAGGAAAAAGTGGTATATGAGTGAGTAGGAGTAGGGCAACAATACCACATAAAGGATTGGTTGAGCGAAATGCATCATCCTATATAAAGGGTAAAGGACGGCGTTATTCAATCCCTTCTGGGATGCGCCACGCATTCTACTTCTACGGGATATCGCGGAGGCGATATGAATGAGTATTTGGAACTACCAGCCGATGAACAAATCAGCGCTTCATCCTTCCCAGATAATTCTGGTACCAATTCACCGATCCCGGAGGGATGGAAGGCTTCGTTGGCCTGGGCGGGATGTCCGAACCAGGAACCTGGTACCGGGTGCAGGCGACAGTCGGCGCCTCCTCCGACTGCGCTACACGCGCCCCATCCTATATAGTGAGCCGAAAACAAAAGAGTCTAAAAACCGTTGACGCTTCCTTTAAATAGTAAAAAGCGCACAGCACTTAACACATTGGCGACAATACGCACTATTTTTGCTGCGTAATTTTCAACTCGATTTTTTCCAAAGTGAGGCAGTTTTTTGAGGAATTTTTACGGTGTGCTTATAGTCTGTAGTTGCGAAAAGCTTTTACAATTGTGGGAAGAAATGGTTTGCTGGTATTCGTGAAAACTTGGTGGTAAGGCGACGACACCACCATACCATTACACTTCTTTTGAAGGACCTATAATGAGAATAGATTTGGTTTCTACAAATACCACTGAAGAAATGTTGGATATAGAACTTGAACTAAAAACACCTTACGGAAACGATAACTGATGAGGCCATTTTAGGAGTAACTTTGTTGGAATAGCGATGGCTGATGTAGGTCGATATCGGGTCACGAAATTGCGCGTGCGGCGTCAAGAAAGGCGCGGGAACCGTGAGAGGTGGGCTCAGGAAGGAGGTTTTTCCGGTCATTCCAGGTTGCGGTGTATCCACGTGAACTCCTCCTGCCATCATTTCCGGCTCTAAGCTCTCCTCCAAGGTCGCATTTTAGGACTCTACTTCGTGATCGATTCCTTTTCATTTCGTTTGTGATCGGTCTAGTAGGTTGAACGAGCCTGTTCTTACCTTTGTGCGATACCGATACCGATTCATGGCGAAATTTTGTCTATAACATTCCATAAAAATTTCGTTAACCTGTGCTTTCACATGGGTCTCAACATTTTCAAAAGCTTCACTAGAGTAGTGTTAGAACCCTTAAATTAGTACCTGCATTTTTCAGAATACCCTGCACTTCTGGGCGCGTGTAGCGCAGTCGGAGGAGGCGCGATTGTCGCGTGCACCCGATACAAGGTTCCTGGTTCGGATTTCCCGCCCAGGCCAACCAAGCTTTCCATCCCTCCGGGGTCGGTGAATTGGTACCAGACTTGTCTGGGAAGGATAGAGCGCTGAATTGTTCATCGGCTGGCCACCGCAAGTCATTGTATGGCCAAATACGCATTCAAATTGCCTCCACGACATCCCGTAGAAGTAGAATGAGCTGGCGCATCCCAGAAGGGATTGAGTAACGCCGTCCTTTATCATTATCCTTTATACCCTGCACTTTTCGCAAGCCGTGATGTATTTTTAAATTTCAAATCTTAAAAAAAGCACAGGTCAATCGATAGGGTTGCATTGTGAAGATTTTATAACAAGTATTTAAGCGAAACACAATCAGTCCAGCATAAAATGCACAATATCAGACGAGTGCACGAGCTGTTCTGTACAGCTCATACGTCAGAAATTTGTATTCTCCTAGGTTTTCATACGAGCCCTTAACTTCTTCAGTACCTTTGCCATGAGCAAAGTTATCGTCTTTAAAACAGCGTGTAGATTTTTTGAGACACCCTGTAGTGTTTCGCAGCGCATGCAGGTTGGTTCATCTCTACACGTATTCACATATCGACGGGAATTATTTCAAAAATGGTATATTTCACTAAAACGACTTCCTGGCAGTTTAAAAAAGTATTTGTTCTGTAGACGTATTACATTAGGTTGTCCCATAAGTCCCCGCCGTTTTTTCAACGATTCATTGCAGATTTCGCCAGCGGTTTCTTGCATAGTGCTGCACAGCTTTCGAAAGAGAATGATTTGCTCTATCAGAAAATTTATTGCATGAATTTTTTTCATCATGAAATTTGTCAATTTTTAGGTCGTTGAAGTGAAAAGTGAAAAAGTGGAAAGGTAGCCATTTGCGCACTTGTTCTCTCCGCTTAGGTTTATAACTTTTTGCGCAGTTTTTTTTACAGAACTTTAAAGAAAATGTTCTGTATTACAAGAATGTGTGTTGATGCTATTTGCTCGTTTGTCCTTTATTGATTTTTAGGTCATCAAATTGGGACGTCCGAAGTAGGGTGATTATTTTTGCCGACAGCTCCTGCTCTGTGGTTGGACTTTTTGGGTAGATGTTATATGTCGTTCGGAAGAAGATGTCTTGCTCTATAAGAATATGTGTTAAGTTTATTGATTTCTATTGAATGTCAACAAAATGCCAAAAAGAGAAAAATCGTCTTCACCAACAACTCCACCTCCTTCTTCAGTTGTTGATATTCGACAGAAATCAGCGTGAACCAATAAACGCGACGCAAATTCTTACTAAGCTAGACATCCTCTTCCAAACGACATACAATACCGAGCAAAAAAGTCCAACCACAGAACCGGAGTTTTGGTAAAATTTCGGACAGAAAAATCGGAATTCCCAATTTGATGGCCTAAAAATCAGTAACAGGTAAGTGAGAAAATAGGACCAACACAAATTCTTGTATCACAAAACACTTTCTTTCAAGTGCTATAAAAAACTGCGCAAAAAATTACAAACCTAAGCGGAGAGAACAAGTGGGCAAATGGCTACTTTTTCACTTTTTCACTTTTCACTTCAACGACCTAAAAATTGACAAAATTCAAGGTGAAAAAAGAAATGCAATAAACATTCTGATAGAGCAGATCATTCTCTTTCGAAAGCTATGCAGCGCTATGCAGGAGACTGCCGGCGGTATCTGCAGTGAATCGTTGAAAAAAAAACGGCGGAGACTTATGGGAGAACCTAATACATGACATTTCAAAAAACAGCGACCTAAATTAACTTGAGGCAGACATTGTCGAGGAATTTAAAAAAGTATTGTGCATAAAACATACATATGTACATATACAGAGGCATGCACATATACAAGTATAACAGATCCACTGCAAATCGTGCTATTGCACAGGGGAAGCAGCGACTTGGGACGAAGAGCAACTGAGCTGACCGTCTTTAAAGACCGAGATATATAAGAAGACAAGAAACAAAAGTTGGCTGAACTGCGCACAAATCATGTTATAGCAGCGGAAGCAGCTGCAGCGTGGATGAGCGCGGAATTCAGTGCGGCGCAGTGAGAAGAAGATGGCGCTGCAAAAAGTAATTGGCCGGAATTGGGCGAACAGTCGCTGTTTTCGTCAATTCGAGAAAGTATTCAGTCACAGGCAGCATCTCATCAATTTATCCAAATGTTTTGCTCTGCCATTTGCAGGAATGGCTTTGCGTCGTTTCATGTCGTCACGCATATATAGAAGATACCTACTCAGCAGGAAACTGCTGCGTCATGGTTTCGTGAATCAGGTGCTGCTGCTCCAAACGCTTAGTCAACCACATCGGAATTCGGCAGTTGTCTGGCCATTAGCATTTAGGGCACAGCCAATTCCAAGAAATTAATGCTGTATTGACTAACGTTTAGGCTATCCGCCTTCCTGACACCCTGGAAAATCAAGGCCAGTATGATCCAACCAATCTTAAGTGCTAGACAAGGCAAAAGGCAGACAATCATTACCAAGCACAGGAGACACGCAGACGCAAGAAATGCTCGCATACAGGGTGCGCCAAAATTATAGCGACAGCACATGCGCAAACAATTTGACCTTTTATTCGGAGCGTCTGCTTTTTTCGTGCTCTTATTGTTTTTATTGAGTCAATTAGTTTATGCTTACCTCAGTCAAACATAACAATAAGCCGTTTTTCAAGATAGTGAAGCGTTCGTGCCACCGTTCTTAAATCATTGAGCCTTGCCGTCAAGGCTTCTCGGCACGCTACATTCACCACCGTCTTGGAGTTCATCAGAGTATTATGAATAGGTCCGTCAGACGCTAAGAAGACATGGGAACCTAGGATGATAGATGCGGACGGGAAAGACACTTATCTGTTACAACTACGGACAACATTAGGAGTGTACGTGAATGAATTCGCAGGAAGCCGGCGCGCTCGGTCCGCCGGTTGTCGGGAAAATGGACATCTTGGAGACGTCGTTGAGAAGAATCTTCCGTAAACTGGGACTTAAGGCCCACAAGATGACCCACGTGCACCCTCCTGGACCTTCAAACAGGAAGGAGTTCCAGCTCACAGAGCAAGAATACTGCAAGACTGGTGCCAAGGCAACTTTCCGCCATTCATCAGCTTCCACGAGTGGCAGCCAACTCTCCGGATTTGAATCCGATGGATTACACGGTCTGGACAGCTCTGGAAGCCAAAGCTTGCGGGAAACCTCACAACCCCGTGGATCCTTTGAAGAAAGGCGTGGGATGAGCTCAACGCGCCTTACTTGCGTGCCGCCGTCGATGCCTTCCCGAAGCGTCTCAAAGTCTATATCGATACCGATGGAGATATCTTTGAATCTCAATGTTGCGTGTAGTTTACAATAGACCGATAAACATTATCTCATCGTTGGGTTTTCGAAAGTACCGCATTTTCTCTCTCGGCGAATTGAAAACCTTGTCGCCATAATTTTGGCGCACCCTGTACATAGACATGGAAAGGACCTGATGGCAGGGTGGTTCTTCGCGAAACGTGAAGTGAGTGGTCTAGCAGTCAGATTTTATTTATTTATTTATTTACTTATTTGAGCATGATGCTAACGCGTGGAACAAATGTGAAAAAGTAGCAAGTTCAACTAAAAAGAGTCACAAACCAGCAGCGAAACATGGATAACAGGTATTTGCAGCTCTGGAAGCAGCTATAAACAGAATTTAGACAACAGCAACTTCTTGAAGACATGCATGGATAAGGACGGAGGATCTTCGTTTTTTGCAAGCAGAGAGTTGAGCTCTCGCAGCCTTCTATATGTCGAACATGAGGACCTGATCATGGTTTTTGCAATGTGAACCTGTAAACGGAGCCTACTTCTTCTTGTTCTTACTACTTGACCTCCAAAAAATGTGAAGGGCTTATGCGGAGTTTGCCCGTGAGAATCATGAACAGTATTCTGAGGTCAGCAACCTTCCTTTTACACACTAAAGGTTGGCGTCCAAATTGTCCTGGTTAAGAGCCTATGGTGGCGCTCCGACGCGCCCTAGGAGTATGTTGACTCCTTTGTGTTTACCTCTGTGAGTACGTTGGCTCGTCAAAAGGTCTCTCGAAAAGACCGCAAAGGCCCATTCTTACAGACACAGGCGTGGCCTCTTTCAATCAGGCGAGGACACGCCAACGTAAATACTTGTGGCAGACTTCTCGTCATGGAGGTGCAGATAAGCACCCATGGAGGAGGATGAATGGTGATCCGACAGTTCTGGCGGGATCCGAGAACCCTCCGGGGCAGCAAAAAGAAGGAAAATAAGACGAACATAATGAACATATAAAAGGAAAGGTATGGTAATATAAGGGCGAGTGTAGCGCAGTCGGAGAAGGCGCCGACTGTCGTCTGCACCCAATACCAGGTTCCTGGCTCGGATTTCCCGCCCAGGCCAACCAAGCCGTTCAACTTCCGGGATCGGTGAATTGGTACCAGACTTGTCTGGTTAGGACAAAGCGCTGACTTGTTCATCGAATGGCCACCGCAAGTCATTGTATGACCAAATAGGAATTCAAATCGCCTCCACGACATCCCGTAGAAGTAGAATGCGAGGCGCATCCCAAAAAGGATTGAGTAACGCCGTCCTTTTCCTTTATCTTTTATCCTTTATGGTAATATAATATCATACAAGGAGTAAATCACTAGCTTGTAGATACATGACAAAATTAGCTGTGGGCAAACATAAAAGGCCGCAGTAGGCCCCATGGTGGTTTCCATGAATTCGCTTTTGCCATTGGTTTAAAGTGATGGTCCGTCGTTCTTGTAGTCTGTTCGGAGTGGAGGTGATTGGACTGCTGAATGACGTTGATGGAATTGAGGTGACGATTAGTAAGTGGTATTAGAGATAAAAAATAGTTAGAGTGAAATGCAAAGCACAGTGAGAAGTTGTACACAAATGTGTACAACTACAGGGTGGCCCATAAGTCCTGCAACAAAATTAGGAGACCTTATTGGTTGTCTTTTTCCAATTGCAAAAAAAAAACGCATACCAACAGTTATGTAGCATATACTTAGTGCTATACTTCTGAAAAGTATCAGTATGGTTGTAGCTGCTCTTATTACAAAGTAATGCGCTCTCACGTAAAACTACCGAAAATTCTTCTCTGGCCCGTGGTGGGGCGCTTCCGTTCGATGTGACTAAATTTCGGAAGATTGGTTGTTGAACATGCAGTATGATGGTAGTGTGTAGGGCAGTGCAAAGGCTTCTCAAGAGTGAACATTGGATGAACGGATGTGAACTACAGTAGAAGAACGCTATTAATTTTCTGGTCATACAGGATGCAGCAACCAGCTGGAACAAATGCAACATTCAGCCGTGTGCGTAATCTATTACTAAGCAATATGTTGTTTCTAGAAAACTACAAGGAAAGCTCTACAAGTCCACAAGTGAGACGAAGACTCAGCTATGAGGAGAAGAGAGTAGAAGGAAAAATTTGTAAGCGCAGTTGGAGGGCGTCGTTCGAAATGGGTATTCAGCCTCTGCCTCATTTGATGGAAAATCTCTCAAAGTTGAGCGATCCCAGAAAGGTCAAAATAATAGTGCGTTTAATGCTACCTTTGCGGGAACCTGATGATGTAAAAACAACGGCCACGCATGGCAGGTTTTTGTCATACACAATTTTCCAAAATGTCTCCCCGCACTCCATAGGTTTTTGTGTAAAAATAGTGAAAATCAATAAAAATGTTCGTTTGATAGGAACGAAAACCTAACACCATATATTAGAGACTCAATCGTGCTGTTTAAAGGCAAAATGCACATTCTGGTAAAGCGATTACTGTAACAGCGAAAGAAAAGGACGTAGTAGCGGTTCTCAGTCCATCTGCAAAATATTGCACCTGCGAAAGACTAGCTGTGAAATTTCTGAATCTTTAGATTTTCAATCTTTGTTTATTAACCATCTTAATGAAAATGTCTTGCTCTATAAAGCCTGGGAAAACTATTGTTCAATATCTTCTTTGGAACGAATAAGAAGTAAAACTCCGTAAGAGGGGCTGCGACGTGAGCTACAAAGCAACCCACACGATCTGAAGGCTCTTATCAATCCAGGAATGGTCCCTTGTGAATAATACCGCTCCACCATAATCTACAAGCCATTGGCAAACATTGTTTATAAGTGCACCAAATTTGGTTCATTCTTAGCCTTTTTATACGCCTATGTTTTTGTTGCAGGACTTATGGGCCACCCTGTATATTTGAGCTCAGCAGCTCGAGCTCTATCTTTCGACATATAAATCAATCGAGTTGAACAATGCATATAGGCCGGACATAATCAATCGAGTGGACGCGACAGCTTGTAAAGTGGGCGTTTGGGAGTTTTATCTAAAATTTTCGACCGCCCTACTCAGGAATTGTTCTAATAATGTCCAGCTTGCCTTTGGAGTGCGCCGTGAACAATGCATCTAGGCCTGACATAATCAATCAAGTGGGCGCGACAGCTTGTAGGGTGAGCGTTTGGGAAGTTTCATAGGAAAAGGCAAGCTGGACATTCTTAGAACAATTCCTGAGTAGGGCGGCCAGAAATTTCCAATAAAACTCCCCAAACGCTCACTTTACAAGCTGTCGCTCCCACTCGATTGATTATGTCCGGCCTAGATGCATTGTTCAACTCTATTGATTTATATGTCAAAAGCTAGAGCTCCAGCTGCTGAGCTCAAATATATGCTTCATTTCACAGCAGCTAAATTTAAAAAAAAAGTTATTTAAAAAGCCGCTTTGGAACGCCCCAAAGAGTTGTTTTCGGGAATTGACCAAAAGATATGCGCGGTACTGTAGTTAGGCTTAGTTTAGGCCTAAACCTTCGCTAAGTGTGACAAGCTGAACTAGGACTGAGACAATCAATTTTTAACATTGCTGAAATTTGGCATTAAATCATCGTGCGACCGATGATTTTTTTTGTTAACAAAATTTCATTTGTTGTATTCCTCGATGGAAAAATCACAAGGGAATGTTTGGACGGTGGTGATTAACCTTAATC
>OX377203.1:11558843-11840262 GCA_947396885.1 Heligmosomoides polygyrus polygyrus
CGAGAGGATATCCTGGTTTCTCAACAGAATTGTGAGCCAGTTGTTAACCCCGGTTCCCTCGCACCTGACTAATACTAGACTATTTCTTGACTACACAGCAGATATGTTGAATAAGAATGTAGTAGAGTCCTCTGATTGACTTCACTAAACACAAAAGTCTAAAACGAGGAAGCCTTTCTGGCGCTATCAGAAATGCTTGACTGACATCACTGCAGTAATAATAACTTTGGACTTAGCAAAGACTTATGCATCACGACTTTAATCAAAGAGTTCTTCAGTTGAAACATTTTCAAATGATCAGGTAAATATTTTCACAAGCCCTGTCTGGGGATATTTGGAGTACAAGGTACTCCAACATATCGCCGAAGAGTGGACTATCTCGAGTCGTTCCTTCAAAAAGTGTGACAAGAAAACGACATGAATGCCTGTGGCCAAGCTACACTTCTTTCGGGCGTCATTCTCGAGCTTGTATTTCTCCTGATGGAGGATATTTCGAGAACCTATGGTGGCTTTATAAGTTTGCTGCCTTGAATAATAAATGGGGTTAGTAAGAACAACTGGTTGTGTTTGAAAATGCGGTTGGTGGCCAATTTGAATTTGTCTCAATACTTCTGCGCCATCCTGTACTTTCGCGGGACCGCCTCACTGGCGCAGACGGGAGTACACTAAACGCCTTATGACAAACAAGTGCTCCGACACGCCTGTCGGCGTGTCTCGCACTTGCGCGCTTCGCGCGACCTTAGAGAGTCACTAAGCCAAGATCACTCACTTCAAGATCACTGCTCTGCTTGTGCAGCCCTCAGCACCTTCTCGGCACCTTAGCAGTAAAAGAGGTAATTGAAAACCTTAGTAATTTCGAACCTTGGTTTATTCTTCTTTAAGATCAGGTGAGTAGTTGTTCGATATCAAGCCGTCCAGCTCTCCCTCCCTCCATCCTCAACATCCTTTCAACGTCGGCACTATCACCGGCGTGTCCAACCCCCCCCTTTCCACCCCGATCGGTTAAACCTGGAAGAAAACCACTGGCGTGTTAAATCTGGAAGAAAACCATCCGCAAATAATCGATAATATCGATCGATATCGATTGATCGACTTCAGATTCGTGTTTAGCAACCTCGATTACCCCAGGGCTGAGTTCCGCACCACCTGAACGACATCCGCAAAAATCGATAATATCGATCGATTTCGATTTTCAACCCTGCTGTGAAGGCCTTCCGTCGATGATCATCTAAATGCCCAGGCACGGTTGCCGACGTCTGTTCAGAGACCTCGATAACCCTCAGGGCTGAAGTTTCGGACCGCTTGGACGACATCCATAAAAAATCGATAATTTGACCGATGTCGATCAATGCTGATCTAAACTTCAAAAGCGAACTTCATAGTCATGTTCACCGACCTCGATTACCCCAGGGCTGAAGTTTCGGACCGCTTGGACGACATCCATAAAAAAATCGATAATTTGATTGATATCGATCGATGGTGATCTACACTTCAAAAACGAACTTCATAATAATGTTCACCGACCTCGATTACCCTCAGGGCTGAAGTTGGCGACGTGTTCGACACGTCTAGTCTCGCCAGCACAGTCGCCAACGTGTTCAGTACGTCTACGGCTCGCCATGCACGGTCGCCGACGTGTCCGGCACGTCTATTGCATCCCCTGGCACGGTTGCCAACGTGTTCGGCACGTCTACTGAGTCGCCAGGCACGTTTGGCGACGTATTCAGCTCGTCTACTGAGTCGCCAGGCACGTAGAAGGCGTCTTGGTATTTTCCGTTATTTTCTTGCCTTATTTTGTGCCCGTAATTTCCCTGTAATTTCTCCTATTTTATGACTCATCGCTTAGCGGATGATTATATAGTATATGATATATGATGATAAAATGCTGTAATACCGGGTATGCAGGTTTGTTTCGCCACTACCCTCATACGAATCTTAGTTTAGCACTCCTACGTAGCCGTAGCCGAGTCTAGAGGACATATGAGGCGTATCGAAAGAGGCCGTGCCACAGCAAACCTCGGATCTGTATTGGTAGACGTCTGCACGCCCACACCATTCTTTCTTAAAAATTACATGCTGGTTGTGATTTCTCAATTAAACATCCATTTCTGACACTGTACTTTATGGTTTATTGTATGTCAAGAGATCACCGGCAACATAGTGTCCACGAATACACCTCAATTTTGAAGCTCTTTGGTTTAGACACAACACAACATTTGATGTGAAATAATGTATACGAACTATGAAATGCAAAAACAATCAACGGTCAGGAAGCGGTACTTTAAGGAGAAGATATCTGTCTATTTGCGTACAAAACAGCAGCAGAAAGTAGTACTGAGCACTGCTCTTCATACAAATATTACTGCAATTCATAGTACAATAGAGTCGGATCAATGTCTTCCGACAACAATGTCGTCGTCGTCCGCAGTGCTTGCTCGTCAGCTACTCGTGCCCCATTCCATCGACGCATCGCCGTTTCGGCCTTCAATCGTCGTCTTCTCCTCCATAAGGCGCTTTAGAATATCTTCTTGTGCGTAGATATGCAGCTCGTCATTCAAGTTGTCCTGTAAAAAGAATCTCTTTCCATAGACTCACTTGCATCAAATTCTTGTATTTGTAAAAAGTCGTGATGAGCACGAAACAAAGAAATGCTTACATTAGAAGCATGATGGCTGAGATGGAATCAGGATTCTTGCCAGCCTAAGCAGGGAAGGGTCTCAACCGTGGGTCTGAACAGGGGAAATGGATAGTAATGCAAGAATCTCCACCCTCCGTAAGGTAGAAAAACATGATTCGTTTTTGTTGAGTCCTTGAACCAAAAGAGCTACGGACCCTCGAGGGTTGGGTACAGTATCGCACCTTCAGCTCGTGCCCACGAGTATATGGGATGTGGCGAAACGCCCTTCGGCAAATGATCCGGTGGCTCAGCAGGGCGCAACGCTGCCTCCCAGGTACGACAGATGTTCGACTCCCGTGCTATACACTATTTCTGCATTTTCATGACCACTGCCTCCTTCACCAGTTTGCTTCCTACACATCTCCTACACATGTATTTCACTCTAAATTGTGCAAAGGTCAGATTGGTGATCATCGCCCTAGATAGCCCCTATAGCCCTAAGTTTGGACAAAAATGGTGACCATGACCTTACCACTGGTCACCCATACCTACTGTAACTTCCGTGCTCCAGCATAATACCAAAAACGGATGTCAGATTCGTGATCAGCACCCCAAACAAACCCCCTGGGCAAGGTTCGGGCAAGATTTTTTTATCGACCTCTCTTCGATCTTTCGCGTCGTGAAAGTACCAATATGTAGTGCCTTAATGGCGATTTGAATCAGCTTACTTCCTACACACCTCTTACACATTTATTTCACTCTAAACTTCTCACATTTTGTATTATAGAACGTTTTGTTTTTTCAGCGAATGTTAAACGGTGTCCCCACAGCAGGCACGGTGACAGGGCTGACGAGGTCGTAATCACCGATTTCTTCCATACTTCTCCCAGGGAAGTTATTGAGGTGCTGATCACAAACGTGACATCCATTTTTGTTAGTAGGCTGGAGTATGGGAAGTTACAGTAGGTAAGGGTGACTTGTGGTCATGGTCACCATTTTCTCCAACTTTGTCTATAAGGGTTATCTGGGGTGTTAATCAAGAATCTGACCCTTTTAACAATTTAGAGTGAAATACATATGTAGAAGATGTGTAGGAAGCAAACTGGGTGGGAGACAGTGGTCATGAAAAATGCAAAAATTATGCATAGCACAGGAGTCGAATATCAGTCGTAGCACCTGTGAAGCAGCGTCGCACCCTGCTGAGCCACCGAACCATTTTCCGAAGAGAATTTCGCCATGTCCAATAGATCGGCGCGCACGTGGGTACGCACTGACGCTGCGATCCTGTAGCCAACTTCAAGGGCCCGTAGCTCCTTTGGTGCAAGGGCTCAGCAAAAAGAAAATCATGTTTTTCTACAATATGGAGGGTGGAGTTTAATCGCAGTGTTATCCATTTCCCCCATTCAGACCAACGCCTGAGAGCTTTCCCTGGTAAAAGTCAGGGTTAATTTCGTGCTGTTCCTAAATTTGTCTTGTAGAAGGACAGGTGACGTCTCGAGCCTGGCGGCCATCGACCACCGTACCAGCGGTGATCGTTAATGAGGCACTTCGCTGATGAGCCTTTTGTCACGCTACCCAATAATGAACGACTTAGCCCTAGTTTATACATGCGCCGCCACGCGGCAGGGCACCGCGATCGCCATAGATATCGATTTTTCGCGCCGCCCGGTCGATATCTATCCCGACCATCGTGCCGCGCCGCGCAGCGGTGCAGGTATAAACTAGGGCTTAGACACTCTGCAAGGGTCCTGCGTTGCTCAGTTTTCGGACGCGACAAAAGCAATAAGCTAAAGAGCTCTTTAGATCCGCTGACCTTCTCGCTGTTCTCGTCGTTGTCCTTTCGTCGCAGTGTCTTAAGACATATGATGGTGGCGTTCCTGTCAACACTGCCACAGGCAGCGTCGCTCGTTCCAGCGCCTTCTGATTGTGACGTCTGCTCTGTGTCTTGAGGCTCCGATGAGAATCTTCCTATCACTGCCAGAGGGCCTAGAAATATGGATAGTTAGACAAAAGTGCGATGGCGGTGGAGGTGGAGGGCTGCTTACCAGAGCTCTTCTCAGGGTCGACATCCTTCACCGCACGGGTAGTAACGGCGTTGAAGATCAGAGAACGCCACAGATTCTCCGGAGTCTGTTGGACTTCCAGCACTCCGTTGATAAGCACTCGGCCATCCATTGTGTACCTATGAATGTTTATTTTTTAGCAGCTTTCGGATGCGCTTGATTTTGCTGGCCATTCTTGGTCTTTCGCAAAGTGTCCGCTCAAAGAACAAGAATTTCTTCACAATTATTTAAAACAGCACCGTAGCAAAGCACCTTGATGGGTTAGTATTTAACTTAAAAGTACAACAAAGGACAGTAACTATACAGGTAATCATATATCTACTCACGTTCTGCTGCCCTTAGACAGCTTGCGGGGGTAGAGAGAACTTCGGCGAGCGCTGGCATAGATCTCAACTGGTGAGTCAACGCGATCATTCATGATACCAAGCATTTTTCTTCTGGAATATTAGATAACATAACATCCAGTCAACTAAGGCTTTCGTGTTACGGTGATGCAGTTAAATACGAACTATGAAATAAAGCACTGACACACGAGAAATCAAATACTCAGACATTCTGGCGGGTGAACCGCAGACCAAACCACCCCTGATCAATCTGGCCGTGCAAACGGCGTACGTCCGGCGAGGGCGTGTCATGGCATATATATATCAATAAAAAGTCGGAATAAATTTAAAAGAAAGTTAGAGAATAAATTGAAAGGAAGATATGAGGAAAATTAGTCGACGACCTCCGTGTACCATGCTGGTAGTGAAAATAGACGGTAAGGCGCAGCGAAATACTAAATGCTGTCAAAGGAAATTCTCTTTGTGAGCATTTTAAAAAGCATGATTAGATCGGCCCGTTTCCTTCTGCTTCATAAGCCAGGCTGCTTAGCCCTTTCAACTCAATTTGAAATGTTAGCGTACCCTATCATGAAGCACCTTACATGTGTAGTTATTTTGAATGCTTTCAAGTAGGGCTAAAAATGGAGGTGCAAAACCCCATAATGGGTCTGACATTGCACTTGTATGCACACAGGAAAGCCCGAGGACATTAGTTTTTAAAGCCTTGAACAAGTTGTAAATTGGATAGTTAGCTGACCTTACAAGGGCTTTAAAATGTAGATCGAAGGATTCACTTGATATTATTAGGTTGTTCGGAAAGTTTTTAGACTAATTGCATGGTAAGATTCAAAACAACGTATCTTTGCCAGCTGAAGTTGTGAGCGGACCGGACATAGGAGCTTTATGTAACGTGTTCTGTATATGTAACTGTCGGCAGCATGTGCGACATATCGTCTCCTGTTTCCAATGGTGCATTCGCAAGAATATGCTCTATCGACCAGCTCTCCCTCTACAGAACCGCTCCGGCGATCCGCGAACGAGGCCTAGCGCTTTCCACAGGAAACAATGAAGGAGCAAGCGCGCAGGTCGACCACATACACAGAACAGACAGCTCACACTCGCCACCTGCAGTGCTCGACCTGATCTTCCTGTACGAGAACTTTCAGACCTCTTACAAATACTCCTAAGTCCCCACAGTACACGATGCTCTTTGGTCTTCAGGCAAAGTCACGAAGTTGCCTCGAGTCGTACCACATACTTTGACGTCTCCGGACAAATAGAAGCGTGTTGATATCTGCACTTTTCTCCTCAACCGTCGCCGTACATTTACTTCGATCGGCTTGATCATCGCGATGGATGAAAAGTATTGCGCCTACGACAATCTGGTGCATTGCAAGCACTGTGTGGACTTCGATGAGTTGCCCCAACCACAGCCGAAACGTTTTGATCACGACAAAAGGGAGTTGCTTTCCTTCTGGTGGGACACCAGTGGCCCCGTTTTCTGAGAATTGGTTCCTACCGGTTCCACGGTAGACTCGAAAATCTTCTGCGTTCACCGGAGAAAATGAGCAAAATCCTACGTAATCGGAATTTCAGAAGAGGGAAAATTCTTCTTCTCATGGATGACGCTAGATCACACACAGCAAAGAATACGCAGAAGAAATTAGAGGAAATCGGGATTGAACTTGTACAACATCCGGCGTACTCATCTGATCTTGCAACCAGTGACTGCCACGTTTTCTGGTCGCGGCAGTCTTTCTTAGCCGAAAAAGGTTCGCAAGTCGGGAGGAAGTCAAAAGTGGTGTCAACAACTTCTTGCTGTCGAAGTCTCCGGAGTTATTCTCTCGTGGTATTCGCTCTCTACCGGAAATATGGCATTATGTGATAGATCATATTGGTGAATATTCTGTGGAATGATAGTGGTTGTTAATAAAGTTAATAACTACACAATGTTCTCCGACATTAATCTAAAAACTTTCCGGGCAATTTAATAGAATACCTAAGTCTCGAGCCTCCCAAAGCCTCCGAAAAAAACGAAAAAAAAAGAAAAAAACTTCAGGTCACAATGCCTTTGAACCTGTAGATTAGAAAATACGGCTGACGCCATTTTCCAATCTACAGGTTTGTAATGTAATAACCAGAAGCTTTAAAATAACAACGGAAAAATTGTATTAATAACGAGGATTTTTTTTAGAAAAAAAAAGATCAGCGTAAAAAATAGTAAAAAACACACAACTTTTTGACACATTGAAGATAATACGCACTATATTTGCTGCCCCTATGAAGGAATTTAAAAAAGTAACGTGCATAAAACATACATATGTGCATATCAGACGTACGGACATATATACCATTTTCATGTCGACTTCGACACCTTTCGAACCAAATTGGACACCTTTCACGTCAGAGTAAACACTTTTCCAAGCTAGCCTAAGACTCTTGAAGTCAAAACGAACTCTTCCAAATTGAAACGAACTTTTTCTGCATTAAATTGGAGACTCTCCAAGATTGTTTGAATACTGCTAGTATATTTGTGCCACACGAGGTTCTTTGGTGCAACAACTTACAATGCCAAGATTTCAAGAAGAGAGAAATTGGGAGCTAATTGTTTGAATAATTTTTTGTTCAAGGAAAATTTTAGTATCACCTTCTTTGAAGTTTTAATTTACTTGCCAACAAGAGAACACGTATTCTGAATTTTTATGAAAATTTTATTTTTCGAGGAAAAACAATATCTTTACATTTGTTTTAAAGCACAAAAAGGCTGGGCTGCTATTTCCTATTGCTAAAGCACAAAATGCGCCGTGCCCCGTCCGAAACTTCGAGATTTTTACTCGATTGATAGCAAAATTTCTGTTTGCATGCAGTTTCACACCGAAAAGCGGTGCCACACAAACAACTGTAAAAAACACAGATATTTTGACTTTCTTACTGCATGTAAGCAGCATTTGCACTATCAATCAAATAATTTA
This sequence comes from Heligmosomoides polygyrus polygyrus, assembly GCA_947396885.1. Classification (NCBI taxonomy): domain Eukaryota; kingdom Metazoa; phylum Nematoda; class Chromadorea; order Rhabditida; family Heligmosomidae; genus Heligmosomoides; species Heligmosomoides polygyrus. The sequence continues at coordinate 11,566,819 of OX377203.1, forward strand.
ATTTAATATTTTTCCTTAAAAAATAAAATTTTTGTAAAATTATTTCTCTCACTTGAGCTGCTGAAGTAAAACAATCAAAGGAAAGTTATTCAAAGTTTTCCTTAAACTAAAAATTATTTCAACCATCTTGGCGAGTCTTTAGTTTAATCTGTAAAAAGCTCCTTCAATTTGGAGACGTTCAATTTGATTTCAAAGCTTATAGGCCAGCTTAGAAGAGTGTCCAGTTTGGCTTGAAAAGTAACTTGATTTGAAAACTGTCCATTTCGACATGAAATTGGTATACATGCAGAACTGATCCACTGCAAATCCTGCGATTGCACAGGGGAAGCAGCGGCTTGGGACAGAAGGCAACTGACCTGACCGTCGCAAACAGCGAAAAACTGCTAAAAAAGCTATCGAGAACATTGAGGAAAAGCCCACCATCTATAAACCTGGGCATCTATAAAGAAGAAAATAACCAGAGAAGGGTAGGACAACCAACATACATGTAGCAAATCAGACGAGCTTGCCCATGGTTTACTATGATGTCATTATGCACCTCAAAAAAAGCAAAGACAACTGCGTAATAAGTGCTATGTAGTGCCAACGAAGATGACAATCCATAGGCCAGTTGTATTTGTATGAGAGACAGCACTTTTGCCTGTTGCCTGTAACAAGCGATTAAAAACTGGCAGTATTATTATGATAGTGATCCTGAGGCACATGAAGATCTGGCAGTAAATAAACCATTTCAAAGTGAAGGTGCTCCAGACCCCCACAGTATTAGAACCACGGCAAGGTGCCTGATGGGAAAACGTAGTGAAACATGAAAACCAATAGGTGGTTAACAAACCCAACCCCGACACCTCACATCGCGCTCATTCACCGACAGTATCACCATCTCCTCACAGCCCCTACAAAAAACACGAAGAGAGGGCACCAAGAAATGCAGAGTATATGGATAAGAAGGTAAGATAAGATAAGAAGACAGGAATCAAAAGTTGGCTAAACTGTGCACAAATCATGTATTAGCAGCGGAAGCAGCTGCAGCGTGGATGAGCGCGGAATTCAGCGCGGCGCAGTGAAGAGACGCCGCTGCAAAAAGTAATTGGCCGGAATTGGGCGAACAGCCGTCGTTTTCGTGAATCCTAGAAAGTCTTCAGTCACAGACAGCATCTCATCAATTTCTCTAAATGCTTCGCTCTGCCATTTGCAGGGATGATTTGCGTCGTCACATGTCGTCACGCATATATGGAAGGTACATACTCAGCAGGAAACCGCTGCGTCATGTTTCATGAATCAGGTGCTGCTGCTCAAACGCTTAGTCAACCAAATCGGTCCGGAACTCGGCATTTTCAACTGCCTACAATTAGATATAGCAGTTAGGACACAGCCAATTCCAAGAATTTAGTGCTGTGTCGGGTCACAGACCTGTCGGTACACCCAGCTGTCGCGTCACACTCGCACCTCGTCTACGAAGACGAAGCCACGCCAGGCTTCGTCAGCTCACTACTCATCTCCCCTCCGCTACAGTACCCCAACGCTTCCCCATAATAAAGGTATAACCCAAGCTGTATGTAGTACGCAAGAAAGGGACTCCCCGCTTCAGGATAGGCGCTGGACCTATAACTTGATATGGAGGTCCCGGAGAGATTCTTGTGGTACCTAATAAACTTCAAAATAAATAAACTTTCACTTTAATTAAACTTCCTTTGAAGGAATAGTCAAAAAATTTCGTTACTTACTAACAACCTAGTTAGCCAGTAATTGTAGTTGACAGCCCTCCTCGCCCTGACTCTACTTCGGACGATCTGACGATTGCCGACCCGGATGACTGCCAGACCCTTGCAGGTGAGCGACTTCCGTTGTCGATCGCCCTTTCCTATTGCCCTGCCGGTGTAGATCGTATTTGAAAATATATTTAATATGTATATTAAATTCAAAGCTAAAGCGCGCGTAACATCATACAAATGAATTTCTTAAGCTGAGAGCAATATAGTCTTAGCGAGAGCCATCGCCTAAGACCCAGGTCTAGGATCAGCTTGGGCTGGCGTAAATAATATCCTGAACGTACACTGTGAGCTACTCACTCCCGTTTCAGAGGCGGCTAAAGGTATTCCCATGGAAGGGGTTATTTACATTTGTCCCACAAATGGATATTGTACTAAAGATCTGTGCACAGGAAAATACCTAAGGACATTAGTATGCATAGTAATACCTCTCATTTCTTTAATAGTCCTGGCGACCGGATCCCACATTTCAACGGCTCCGTTTATATCTAGGTTGGTACTTCGCATAATTCATTGTTATTATTATTTTGGTGAATCTTCTTTATTTGGAACCTAGGTGAGAACTGATTGTCTTGACGAGGCTGGCGATCTTCCTGATCCTCCTGGTTCCGCATCTTACCAGCGATGTCACATCTTGGCACCTTCTATCCACGATATTCATAATACAGTAGAAGCCGATAGCGTAGCTACTATGCAGTTCCTAGTTTCCTTTTTCTGTATGTCCGACTGTGTTTTCTCTCGGAAATGAATCGATTGTCAACTCGATGGCGAACATCCCAAGCTCGAGGACGAGCTTGACCGAGGAATGGAGATGTCAGGCCACAGAGAGCTGTCGGTACACCCAGCGCAAAAGACAAACAATCATTGCCAAGTACAGTGAGACAGGCAGGCGCAAGAAATGCTCGCATATATAGAGATGGACAGGACCTGATGACGAGATAGTCCCTCGTGGAACGTGCAGTGAGTGGTTCAACGCTTAGAAGAATGTTCTCCTCAACTTGAAGGCGCTGGGTTTAAAGTCATCAAAAGTCAAGGAAGGGAAAGACCATCGCTGATATAAGGCCTTCATGTTTTTGCTTTTTTTGGATATTGCTGCGGTGAGCCAGACTTTTCGGCGGAGAGGTGTTCCCAACACTGTCCTCGAAAAGGGACGGAGCAAAGCGCGCCGAGGACGAGATGTCCGGGTTCCCGCCATCACGTGGAGGCATCGCATTTCTAATCACTTCCCTTGACCTGGTAGCTCTATCCTGAACAGATCTCGTTCTTGAGACAAGAGCTAGAATCGTGTACATCACATTTGGAGGAAAGGACTTTTAGCTGCAGCCCCAAGGCTTTCTTCAGGTCCCGCCTCATGCGTCACATTGCTTAGTACTATAGTTATGTCCGAATGAACTCAATGGCCTTTGTAAGATGCACCTGGTGCGACATGCGCTCGTGTTTCACTTGCTTCATAGTTTTGTATCATTGCTGTTGACTAAAAGGGAAGAGCAATACGACTTTTAGAGAAATCTTTCCAGAGAAGTGATATGTCGCAGTTAAAAACTAGCACATACGAAGGCGCGAATAGACAGCTTTGGTTTGTTGTAAGCGCTGATGATCTAAAATTGACTCCTGTGATCATGAGAAAGCGTAATAACAGCAAACCAATGTGCAAAAACATTGGCCGTACGCGGACTCAAACTCAAAAGCCTGCCAGTGTGCTTCTATAAGGCGGCATTCCTACCGACTGCGCCACCGAGACACATCTCGTGGGGATGCCATAGGGGTTGATGAGTGTCGCGCACACGTTTTCACACCTCTTTTTCAGGTATTTGAAAAAGGGTTCAGCAAAAACTAACCGTAATTCTGAATCCGCTCATACATCCTGTCAAAATAGCATTCACCGTTAAAGGTACGTAAAATAATAAAAAGTACGGACGAGTTTTTTGTGGCTCTTGGATCTTATTGAAATGCCGCGATTGCGAGTGGGACGGCGACGAAATAAGGCCTGGTTCACACTTGCACCGCCACGCGGCGCGGCGTGATGGTCGCCATAGATATCGACTTTTCGCGCCGCCCGATCGATATCTATTCCGACTATGGTGCCGCGCAGCGCAGCGACGCAACTATAAACTAGTGCTAAGAGAATAAAACTTGGGGATTCAGCACTTACCCACTTTCAAAATGTGATAGCATGGTGCAAAAAACTCAAACCTAAGGCGAGAGAAGGGGCTGTCGACGAAGTTCATTTTTCATTTTTTGACCTTCCACTTTATTGACCTAGAAATGAAAATGAAAAAAGACGAAATATACTTTCTGATGGAGCAAATCGTTCCCTTTCGAATGTGCACTGTGTAAAAAACTTTCAACGCGATTCAGAATAAAACGTTAGGACCCGTTTATACTTCGACGCCGAGCGAAGCGACGGCATGTGAAGTGACCAAATTGATCGAATCGATCGCGTCGCTCAATCAATATGGCCACTATACGTGGCTTCGCGTCGCTCGGCGTCGATGTATAAACGGGGCTTAGAAGACGGCAAAAACCTAGTTCCAAACCTAATATGATATGTATATACCGTTTTCACTTCAACTTCTCCTCACTTTTCACTTCACTTCCTCCGGGATGACCTGGCCGCTGATATCAGCATGGAACCAGTTAAGCTGATGGTCTTGATAGAGCTGATGGTCTCATCCCGGATACGGGTGACTGCTGATCAGTCCCACGAGGTGTGGATGTTGCGTTCGATCAAACGGCGCCGGTGGTGTAAAGGCGTAGAGCATTCCCGCCCGGTCAGAGGGAGGTGCGGGTTCGAGTCCCGCCTGGCGCTAGAAGTTTTGATCGCAACAAAACATCGTTGTGACAGCTTACTACCTCGATACCAGCCACTTGAGGCTTAAGGAAACTGATTTGATGGTTTGAACAATTTTTTGTTCAAGGAAAAATTGGTATAACTTTCTTTGAATTTTTTTTAGCTCACCTGATGATGAGTAATAATTTTGTAAAACTTTTGTTTTTCTAGAAAAATAATAAACTACATTTTTTCTTAAAGCGCATTCAACAAGGCAACAATCATATACTGCATTAAAAGACTGGATCGCGCCATGCACTCGAAAAGCAAGCCGCAATGTTCATTTGATTGATAGTGTAATTATTGCTTACATGCAACAGAAAAGTTAGGATATGCGTGTTTTTACAATTATTTATGTTTCACCGTTTGCAGGTTGAAACTCCGTGTGAACAGAAATTTTGCTATCAATCGGATAAAATCGCAAAGTTTCGGACGATGGCATGGCGCAATCTCAGCTTTGGCAACAGAAAATAGCCGCCTTTCTGCTTCTTAAAACAGGCTCATTGTTTTTTCACTGTCAAAAAATAAAATTTTATAAAACTTCTAACAATGGGCTCAGTTATTGGGTAAATAAATTAGAACTTCAAAGAAGGTTATACTAAAATTTTCCTTTAGCAAAAAATTATTCCGACATTTTTGGAGAGTCTCTAGTTTAACGTAGAAGAAGCTCATTTCAACATGGAGGAGTTTCCTTTGATTTCAACAGTCTTAGGCCAGTTTAGAAGAGTGTACAATATGACGTGAAGGTGAGCAGTTTCGCTCGATCAGACGTCGTCGATCGATTCGATCGATTTTCCCCCGAACTTACGGTTTAATATTTCACTAAGGTTAATGTGTCGACCGTCGGATAGGTTTCACAACAAAGAAATTGTACCAATCTCTAGGCCATTATCGATCGATTTTATCGATTGTTGACCGCTTGGGGTTTAAATAGAGATAGACTTCACACAAGTAATCGCATTTATTTACTTAAATTCGCGAGTTTCACATGCATAAATCATCCGATAGACTAGTTTAGAAAAGTGTCCAAATTGACATAAAAACGGTATACGTACACAGCGTCCAGAAAGCCTAGGACTACGATAAAATTATATATTTCTGTAACTTTGTCGGCAGCAATTGATCCAAAAATTATACTATGTATGGCATCCAGCACAGCAAAAAACGGCACTACTGTACTTTCACAACTCCACCGGTCAAGGAGAGGTCGAAAAAATTTTTTCGCCCAAACTTCGTCTAGGTGTGTTATTTGGGGTGGTGATCACGAATATGACATCCGTTTTTCGTTTTATGCTGGAGTACGGTAGGTTACGGTAGGTGCGGGTAATCGCTGACAGCCTCAGTCACCCGTACCAACCGCAACCTACCGTACTCCAGCGTAATACCAAAAAAGGATGTCATATTCGTGATCAGCATCCCAAATAACCCCCCCCTAGCCGAAGTTTGGGCGAAATCGGTGACCATTACCTTGGCAGCCTTAGTCACCCGCACATACCATAGCCTACCGTACTCCAGCGTAAAATGAAAAACGGATGTCATATTCGTGATCAGCACCCCACACAATCCACCTAGACGAAGTTTGGGCGAAATTTTTTTCCGACCTCTCCTCGACTCTTGGAGTTGTGAAAGTACAGTGGTGCCCCAAAAACATTGGAGAAAGAGGATTCGGCAAAATCTGTCCCAAATGAGGGTGGAGGACGGATTCCGTGAAAGCATTTCACTTTGGGTTGTCCAGAAAGTACATGGCCATTGTCGAAGAAGAGTGGTCCAGAAAGAGGCAGTAGAAAGAAGAGGAAAGAAGAAAAGAAGAAAGAAGTTGCTTAGCTAAGCAATATTTCCCTTAAAAAATGTTCTGTGGTGTAGTAATATGGGCCGTGGTCCTACGCTTTCAGCTGAACAATAGAGACCCAAATAAAGGACCGCAGTGAGGTGCCGGAGTCGGCAGATTTCGATTCAATTGAAGCGATCGATTAATGTGATTGGCGCATTTCCAAAAACTACTGGCTTGAAAAAGTCTTCAGGGGCCGGATTCATCAACACTTAAACCCGTGGGTATGCGGGGTATAAGGGGTAGAGATAAGATAAGAGTCAGGAAGAGATAAGGTAAGAGTCAGAGACGCAGGCTTCATCGTGGGTACCTCTACCCCCTATACCCACGGGTTAGTCGTTGATGAATTCGACCCCAGGACGTCGCAGGTCCATCTCTACAGCGAACGAGAGGCAAAGAACGCGATGTTCAATAGATCGACCAGCCTGGAGCGAGCCTGAGTCTTCCGAAAAAGTCTTGAGAGAAACCAATCGTTGTTGCCTAAAACGCAACGGAAATGTCTGCACTCAACTCAGCTTCGCACCGCGTTTGACCGCAGACCGGATTTCCTCTCCAAGAACAACACATTCGTCCTTGGACGTTGTCCTCTGGTCACCTAAATCCTGGACAGCTAAAAGGAGAGTCTTTACACATTCCTTCCCCGTTCGTTTAATTTTCGCAGATTTTCCCGAAACCTTTTTTTTCGTTGGTTTTTGTCGAGCTGAATTCCCTAGTAGAATGTTTGGATCGATTGCTGTCGATTAACATTCGGAGACATATATCAGATTGTCCGAAATGTTCTTGACGTTTTGAGTGCTTCACTTTGAACTACCATAACCTTCTCAAATCTTATCGGATTTACGAAGGCTGTTTTGGCTTGCTCCTAACTGGGGAAGGTTCTACCAGTGACAAAGTTGTGAAAGTGGTTGATAAGGTGGTGGTCAGTTGGTGAGAGGTCTGGAGAATACGGCAGGTGAGACAGAACTCCACCCTTGATTCGTTCAATTTTCGAATAGTGATCTGTGAGAGATGTGGGAGGGCGTCGTCGTGCGAAAGTATCGGGCCTCTTCTGTTGACCATTCCTGGCTGAAGTCGACGCAATTTTCGGTGCATTTCGTCGACTTCTTTGCAGTAGAACTCTGCTGTGATCGTCTGGCCTGGTGCCAAAAAGTTGTAATGCACTACACCAGCCGTCGACCGCCACACAGACTGACCATTACCTTTTTTGACGGAGGTTCGTCTTTTGAAAATGCCTAGAGGGTTCGTCGGCGTCCAAGCACTGTCCGGAACGTTTCCTGATATCATACAGAATTCATTTTTCATCACAAGTGATCACTCGATCCACAAACGGGTCAGTTTTGTTGCGTAAAAGTAGAGAAGAATAAATCTCGAACGGGACAATTTTTGCCGCCCACTAAACTCGAGGGAGACCCACTTCTCCAGCTTCTTAACCTTTCCAAGGCGTCTCAAAACATCCTCAAGAGTAGTTTTACTGACGTCCAGCTCTTCCGCGACCCCGCTAACTGTTTGAGATGGTTCAGCTCCACCCATTTCTTCAACTCATTCGTCATCCACGATTGCTCTGGGTCGGCCCTTACGCGGGGTCATCTGCGAGGCTGAAATCTCCGGTCCGAAGTTCACTGAACCACTGGCACCCAGTCTCCAACACGATTAGGACCCATACTTGACGGATTTGTCGAGCTGTCTCGGCTGCGGATTGTCCCAATCTGAAGTTGAAATAAAATACCGTTCGGAATTGCTCCCTCGACATACTTCAACAAGGCCTTCAAAAACAGAAATATGAAGCAACGTTGAATCATAAATGATTTTGTCAGATAAGGTATAAAGGATAAAGGACGGCGTTACTCAATTCCTTTTGAGGTGCGCCACGCATTCTACTTCGTGGAGGCGATTTGAATGGGTATTTGGCCATACAATGACTTGCGGTTGCCAGCCGATGAACAAGTCAGCGCTTTATCCTTCCCGGACAAGTCTGGTACCAATTCACAGACCCCGGAGGGATGGAAGGCTTCGTTGGCCTGGGCGGGAAATCCGAACCAGAAACCTGGTTTCGGGAGCGGGCGACAGTCGGCACCTCCTCCGACTGCGCTACATGCGGTTTGTCAGATAGAGGGAAAAATTCTGTACAGAAAATAGTAGTAATGCGCAATTCAAGTTGAGTTTTCGGTTAATATCAGACGAGTGAAAAATGGCAACACAAAACACCGAGAACTTTCCGGACAACCTAATAAATTTAGGGTGGCCTTATACTTTCTGGACGCAGTGCATACATAGTTCATTCGATAAGAACGTAATAGTCTCAAAGAAAATAAAATCTTTAAATTAAAAGCTAAAGTTAAAAGATAAATTGATAGCATTAAAGAAGTAAAAGTACAAATACAATAAATATAATCATAGAAATTTCTATGCATTTTCCTAACATAAGTGCCATGGTGTCGTAGTTAGATCTCGGTAGGGAACTCTAAAAACAGGAACCAGAGACCGTCGTCTGTCTCGCCAGGCCATTTAAGGAGAAGAAAACAGGTTGTGAAAGTGTCCGCTACATTGTCAGGACTTCTGATGAATTAGGACGCACTGCGTTCATTTGACTTCCAGTAAAAAGAGAATTGGGCACCTCCGCTGGAGGTGGGAAACAGGTTTTCCTAAACGGTAAATCATCAAGTTATAGGGTCATGACGCGATGCATGATGATGAAACCTACGGAGTATCTGTTCCTATGTCTAGTACATATTCAGTGCATATTTTATTATGAGATAGCATACAATAAAGGGGAGATAAAAAGGGAAACGGCAGACGAGCGCTTTCAGGGCAGCTGGCGGCAGACGACCTCCCGGCCCGGGTGACGTAGACGTGACTCACGTAGGAGGGCATCGCTATGAGTACCAGGGCCAGGGCCAAGCGTGGGGTTCGATTTTTGCTGAAAATTTACGACCCCGCCCTCCGAAGCGGGATTCGTACGACCCCCTCCCTCCTTCTTCCACTGTTTTATTCCTTGTATATCTTGATTTCTTCAAGGTTTTATGTGCATTTTGAACTCTTTAATAGGTTCTTATTTTCAGGAGCGGCTTCGACACAATAGAACAATGAAAAGAGATCACTGAACATTAATACTTTGATGGCACAATAAAGCTGAATACTATTTTTCGACACTTTAAAATAAAGGTTTTCTGGTAGCAGTCTTCCAATCATCACTGTTTAATTTGTGCAGGTGTTTTTTTTCAGGACATCATGGACACGACACATTTTTCTACCTGAAGGAGCGACGTCTGCATCTGAAATTGTGCTCTGAAATGGTATTATATAAAATTCTGAGTGTTACCTTCTGATGACGAATTAAGTGCTTCTCCTGGATTTTTTTTGAAGCGCTCATCGAATCGATTACGGAGCTGCAAACGAATGGTTGACGATGGAATTCCCATGGAAATAATGTTCTGCCATCCTAAGGAAACATCATAAAAAATCAAAACGAAGCCTACAAAAATCCAAGCCCTGTGCATCGTCCAACAAAAAAAACAAGCTTTTCCGCAATGATGACGGAGCTGCAATGACGATATTTAGAATGGATCGTATAGAAAATCCTCGTTTTTATGAAAAAATTATTTTTCTAAATATTGACACACTAATCACATGGAATATGTTACTTTTAGAACATGCCATTTAAAACATAGAACACACATCTACTAAAGCTTCATGAATTTTCCAGAAGCCCCAAAAATCTCTGGCTACTGCGTTCTCTGACATTATCGATCGCAATTGAAATAGGACTCCTCGCTGGAAAATATTTTCTGCCTTCTGAAGGAAAGGACGACAGAGAGTGGAATTGTGCCGTATAGAAATGTGCTTAAAATACAGCAAAAACTAAGCTTCTCCGCTGCGATGAAGATATGATGAGGATGGATCGCATACAAAATTATCATTTTTCATGAAAATATTAGGTTGGCAACTAATTTCGTAGACTCTCAAGAATCTTCAGCAAAACTCTTTATTAACAAATAACTAATGACAATCTTTAATTAAAATAAGATTCCCCAGAACGCAGAAGTGCTTCTCATATATCAGCTCCTTAAAAGCACAATAACTCTATGGCCGTGGTCTATCCCACGGCCATAGAGTTATTGTGCCAAGAATCTTTGAAGGTGCATTTTGACCCGGTCCACATTATTAAATCGTCTTCCAACCAAGAAGTACTGCACCGAACTAAAAATGTGGAAGTCACTCGGCGCAAGGTCTGTGCTGTATGGTGGATGAGTTTGACGCTTCCAGTCAAGGTCTTCTATTTTTTGAGGCGTCCGGTTAGCTACGTTCCCTCCGTTTGGTGGTGTCAAGAAGGTACTATCTTCTGGGAGCTCATCAAGAACGGTTCCAGCATTAATGCTGTAATCTACTCTTCTCAACCTGGCCGCACGCAGGCTGAACTCCGCTGGAATCGGTTCAGACAGATTTTCAGGAGCGGAATTATTTATCAGCAGGATAACGCCAAATCACACGTCACGAATCGGGAGCTTCAAAAAATCGAAGACCTTAGCTGGGAGCGTCTAACTCACCCACCATACAGCACAGGCCGTGCGCCAAATGATAGCACCTTTACAGCCCGCTGCAGCACTTCTTGGTTGGAGGACGACTTACTAATGTGGACCATGTCAAAATGCACCTCCAAGGATTCTTGGCTGCAAAAGAACAAGAATTCTACAGCTGTGGGAAGGGCCAGGTAGCCGATAAATGGGAAGCAGTTCCGCGTTCCAACAGATCTTACTTTGGTTGAAAACTGTTATTTGTTATTTGTTTATGAACACTTTTGTTGAAGGCGCTTGAGAGTCCACGAAATTAGTTGCCAACCTAATATTATATTTTAGCCGAAGCATATCACCCATACGGAAAAGATCCAGCCACAAGAATTTCGAGGTCCTGATTAATTCACTGTGAAAAAATCGTGATTTTATGGATAGAACAGAATCTGGTTGAATCGATCTCTGGTCGACTTTGCACAAACGTCATCGGAGCATAAAATAACGTTCACAAAAAGGTTCATAATTCGGTGAATTTTTCGAATTTTGATTTTTTTTAGCTTTTCATAAAGAAGATAAAACGCCTTTTCTCAACGTGTAAAAATCGTTATCCAAAAAAGCAGTCGTCACGCGTGGCGGTTGGTTCGATTTTTGAGCAAAAAAAAATTGAGGTGGCTTCACAAAAGTATTCATAACTCGAACAATTCATAGTTTGGGGTGCGAGAGCCTCAGATAGGAAGGCACCACTGGTGTTCGTCGATGCTGGAGTGAAGACCATTAAGTAAACACGCCTGAAATCGGTACTGAAAAAATTTTCGAGGCCATGGTTCATTTCTCACTTCGGCGACAAGCCAGTGCTTTCAGCAAGAGTCGGTTACTGCACAAAGTCGAGTATCGTCCAGCAGTGGTATCAACACGAAGTTCCAGATTTCATCGCCCACGAAGAATGGCAATCAAATTCACCACGTCTGAGTTTATTTGACTTTTTGGTCTGGTCAGTTTTAGTGCACAAGATCTCAGCTACAAGATACAACAACTTGGATTCCCTCGAAGCTGCCTCCTACGAAAGCGTGTAATGATCTCGATGAGCACTATCTGCACGCCACCAGCGGCGCCTTCGTGACTCATCTGCGAAGCTGGATACGAGCAGGAGGAGTGCACCTTGAATGGTGATTGCAATTTCTGATAGCTAAAAACCTTAATAAAGATTGTGAAGTGTTTTTCTCCGTTTTGAATAGTTCGTGGTACTATGGCACGTCAAATGTTTAAGGCCCATAATTAAAGCGCGGCCTGTACCTTAACCTGCCATAAGAAGGCAGAAATTCCTTAACAAATGAGTCCTCCGATGTGACTGTCATACAGTACATGTGCCTTCTGGTTTTCGAACAACCGAGCCGTTTCAAGAGGAAAAGGCAGTGCCAGATTGAAACACCAGGTTCTTTCTTTGCATGAACGGAGTCAGCGTCCAACTTGTAAGAGTTAGAGAATGTGGATAAAGGGTGTCTCTGACGATAAATCACAACATGCAAAAACACCAGCATCGATGGGAACAAACTCCTGCAAAGCGAGAACACTACCACTGCGCCGTCACCGCAACTGATTCGTATTAATGGCTATGCTGATACGCAACGCCCCGCCCATTGCTTCATCAGCGCAGGCGACGCACAGTTATCATCTCGGTATTTCACATGCCGGTACTCGCTGAGGTGATCCATTTGGCAAAATTGGTCTGCATAATTGTAATCAGCGCCTCAAGCTCTTTTGCATGGCACAGATCCCGTCCCTGTCGGTAAGCTCCATGGGAATCTGGATGCATTCGCTGGCTGGAGTCCTGCTCCGTTCTGATATTAATTGGATTATAAGAAATTGAAAAAATACGAAATTGCAGTGCATAATGATTCTAAAATTTTACTTTGCTGATCAGCGTTGTTGACCATATTTGTGCGGATTGCTTCGTTTTTGTGTTTCTGGATTGCTGATTGTGATTTTACCCTGTTTTTTTATGAGCGCACTCAAGATGCAATTATAAATAAATAAGCGTGTGATGTATCCTTTTTCAGAAAGTTGCAACTGTGTAGTTAACTAAATTTGGATAAAGTGGTTCTAAGGCAAATCATCAATCTTTATTCAAAAGCTTTTATGTGAAGAGCAGGAGACACTGCCAAGCTTAGATGCAAGTTGGTTCAGCGTGTGGTTTCCTGAAGAGAATAGACGCGAAGAACTGATCAGCGCATAAGGCAGTGCTGATACTCCTACCTGTAGAGACATATAAGCTTCACGTGGGTGTGATCGGCAAACGCGGGGTAGCGATAGTTGTGCGCCGAACATCCAAAAGTCGTTTCACCTAACTTCCACAAGGTTCTCTTGATCTGTAATGGGAGGTTACGTTTTCAGAGTGCCTTTGTTGTTTTGACTGTCAACAGAGCACCTGTTCTCTAGGCAATCCATTGAGAAGGGTGGTCACATCACCTCCTCCGATGCCAATTGTGTCCTTATGCCTAAGCAATTATTTAAAAATTGAAGTGACACGTTCACCAAACATGAAAGGACGAGTCTCAAATGTGTATGCGTAGCCGATACAGAGACATGGCAAGCCAACAAAGAGCTCCAGCAGAGGAATCATGAAAGCTTATCTTTGAATCTGTTATCTCTGAATATGTACAAGAAATCTGCACGGTACATCGAAAGTTGTTCTACACTGAATTCTTGAAGCCTTGGAAATGTGGGCGCTCAGGTAAATAGAAGCGCAAGTGAGATGCCCGCAAATGGACCAATATCTCAAAGTTTTGTGGCGTTGTTGCTGAGAGCAGAGGTGTGATATTATGTGATTAGGCTGCTAAAGATACTCTGCAAGTAAACCGCATTCATTTGAGAGGAGGTGAAAACTGAGTGGGATAATAACTTACAGAACATTGGAATATCTGCAGTACTTTGTTGAATTCAAAAATCTTTGCGGCTCAATGGGATTCTTCAGCTCGAACTCATTGGCAGCTATAGCTTCACCAACTATATCGCAATCCAAGGTCTGTAATCTTTCTTCCTCTCTTTATTACATTAACATGTCTCGAAATTGCTTACCAGATACCATGAGAGATTTTCGTGGTAACTTTCATACATGCCAAGTTGCCAATCTCCTCCGCTTCCATGGCAGTTGACTAAATGGAATAAGACCACTAAAGATATTGCTTTGCTCAAGTAACTCGAAGAATGCAGCACTCATTATTTAGCAGTGGTTGTTATGATCTAGTCGTAAACTAATGTGTCAGCCTTTTTGTCTTGAAACACTGTAATTTCAGTCGTGTCACGTACTTCGCTCCAACGAGACGAAATGTGTCATAGAGAGGATCGACACCTGAATAATTTCGAAAAACTGTTTAGGTAAAATACGCGATGAACCGAGTACTTTAGGTCAGACTTACGACGAAACGAATCATCTTGGGATTAACGGGTGATGCTGGCCGGCGCAGCCGTTATATGCTGAACTTAACTTTGGCATGTCAGGATCAAGAGTTTTTGGGCTGCACTTTTTTGCTGAACTTTGCCGCCCTTTGTGTATGATCCAAAATTAAATGTATGTTTCTCATCTCTGATAGCCATAGCCATGCCTGAATGCACTTTTGAAAACAAGGCTCAATACATTCACCCCATCGGGAATATACCGTAGTGGGGTAACATTTGATAGCAGTTCAAGTGAAATATCTGATTTTACGATTATCGCTTAGCAAAACCATTAACAATTGCAAATTTTTATAGTTTAATAAATAAATAATGTTTAATAAATAAGTAAATAGTCGATAGCAAAGTCCCGGATACATCGTACGCTAATACTTTATCTCCGCCAATCGTCTACAATATTCGATAGCACAGGAGTGTCGCAACGGCCGGCCTCGGGCACGGGAGCATGGAGCACAGCACATGTAGGACAATTCACCGGAGTCGGTGGAGTCGTCCGTGGAAGAGAGGAAGAAGACGGTGATCACCTCTTGACGGTTGGATCCTTGGCGACTTTAAGGCCTGAGTTATACTCCCGCGGGAGCATCCGCGGAATGGCGGGAATCGCGCCGAGACTCCTCAGCTGACCAATCGCCGCGCCTCGCCACGGCCGCCATCCGCCGTGCATCCTTGGTCGCTCCCGCGGGAGTATAACAGAGGCCTAAGTAGAGAGGCTTTAGTGGAAGGAATGTTCAGCTGACGGCTGGGAATGTTACCGTTCTATAACATTACAAAGCCTATGGGAAAGGCTAATGTTTATCTTCTGTCTATGTGCCTCTACTTGTAGGTTGATACAGTAACCTTGTCGACTGTTACAAAATAAATTTTTAATTTTGTATAATTTTTGAACTTTGTAAATTAATATGGACACGGCGCAAACAACATAGTTATTATAATAAAAAAACTGAAATCCTGAACAAGT
Source organism: Heligmosomoides polygyrus polygyrus (assembly GCA_947396885.1). Taxonomy (NCBI): domain Eukaryota; kingdom Metazoa; phylum Nematoda; class Chromadorea; order Rhabditida; family Heligmosomidae; genus Heligmosomoides; species Heligmosomoides polygyrus. The sequence goes on from OX377203.1 coordinate 11,582,165, forward strand.
CAACATTTTACATTAATCAATGGTGAGGCCAAACTTTAGGCAGGAAAGCAAAACAAAGCAATGAACAAAGAGAGACACCAAAAGCCAAAAAATTCAGAGAGCGAAGGGCTTGAGGAGTGTGCAACTTGACGGAAGCGAGCAGTGGACCGCTAACGCTGCAGGTCGCTAGAGAGAACGGCTCCGGATACTATCTTAGTAGGTCCGCCGCCTCCATCAGTGCCCACACGACGGCAGAGAAGGGGAACCGTAAGGATAAAAGCGAACGAAAGCATCTAGAAATGGCAGTAAAATAAGCAGAACCACACCATGTAAGCAAAAAAAACAAAAAAAAAATAAAAGTCTAGGAAATCCAATGAGTAAATACAAACAGGTAAGCTCATGAGTTCAGAGTAAAACAGAAAATAACACCGGGCAAAGGAATCTAGCAATGTTGCAAAAAATAAATAAAACAATCCTCCATGTAAAGCTGCTAAACGAAGGAAACCAAAGTGTATTTAAAATATATTCTCCAAATGAAAAGTGGGGAGCAGATCAATTTTACTCTGTTTTCTACGAAAATCGTATGCGTTTTTAGCATCCAGTAAGGTCCGAGGTAACATTTGTAACCAGCGGTAAAAAAAGCGAATTGAAGACTTTCTCGCGATTTTTCCTTTTTAATTTAGGATAGTGAAAACAATAACGATTACGGTGACCTAGCGTTGGAAAGAAAACCCAATATTTGCTAGCTCTAAGTTTTGATTCGTTTTTTAGAACTTTGAAATAGAAAACTAAATCACTGATTATTCTTTTGTAGAAGAGACTTCATAACTACGAATAGTAAGAGCAGACTTCATAACTACGAATAGTAAGAGCCTGGGAGTGCTCTTCTTCTTCAGCGTTTGTCCCGCATCTTAGCGGGGTCCGCTATCCTGGTGTTATGGCGCCACCTTTCCCGATCCAGCGCAAGATCATGGTCAACACCAGTAATCTTCAAGTCCGCATGTAACGTATCTAGCCAGCGCTGCTTCTTGCGCCATCTAGGCCGCTTTCCTAATACCTCGAAGTTAAAGCCTATATTGCGGACGCTGTCTTCCTTTCCACGCAAAGCGTGGCCATACCATCGCAAGCGAGCTTCGCGCATCTTTTCGGCTATCGGCGCGACATCGAACTTCTACCGAATAGCATCGTTTCGAATGCGGTCCATGCGCGTCACTCCAGCCGTCCAGCGCAGCATCTTCGTCTCCATGACGCTGAGGTGCGTTTCAACTTCCTTGGTCGCAGGCCAACACTCAGCGCCGTACATCGCTACTGGACGGATGACTGCTCTGTATATCTTCGACTTCAAGCGCTCCGGTATCTTCCTATCGGTAACATCCCAGTCAACGAGCGCCATTTGGACAAAGTTGCACTCACGCGTGAATTCACTTCAATCATCAGTTTGCCGTCAGACGTGACTGCTGATCCCAGGTATTTAAAGACCAAAGTGCGTGGGAGCTCGATGCCGTTAACCTTGATGGAGCTGGACTCAGTAACGTCCGTCGTTAGATATTCGGTCTTCTTCACGTTCAATTTGAGTCCAAACCGCTCTAAGCGATCACGCCAAGCTTGCACCTCTCCTCGAGTTCATCTTTATCTTCGCTAGCGGGCATTACGTCATCAGCATAAAGCAACGTCTAAGGGACAGGGTTCTGTAGATCTTGTGTGATGGCATCCATGACGACAACAAAGAGGAGTGGAGAAAGCGCAGAACCGTGATGTACCCCGACAGAGATGGGGAACTCCATCGAGGTTCCAGCTGCAGCTTGAACTCGGCACTTTGGACAAGAGTAGAGAATTCGCACCCACTCTATGAGCTCTTCAGGAACTCCGTACCGCATCACTACCATATTACGTAAGGTGATAAGGCGTACCATATAACTTCACGCGGTACGCGGTCAAAGGCCTTCTCCAGGTCGAGGAAGGCGATTAGCATCGGCTTCTGTTTCTCGTGATGCTTCTCTATCAGGAGGCGGGCGGTGTGTATGGCATCAATGGTGCCACAGCCAGCCACGAAGCCGCACTGATTGCTGGAAAGCTAGACGATGTCACAAATTCGTCCGTCGACAATTCGATCAAAGATCTTCATGCTGAGCGAAAGCAAACGAATTGTACGGTAGTTGGAGCAGTCCGCAGGACTGCCCTTCTTCTTCCAAATCGGAATCGTCGTGCTTTGGCGCCAACACTCAGGCACCTTCTTCTCCGCTAAAACTTGATTAAAGAACCTCGACAACCACTCAGCAGGGTACCACTACTTGGACTTCCATAAATCAGCTGCCACGTCGTCGCTTTGCCTGCCCTCGTCCTTTTCGAAGCCGCTTCAATTTCCTCCACGGTGACCTTCTGGACGGGGCCGTGGGTTGGAGCTGTTGAGTGGATGGCTGGATGAGGAAATTCTACTGTAGAGATTTCCTCAAAGTAATCGCGCCATCGCTTCAACGCCTTCTTGCAGTCCATAAGAAGATGGCCGTTCTCATCATTGATGCCGAAGAACTTCTCGATGTCCTCGGTCTGGCGATGGCGATTTATTGCGAGTCGGTACAGATACCGCTCACCATCGCGCGATACGAGCTTCTCGTTGACATCTCCATAATGAGTGGCTTTTGCAACAGCTGCGGCCTTCTTTGCATCTTTCTTCGCTTCTTGGTACTTCCGCCGGTTATCGGCTGTCTTTTCGCCGAGAAAGACGTGATAGAGCTTTATAAGTCTGGGTCTGCTTTATAAATCTTTAGACGATATGCTTTTTTACAGAACTCGGTGATACCAATTAGAAGCTATATCACAGAAAACAATGTTCGACGTTAAATTTTGAAACCGCGATCAATGTGCTGTTGAGCTCCTAGCTCCTGCCATGCTGTTGAGTGCATCTCCACGAAGTCCTTCTACAACTGCCTATCGTGAGCTAATTCTTCGCACCACTGTCTAGAAATATTCATAACTTTCAACCATTCATGAACGTGCGGCGCCTCGTGTTTATTGGGAGACCTCTGGTTCGCTTTCCTGGTGGGTTCTACTGCATGACTGATCTTGGCAGGTGGTGTACCGGAATAGGATGTGTCTGGCAAGGCAAAGACTGTCCTGTGTAACAGGTTCGTGAAGGTTGTTAGTGACTGCCCTAGCTCAAATGTGATCTTGCTTGCGTTCTCACGTAATTTATAGGCACTCCTGTCCTGATTGACCTGAGCATATCAAGAACGACCGAAATTCACGGTTAATCTATCGTGTTTATTCACCTCAGAGGCCCCTTCTGCTGCACTGTTGAGTGGCATTCACTAGTAGGTGCATTAGTCATTATGAATTAATTATGTAGTCGGTCGAACTCGCTCACTGGAGGTGGTCTATTTAAGAATGCGTAACTCACCCAACAACAGGTTTGTACTCTTTCCCATATAGTACAGAAAGTGCATACCTAAAGCGTACGAAAAAGAGGTTAGGAGTGTTATCGATAAAGTTGTTTAAACGGTCTGTTGGCAAAAAGTAGTTATAGTTAGATATGATTTTTCTTGAGACATGTAAACAAAAACATTTACGCTTTTTGTAACCTTTATATCTTCGTTTTTCTTATTATAATACATAGACATTTGATGTGTTTTTTACCAAGTCTCAACTTCCCATGGAGGCAATACCAAGAGGAAGATGGGCTAACTATGAACGCTACAGTAGAAAAATAGAAAAAGCGCTATTCAGGTACAATATCTACGTTGAGAAAAGAAGCATATTTTCTGCGGACAGCATCTTTTTACAAATATGTTAGATCTCGTTCTAGTGAGCATGGTACCATTCCGTACCTTGTAAACGCAGAGGGGGTACCTGCGCCGTCAGATACGGAAAAGGCAAATCTACTAGCGAAGAGTTCCATAAGGTGTTCAACAACTCACTGGGATGCAGCACTTCACTTGCGTCAATTCAATGTGGAGCTCTTACCAACTTTCCACAAATGAAACCTACGCTATGGTTCCATAAAGATGAAATTTTTGAAATGCTGTCCAAATGGCCCAAGTCACAGTCCATCCCTGCGCATTTCCTCCCGTTGTGCTTTATCCAAAATGTCATTGAATATATTGTTTTCCTGCTAGGACTTATCTTCAACATGAGCTATATGAAGGCTGAAGTTTCATTAAGATGGAGACATCCGTTAGTCACCCCCATCCGCAAAAAGCCTCCATATAGCAACTCTGGTAATTATCTACCCATCAGCGTAACCTCAGGTTTTGCAAGAACCTTCGAAAAATTGTAAAAAGGCACATCTTACAGCACATCGAGGCAAACGGCATCATCTCCAAGGAGCAGTTTGGATTTATGAAAAACAGTTCAGTGAAGACTGCTGCACTTACTTCTTTAAATGATTGGACAAAGACTATCGAAAACAAAAAGAGAACCGATGCTGTCTACTTTGACGTCTCCAAGGCATTCGACAAGGTTCCGCTCGGAAAGCTGCTATTCAAGTTAAAGAAGGTTGGAACCCACCCTGTGATTGTAGACTGGGCTAAAAGCTTCCTCTCAAGCAGGACGTATCAGGTCAGAATAGGAAATAATTTCTCCTCGGTCTACTCAGCTTCTAGCGGAGTGCCGCAGGTAGGAGTTCCATCACCTGTCTTTTTTCTCTTGTACACATATGAGCTCGCTGACGCTGTGTCCAGATTTGGAGTCCGGTGCAAAATGTATGCAGATGACTTAAAATTTACAAAGAAGTCGACAAACCCGAACCATTCAGTGAAGTTCAAGAAGCAATTAACTTCATCGAAAAGTGGGCAGATAACTGGGACCTTCCTCTTGCTGCTGAGAAATCACGATGCCTTGTAATACAGTCTAAGTTCCAAAGTGTTCTCCAACCTATAGGCTTAAAGGTATTAACTTAGAGCAGGTTACAGAAGCTAAGGGCTTGGGCATTCTCATATCTAGTGACTTAAAGTTTGATTCGCATTACAAAGCGCTCGTAAAGAAAGCACACTTTCGAACATATAACTTGTTCAAAACATTGAAGACAAACGATTCTCAGGCATTGTTACGCGCCTACAAGTGCTATGTGAGGTATCATGGAATCCGGCATTTCCGTATTTATTCCTTATGAAAAGAAGTACATCAACCTCCTTGAAAGTGTCCAGAACAACTACACTAGAAAGTTGTTCATGAGATGTTTTAGGGTGGCTTATGCAAACATTCCGAATGGAGCGGATAGGCAAGACAACTAGGCCTACCATCTTTAAGTAGTAGAAGGAAAAAGGCGGACCTGACCATGCTACTTAAAATTATCAGTAAGAAGCTCTCAATAGACCCTATAGAGTTTTTTGGTGTGCCACTGACCAGGAGTCGCATAGGAAGACTGAGGTTGTATCCCAAAGTTGCTAGGTCTAAAGTTAGGTCAAACTTCCTCACGTATCGAAATCTAAGGGAGCTCATCCTACTTATTGGCGACGACGAAAATGTGATTAACATGTCTGTGTCTCGTTTTAGAAGTCTTCTTACTCGTAAAAGCTTTTTGTAGATTGCATATTGTTTATTTCTCCGTAATTTTCTCGTGATATTTTTATTTGCTTTTTTACACGCCTGAATAAACAAATAAAAATAAATAATATAGCTGTTCGCTTGTCTTGGTATGAGCTCCTAGGTGTTTCGCTCTCGTGAAGTTGCTCGAAAGTGATTTCTTCACTCACTCGGAATCACTCCATATTGAGTCAGCCTTAGGACTGAGTTATACTCCCGCGGGAGCATCCGCGGGAAGGCGGGAATCGCGCCGAGACTCCTCACCTGGCCAATCGCCGCGCCTCGTCACGCCCGCCTCCGCCGTGCACCATTGGTCCGCGGACGTTCCGCGGATCCTCCCGCGGGAGTATAACAGAGGCCTTACCGAACTCCATGCTTCGTATTTCTCAGGTTTGTGCTGAACTGACATGAGCATGTGACGCTTTTGTATTTGTGCTCGTGTGGCTCCTCCTCAACAGAAACTGTAAAATTGCTGAGCTGTTTGTCGAGCACAATTTCTACGTATGAAATATAATAGTGTAAGTCGAATAATTGCCCGAAAACGTTCTGCGTTGATGCTTTCACTTTGCAAATTCCAATAGTGTTTTGTTTGGCCGGCGGTTCTTCTACTGCTGCAAACAAGGGTAGAGAATTGGTTGATCATGGGAAACTGGTACTTTGCCACCGGTAACAATATGTAGCATAGAGTTACTGATTAGCGATTAGCTGATTAGTTACTGAGGACGAGTACGGAGAGGCTTCTAAAATCTCAGGGCCTAACCACGCTGCGCAAACTGAGAAGGACTAGGAAGATGATCTGTACTTACAACGTCCGCACGCTCGCATCGGAAGCCTCCGTCGAGGACCTGATGATGCAAGCCAGGAAGATCAAGTACGACGTCATCGAACTGTACCGAAACAAGAAGACACCACCCTCTACACGCCGCCTACGACTCCGGAGAAGAACTCGTAATATGCGACAGCAGGGGAGTAGGCGGCGTTGATGTCCTCGGCAACACGCGCACTTGGCCATGAACATCGATTCGTACGAGTATCTGACAAGCCGAATCGGACGTCTGCGACTGAAGCGATGTGGCTCCGTGCCAACTTTGACTGTGTTCCTCGCGTATGCCCCAACATCCGACTACAACGACGAAGAGGTCGAAGCCTTCTACGTGGAGCTGGAAAAGTTCTATAAGGAAGATCAGACCTTCTACAAGGTGATCGTCGGCGACTTCAACGCCAAGATCGGACCACGAAGGTCGACGGAAGAACTTCACATCGGAACCCATGGTTTGGAGTGGAACGAGCAAGGTGAAAGGCTGTCTGAGTTTATATTGTCGACCAAGACCATCCATGGAAACTCACAGTTCAAGAAGCCTCCCTCCCTACGATGGACCTGGGAATTCCCCGGTGGCCAGTTCCACAACGAGATCGACCACATCATCTTCAACCGCAAGTATTGCCTAACCGATGTTTCCGTTGTCCCCAAGTTCTATAGGGATCGGACCACCCCTTCTTCGCGCGAGGTTCCGCTTTTCGTGTCAAGGAGAGAAGTCCGCGAAGTTCAAGAAGAGGAGTCCCGGAACGACCATCAACTGGGACCTCTACACCTCTCTTGCCGGCCTTTAGGGAGATACTGTTATGGACAACATCGACGAGGAATACGGCCACTTCGTGTACCATCTCCACGATAGTACTCAGGCAGCCGAGAGCATGAAGACCACCAAGAAACGTCTGTCTCCGAAACTCTCAAGCTGATACGCCAGCGTGGAGTAGCACGAGCGTCAGGCAACTACCAGCTGACGTCCGAGCTTGCGAAGCCATGAAGAGCGGCAATAAAGGAAGATCTCAAGGAGAGAAGGGCGGAAATGTTGGCTGAAGCAGCAGAGACAGGGTTGAGCCTCCGCAATGCCCGCCGGAACTTCACCAACTTCTAGACCAAGGTGACCGCTCTCCGACGCCCTGACGGACCTCTTCCAGAAGGATCATGGAGAAGGTCATCCACGACTTCTACTCCGATCTCTTCGATAGCCACTTCCACCTGCCCCCACGCCATCTTCCGCAGAATGGATACGTCGTCCCCTCTGTTCTCCCTTCCGAGACCCGACACGACATCTCGTCGGTGAAGAAACGTACAGTACCCGGTCCCGTCAGGATCAGACATGAACACCTGAAGAACCTCCCGCCAGCGCTCATCAACACCCTGGCGCGGCTCTTCACACGTTATCTGTCGTAGTGCAAGGTTCGATCTCGGTGGAAGACCAGCAGGACCGTCTTGCTGTACAAGAAGGGAGACGTGCACGACATTGGCAACTATCGCCCGATCTGCCTGCTGTCCGTAGTCTACAAGCTGTTCACTCGAGTCATCCTGAATAGGATCAGCAGTACGCTGGACGAAGGACAGCTATGCGAGCAAGCAGGATTTCGGAGAGGATTCAGCACGATCGACCACATACACACCATTACGAAGCTCATCGAAGTGTCGCGAGAGTACAAGCTGCCGCTGTGCCTTACGTTCATCCACCTGAAGAGAGCATTCGACTCCGTCGAAACTGAAGTGGTCATCGACGCCCTGCTCACTCAGGGTGTTCCTACTCAGTACATCAGAGTCCTTCGAGAGCTGTACAGTGGATTCACGGCCAAGATCTCTCCATTCTACAGCGACGTCATCATCGACGTGAAGAGAGGGATTCGGCAGGGGGATACCATATCCCCAATCGTGTATGTGAGAACGTTGGACTGCAGCTGAATCTGACGAAAACGATGATCATGATCATGAGGAACGGACAAGTTTCTGATGCCCCATTCTCGCTCAACTGAACGAACATCTCCGAATGCTCCAGCTACGTCTATCTGGGCCGCGAAGTCAATATGGCCAACGACCTAGCGCCAGAGCTGAGCAGGAGGAAACGAGCGGCTTGGAGAGGTTTCAAGAGCGTCGAAGAAATCGGGAAGAAGACGAAGAACGTCCGACTCCGTGCCCACCCATTCGACTCTTTCGTAATTCGAAGTACGGTGGTGATGGCAGTTCCGGGAACGAAGAACCAACCCACAATCATAACACTCCATCGGAGCGCATTTTCTGCCACCCTTGGATGACGTCGGCGACGTCGGTGACGCATCTGTGGCGACGTCGGCGGCGGAAGTATAACACCCCCTGCAGAGCTCTCGGCGAGGTCGCCGGCGACCCTGTGATGTGCGGGCAGCTACGCAGTGCGTAGCAGCCCCTACACAGGCGACGCGTCGCCGAAGTATAACATTGGCCTAAGACGCGGCCCTCTATATAACGCAGCTTTTCTTTGGTCCCGGCCAGCTCACCTTTAAGGCCTCTACAGATTCTCGCGGCAGCACCCCGAGAACTCGTCCATATCGCTCCCGCTGCAGTGGGACCCGCGCTGCCACCGTGGTAGAAGCCGCGGCGCGGACGAGTTGTCGCGGAGCCGCCGCACGCAAGGGTCCTCGAGGGCCGCGCAGTTGACGGCGGCTCTCGCCCGCAGTGCCAGGAGCCGCGGGTGAGACCCGCCAGAGGGCGTGACCGAATAGGAAGCTTGGAGGGAATGGGGTTTTCTTTTGTTTCCTGTCGATGTGTATGTATAAAGTGCAGAAAAACCGATAATTAAGACAATTTAAAGCGGAAAACATAAAATTACACTTTTTCTTCTTCCAAAATGCTTCGGTTCACCACCTATGTATCTTCATACGAATCTTTTTGTTATAACTCCTTCCCGGTGTTATACCAAAAAAGGTTATACATTCTAAACACTCAATAGACAAAAAGGTTACACACTCCTAGAGGAATAAGAAAAATAGTTAAAGCTAAGAGGTACTCATTAGAAAGCAACATTACACTAAACTGTCAAACGATCCTGATAGTAGCGCAATCCACATTTGGTAGTACAAAATCCTGCGACATTTAAGAGTGTGTAACCTTTTTTGTTATTGCACCTTTCCGGTGATGTAACATAAAAGGTTATACAATCTTAAATCAATAAGAAAATTATTTGGAGCCAAGAGGTACTCAACAGGAAGCAGCATCACAGCAGCAGCAACAACATAACACTAGTACTAGAAGATACAGTGGAAAGAATTCTTAAGAAACTTTCAAACGAGCAGGAAAATAATCCAATGCCGCCGAAATCCATTCTGTGTTTCTCCGTTCCTCCCAGCGAAAGTACGCAGTATTGCGTACAGCACCCCTGGCGGGACCGCACCACCCGCCGTTGTCATGGCGGGTCCGCGGCATCCGAAAGACTCTGCTGCCGGCTTTACGCTAACGCAGATGAACTTCGCTTAAGGTCGGCAGCAGAGTCTTGCAGGTGCCGAGGACCCGCCATGACAACGGCGGGTGGTGCGGCGCCGCGAGAGTTACTGGACTACAGTTACAGTGCTGTGCACTTTTGCCGGCTGAAGCACTGAAAAGGTCGTCGCGATTTTTATTCGATTGACAGTGTTAACGCTGCTCACATGAGAATCATGTGTGTATGTGAGTTTTTAAATTATTTTTCTTGCATCGTTCACAGGTGTGAAACTCCGTGCAATCAGAAATTTTGCCATCAATCGAATAAAAATCGCGACGTTTCGGATGAGCGCTTGGTGTCATCCTTTCTTCTAAAAATAAAAAATGGTCTCCTTTCTGCTCTTTCAAACCATTATTTTTCCTCAAAATAAGAAATTTATAAAATCTCAAACAAGGTGTTCACTTATTGGGTACGTAAACTAAAACTTTAAAGAAAATTATATTAAAATTTTCTTCGAACAAAAATTATACTAACCTTCTTTCTTGGAGTTTCTAATAGTCTAATGTAGAAAGAGCCCAGTTCGATTTGGAAGAATTTGCTTGCTTTGCTTTGTCTTCAAATGTCTTGGGCTAGCTTGGAGAGGAACGTAAACACAATAGCCATAGCAATAGATGAGTAGGTTGTGCAGCGTTGCCAAGAATGGTATGCAAGTCTTGAGCCTGCGAGTCTTGACTTCATGACCCGTTAGGTCCCTAAGGCGGGCGGTCCCAAGGGCTATAAGCTCATTCACCCATCTTTCGTTCAGCTAGGGTGATAGTATACGCCTTTTGCCCGCATGTAAGGTTAGCCATGTTTTCGATTTCTTATGGCATCGTTTTCGTAGTCTCTTAGCCTTTTGGATGAGCTTCTGCAGAATGAAATGGCATTTGGGAGGGTAGTTTCTCTGATGACTTCGACCTTTCCAGGCTTTGAAGAGGGCGACGACGCCGAAACGTAAGCCGCAATAAAGACTTGCATACCATTCTTGGCTACGCTGCACAACCTACTCATCCATTGCAACATCACCGATGTCAAGGTTTATAGAGAGTTGAACATGGAACATGGAATCAACAGCCATAGCATTTGCATAATTCATTTTGGATTCTTCTCATATCGAACAAAATCTGACGTAGCCTTCAGTGCGTTCAACCTACGTGTACAACTATGTAGTATACGAGAGCTCGATGGCGACTTTATGAAAAACCATGGGGGACGAGCATTCTACCCCTCGTCCCTTGGCGCGCCCACCCCAACCCCCTGGTCTTGCTCGAGAGTCCAGAGGCTGCCTCACAAGATAATGGAGACGCAGACATTTCTCACGCCCCTTTTTAAAGGGCGGGGGTAGAACTCCTCTCAGCCAAAAACCATGAGTGCAGTAAAACGCGATTTTGATTTTGATCCAGCTGAAAGCGCACTGTTCCCATGAAAAGTGTGCCTTCACTACTTTGCTCCTTCCTTATTGAAGAATTGAAAATGTCGACACTTAGCAATTTTACTCGAGTATTTGAGCTTTTAAACACTTCTTTCATTGGCCTGCGTCATAGCTGCGAAAGGGCATTCAAAAACAAATTTAACTGATCTGCTCATCAATGGCGAGTAATTCTTTAAACAGTTCCTCAGCACCGCTGTATAAGCAAAGGATAGAGCTTTGTGCTAATCACTCCACCAACCATTCTCGGGTTGTCGTGCAGGCAGTCTGAAAGCATATTTGGACGTAAGAAGGACCTACGGCGGTCAGCTAATGGGAAGCCAAGTTTTGACCTTCCCAGAAAACATTGGTGCCGAGTCAGTGGCGTTGAAAGAATGGAAGACTTGCTTTGCCTGTACGAGGCCCGTACCAACAACCTCGATTCGGTGTGAACGGCGCCCAACGCTTCTTCCGACTGCGCTATCACGAGCCCATCGTACGGCTCGTGTTAGCACATTTTGAAGAACTCCTGTTATTTACGTTTAGCGAAATGGTTAGCAATGCAGAAGCATGAGGAAGCATGAAAACAAGGACAGAAAACAAAAGAAACCCCCTCCCCCAAGCTTCCAATCCGACCACGCGCTGCGGAGGGTCTCACCCACAGCTCCTGGCACTGCGGGTGAGAGCCGCCGTGAACTGCGCCAGCCCTCGGACCTTGGCGAGCGGTGGCTCCCCGACAACTCGTCCGCGCCGCGGCTCCCACCACAGTGGCAGCGTGGGTCCCACTGCGGCGGGAGCGATATGGACGAGTTCCCAGGATGCTGCCGCGAGACTCTGTAGAGGCCCTAAGAGGCGTCGGATACAACGCTATTCCCGTTATAGCGCGGTGTTAGGAGAAACTCTGCGTTCACAATGGCTACCGTTATAACGCGACCAGGGCGCAGTTCTCGTCCTAAACAGAAAATGAAGACGAGACGAGACGAGCAAGATGCTGATCCTGTGTGGGATCAGACCTACCTTCTATTGCCTCTTTCATAGTCACGATCAGCACCCGTGCAACAATGTATTAGACACATATAGATATTTCTCGCGCGGCGACAAGTGTTCGTGGTCTGTATGTGTAATATGTCGAGCACAGCATAAGACTCTCGATAGCCGTTAGATGCTGTCGTAGAATGGATGATTTTCTCTATCAGAAACGACATCAGATGTGAACTAATTCACAAAATTCAGAACAATATCCCACACATTTTTTTTAAAGCCTAGAGCAGCTTTTATAGGGCCTACATGCTGTCACATGATGTTTTGTCAAAACGGTGTTGGGTGACTCCAATAGAACTCTCGAGCCATTGACGGCTTGTACCTGCAACCGCTGCGTTCCTGACAGGATTACAGCAACTGGCTGTTTCGTTACATGCAAAATTCCGATATCATAAGAAAGTGATGAAAGGCCACTGATACGAGAATATAGCGGATGCGGCGTGCGATTCAACAGCGCTGATAGCGTAATGGGCTAGCACCCTGTACAGAAGGAAGAGAGTGCGGGTCCAGGTCTCGCTTGGTGCAAGAGTTTTGATGGCAACTAAAGATCATATAACATCAAGTTACACTGTTTTGGCGTTAATCACGTCTAATCTACCTCTAGCACTTGTAATTGCTCACACATATCTGTTATACTTATGCATATAACAGAGAGAATCTCTGAGGGAAGGACTTCATTAATAATCTGGGGATGTTCTTTGTCTTCATACTCTTCTCATGGTCACATATTTCATCACCGTAGTCATATTTTGTTTTTAGGTGGATAAATATGTAGTCATTGCATGCGAATATAGAAAATCTGCGCGTAATAGAAAGTAGAAAGGGTCAGCTCCGGTGAGGACGTGACTCCCGTTATAACGCAAATTTTTTCCAGTTCCTTGAACGCGTTATAACGACAGGAAACTGTACTTTGTTTGAAAGCTTGTCTTCTATCGATCATTTTGAGTTATGAGTCGCTAATTTTCGTTGCGTTGTTGAAAATTTTTATTCTCTAGGACGATGACCACTCAAAGTGAAAACGTGTGTGATTTGAATAAACTCCATGTTCTCCCGTCTTGAAACCTCGGCATTGGTGTTAACAATTCAAATCTGTTTCTTTAAGCCTCAGTTGGCTGGTATCGAGTTGTAGGCTGTCACAACGATGTTATCAATGTTTATGACGTTCGGTGTTGATGATGATGATGAAGGTTGGAAGCGCTTGCGCTGGTGAGGCGCATGGTCGGGTAGGTTGTAAAGACAAAACCTCGAACCATTTTTAGGCCTCTGAAAACGACGAGACAGTCGACACGTCAGGCCAATAAATAGTTCCACCTAACAACCTCGAGGCACAGAAACATCATAAACATCGTGTGATTTCATTTTCAATTAGTTCAAGCTCGGCGGCAACCCAGTGACGGTGTTCAAGCACATTCAGGAAATCACTCGCAAGTACATTCCTAACCGAATAAATTATTGGAGATGGTATCAGAAGTTCCCTTTCGCCTAAAAGGGCAACAAAGGCAAACCAGTCGCGGAAAGACCAACTGTAGCAAACGAAGGGCACCGGCGCCAATCCATCAAATCGAATTCTTCTCACACCACACTAAGACTGACCCATCTCCACTCCTCCCAGTGGACCACCGCGCGTCAGCTGCAGAGGATTAGAAGGTCGCCACGATCGCCTTTGCCTTATGCGTTGACGGAAACAAGTAAATCGCTGTGCTTCCGATTGCCGAGAGCTTTTGTACCGGTTCAAGCGAGAGGGCCTGGATCAATCTTTACCAGCGATGAAAAGCGGATGCCTCACTAGAACCGTAAAGTCGAAAAAGCAATAGCAGCAATGCAACGAGCTGGTGGTTCTGACGTCAAAACCAGAGCTCCACAGAAAGGGGGTCCTGCCGTCCGTTTATGGATGTGTAGTAGTCCAGTGACCGGAACATGCTCCACGTAGTGGTGCTATCATCGACGCTCGCTTTTGCCAACACCCGACTAGTTCCTTCAAAAATTAGCGGGGAAGAAGTCAAAAAGAGCCAATTTTTCTTGAACCTGGACAACGGTCAACCGTTTACGGCACTTCAGACGGTGGCAAAAATCTAGAAAATGGGCTGGACCAAAATCAAGCAACGACCATACACCCCGGACATTGCATCGTCTGACTGCCATCTGCTTCGGTCGATGGATCACTTCTTCCATGGTAGGCGCATCGCCGAACTCGATGAGGTCACAGCGGTAGTGTACGACTTCTTCAGGTCGAAACCGACCAATTTCTACAGGGAGGTAATCTCCTTAGTGAATGAAAAGAGGAAGAAACTCATTGGGAATAACGGCTACTAATTCGTTGAAGTCCATCACTCTTCTGTTGTGGTATAGTCTCATTTTTGCTGGAAGACAAATTTTGTTGCAAAACTTATGTTGCTAATTTTTACTTGTGTATTTATACTTTTGGTATCCCTGCTGTCCTGCTGCTTGAAACTCTAAATGTTATTCGTTGCGATAGTTTGTCATGCTTTCCTTCTATAGCGCTTTTAAGGTGCATCACCTAAACAACATTTGTGAAAGCCAAAGGCCGCATATGAGATATCCATTCAAGCGACATGGATAAACCATATTTCATAATTTGCACTTCGGTATGGCAATAATAGCAGTCGCTGGTCGGCGCCGAACTTTTGCGATAACACGGGCTGGTTGGAGTTTTTTGAAAGAACTTTTGTTCTCTCATCTCTGCACTGCACACCATGCCGATAGCTAAAAATAATGTACGGCAATAATAGCAGTCCCTGGTCGGCGCTGAACCTATAGTCATGGCTGCACTTTCGCGAACATGAAGGGCATCATCCAACAATGAGAAACACCATTCCAATTGTTTGCTGCACTATTCCTGACAAAGCCTTTTATTGTGCTTTCTGAAAGAGTGAACGAAAATAGTAAAACTGTTTATACCTAAAGCTACAGAGGCTGCACTTTAGCGCACATGGAGGGCATCTTCCATTAACGGGAAACACGGAGCAATGTACAAACACCTGAAAGCTGAAGACACATAGTTATAGGCTGTTGCTGCATCTACAACTGAATTAAGACACGCGTTGCTGGTAACATATCCCAAGAGTTGAAGCGTCGCCAAAACTTGCTCATACCGCATTCGTATTGTAGCCGGACTGAATGCGAGCTCTGGCTAAATCAGGGCGTGGTTAGTGGGGAAGAATAGCAGAGAAAGATACCTTTCTGCATGTTTTTCATATCAGAAGTAAATGTAGCCGTCCGCATATGCTCTCAGAAACGGATCTCCAAGAAGTGATGCGGTAAAACGACGACGTGGCTCCCCACCAGCTTGGAAGATATACGATCGAATGCGTTCTACTGCTTTTGTTGCAGTTAACCTTATGCCGAGCTAGAGGGCAGCATAGCTATCGGTATTGTCTACTTTTCGAGTTCCTGCTTGCATGCGGACCCAAACTCGTGCACCATTAGGGTATCACAAGATAATCTTTGGCAAAGTCAGATTTCGTTGAATTTCTTAAAATTTCCCGCATCGTCTTTACGCCAGCGCTTTCTCTGCTCTTGAATTGTGTTCGGGTAAACATGGTGTTTTGTTGTAAAATACTTTATATATTTTTAATATCCTTTTTTTCTATCACCCAAGTGTTAAGCACGTCTTCTTGACGTTGATAAATAAATAAATAAATAAATAAATTTACACTCCCAAGTTCTAGAAGCGTGTTATAAAGACCTAATGCCTCAAGGCTCAGAGAGAAGGAATTGTGCTAGGGTTCAAGGTCCCTAGGTCCGGCTTCGGAGCTGCAACGAGGCTCGCTCTCTTGCTCGACAGCGACCTGATGGGTGCGATCCGCCAGTACTGACAATCCTTGGAGGTGGAGGTGAGGAAGCGGAGGCTTACTAACCTTTATAGTCGGCCGTCCTCCACACAACGCAACCACTGACTGATAAGCAAAGATTTCGAAGGATGTTTATGCCTTCGCTTAGTGTGCTGCTCCAGTGAGTCCTACTATGTGCTTACATTTGAATCTACTACAAGAAACCACGGACAGCAGCGAGTACAGTATACCATAATAGCAATGAAGGACCCATGGGCCTGAACAGAATGGTTCAATTCCAACGCGTGTTGTGCAAGTGTCTTACTCGATCCTAATGCGAGAGAGCTCATACCTAGAACACTAGAGCCGCTCCTGAAAGCGACCAAAAATCGAAAAGTCAACCGCAAGAAGGAGTGCAGAGCGATCTCGGTTCTCTAGGTTCACCTCCACCTAAAAGTAAGTGGTGGCATTCAGCTGAAAAGTTATTTGCTAGGCTTTACCTAGGACGTATACTCTTGGCTATAGTTGTTAAAGGGTGTATGTTCTGCCGTCCGAGATTTTCATGGGGATCTTCTTTTATTTATTTATTTCTGTACGATGCATATGGCATACGTGGTATAGAATGTAGTACAATACAAATCACCAATACAGGAAGAACAACTGTAAAATCTAAAAATGCAAAAGCTTGCTTCTAGCCATGTGCCTGAACAGCCTGTAATGTGCAGACGATTGAGGGACACAGGAATTTAGCGAGATGAAGCTGGAACCAGCTCTGCACGTGAAACTACATGATCTGGTATTCGTTTTGGGTAAACCGTAAGATGTTTTTTCTGAGCTGCCTCCAGTTCTAGATATTATTACACGATAGAATTTTGAAACATCTATATTAATTAGGCCAGACAAGAGTTTGAAAACCACACAGACATCAGTGAGTTTATGACGAGAAACCAAGGAATACAACCTATGTTCGCTTTTTCTAGCTATAGGACGAGGAGCTCTTACAGATCTACTGCAAGCTATCCTAAAAAATAATTTGCGAGTAAAATTGTTTTGCACCTTCTCAAGAAGAGCGACGTCTTTAGATTTTGCAGGAGAAAAGACTGGTGAACCATTCTCAACAATGGGGCGAATGTATGACTTGTAAGCCCTAAGAAGCATTTCCTGATCCACTATAGAGAGAGCTTTGAATAAGGAACGTTCAAGTTGACGCTTTACTGTAAATCATTTTGTAGTGCTCAAAGAAATCAAGCTTATTGTCGTAGTGAAATCCCAAATCTTTAACGCAAAAAACGGCTTTTATTGAGTGATTTTTGATGCTATAGTTGACGATGCTATAATCGGATTTACCCATCCTCATAAATACCGTTTTGTATGGTGCCAAGGGGAGTCTCCATATTTCAGACCACATCTATATAGCATCAAGGGCAGACTGAATAGGCTCTATGTCACTTGGACCTCTGATACTTCTATATATCTTTACATCATCTGCGAACTGCTTACAACTAACACCACGTCCTTCTGAAATTACAGGTAGATAAGATTATTCATTATTATTCTGCAATTGAAACCAGCCTTTGCAGTCAATCCAAGGGCATCTGAAGCGGACGAGAAGTCAAAATGTGAGAAGCGTTTTAAAAAGAGCCACTAGAAAACCTCGTATGGCACTGTATTCATATTGCCAAACAATTGGAGGACATTGGGGTATTCGATAAACAGATTGCCGACGACGCCAAAATCCGTCGGGAGATGAACAACCTGAGGGACTGGTGCATACTGCAGAAAGGTGTTGATCTTGTGCAACTGTGGTCCTGTAAGTGGAGACTCCTGTTACTCCAGAGAAAACTTGTTATATGAGACTAGGTGCTTCGTAGGCGGCTGGAGATAGATGGACACGTTATTTCCAGAGTAACGTCTGCTATGGACCTGGATTTTGTTTATTGTTTATTTATTATGCACAACGTTCGCCATTAAAAATCACAATGGTGAAACAAGGTGAAGCATGTTATCAGTATGCACTGAAAACGTTCTAAAGTGTAGTGTCTTGCAGCAATTCAGAGCATAACTAAGTGTAAGGAGACCACACAACAAACAATCGTATAATAGGAATAAAATTATCAAATCAAATTAGGTGAAGAGGAATTAGCAAATAACTTAATTGTAATATTGGGAGACTGGTCAAAGGAATCAATAGAGCTATGTCGTGATTCCGATTGAGTGATGAAATCACTTTCGAGCAGCTTAGACAGAACGAAACACCTAAGAATCCGGTCTTAATTCCAGTTATACCTAAGCCATCATTACGCTTTCATTCGAGGCTGCTTCCACAGGGACTGAGAATCAACAGAACTGCTTCAGCGTCCTATAGGCCTGGAGGGTTTCAATGCGCAGCAGCGGTAGGATAGAGTACTTCGCTTTCCTAGAGGAAAGCAAGACAAATTCGTCGTTATAAGGGTGCACCCTCCCCCATACCCAAACTGCGTCGACTATTGAGTTGCTGCGTGCCTCTGAAGTGTTTTTGATGATAAGCTTGACTTTTCAGAACATGTAGGGACGACGATTTCTCCCAAGCTATTCACAGCGGCACTCCAGGATGCCATGAAGGACTTGAACTGGGACGATAAAGGCTATCTTGTCGACGGTAAACGGATCAGCAACCTTCGCTTCGCCGACGATATTGTTCTCATCTCACGGCAGAAGTCGAGAAAATGCAGAACGAGCTCAATGTGGCAGGTATGAAGATTGGATTGGACATGAATATGTCCAAAACACAATTCATGGTCAACCAGTGGTGTGACAGGGACTCGTAAGGTTAAATGGAGTCGCTCTACAACAGGTCGACTCCTACGTCTATCTGGGAAGAGAGCTGAACATGGATAACGACCTCGCTCCTGAAATCGCCTGCAGGAGACGCGCAGCATGGGCAGCCTTCAGTTCGATTGGCGAAGTCACCGATCAGGTCAAGGATGCCGGCCTCAGGGCCTCGATATTCAACGCCTCTGTACTGCCTCTAATGTGCTACGCGACGGAAACCTGGCCCGACAACAAGACAATCGCCAGAGCGATGCAAACTACGCATCGTGCACTGGAGAGATGTCTTCTGACGACAAGCCTTCGTCAGCGATGGCAAGAAGGCCTACGAAGCTTGGAGCTACGGGAGAAGTCGCAATTAGCAGACCCGCTGCAGTACACGAAGAAGTCCAAATATCGCTGGGCCGGACACCTGCTTCGACGAAAGGACGGTAGATGAAGTCTCCGTGTCACAGAGTGGCTCCCGAGAGACCATAAGAGACCGCTGGGACGATCGCCAACGCGATGGGCAGACTCATTCTCAAGATCTTTCAGAGAGCGGAGTCTGCCTCAATGGATGCAAGCAGCCAGAGATCGAGCGGTCTGGAAGAGTTGTGGTCCCCACTGAGAAGACCTCCAGCCGACAAAAGGACCATCAAAGTATCAAAGTAAGTAAGTAGGGACAACTTATCAAAAAGAATTGGTGAAATTGTTTCAAACGTTTTAGGGCATATTCAACTAAGGACAAAAGTATGATGACGATGGTGTGATATATGTCAGACCAATTCATCATCCTCGTTCTGCAGTTTTTTCTCCTGAAAGAAGAACAATGTTGTTTTGCTCAAAGCGATCCGAAGAAAGTTATTAGAAGAGTTGTGATTAGAGCAGGTGGGTTTTTCGCACTCCAGAATTCCTCGTGCTAGTATAATGAATAGCTATTCAGGACTACATATTCTGGAATCACATCGCCAGCTGAGAGAGGTTTATTTCCAAATTGTTGAATGGAAGCTTAAAAAGTAGCATCTCGAAAGCCTTTCCTGTGTTCCATCCGTAATTCGTGGTGTTACAATTGAGCTATCCTAGGCGAGGCCCAGGTCTAACCTTCGGGCTTTGTTCCCTGTGTGTAGAGTGCCAGCAGCCTTCTGAAAGCTTAAGAGCGGCGTTAGGCATTTGGTGCGTTCAGAAGTATGGCAAATTGTATTCTGATGAAGGACTAGCTTATGTTAGGTGTGCTAGAGTTGCTTGTTGTTATGTGCGATGGCTCCTTTCGTATTTTTTGTTTACGCGTGGTATTCTCTGACGTGTCTTTTATGCACGAAGAAATAAAAAAAACAAGAATGCATAGATTAACAACAACTAACAATCGCGAGGTTTGAAGAAGAAAGCTGAAAGCAGAAGAAGCTTTCAGCTGAGAGAAGCTGAAAGCTATGCTATAGTTTTTTTAAAGATGCTGTTGTGTGTGATAAAACTGCGGTACAGTTGGTTCTTCCTACAACTCAAATGGAAAATTCTAACTTGAACAAACGGAATTGCCAGCGTGAACTGATATTGGAACTCAGCAATTGCTACATCACAGTCCTTTCAATGCTAGCATGATGGATTGGCCCCTCAAGCAGGTGCTCTAGGTGTGAAGAGCATAAAAACACCATTATTCGGGCAAGACGACCTCATCATCCTGATTTGAAGAAAATAATGAAAATATAGAAGAACGTGTGAGAGCCGTTACAGATTCGCCTGCCGTCACAAAAACTGATCAGTGTTGCTTTCAATATCTGGTATATTGTGTTCAACGAGACCTCGAAACCAAATTGACCTGCCGAAAGTGCATTTGAAAAACGACTAGATGTAAGTCGGCATATAAACGTGCGTCGCATAAAAGTGCCGCACAGATCGAGGCAATCCGTGAGTCCCGAAATGAATCGTGTCGTCGTAAGTCCATTTTCAAGCTGCTCTGTAGCCCTCTTTGGCTCGGTTACTTCGCAGTGCACTTTCAGGTAGTGCTCTTCTGTTTGGCAAACCTCGTGTCGGCCAACGACCGTAGAGGTGTGTGGTGCAACAAAAATGGGAAACTTTGTGTCTAGTGCCTGATTAAGAAAATACACCATTGCTTTCAGTTAAGCAGTCTTAATGCTTCTGTGCCACGCAGGTTTGTTACAGTGGAACAACTTTTCGACGTTTCGACAACTTCTTCGTTTTCAAAGGCCTGAAAGAAGTTCGAAACCTAAGACCAGACACTCATTTGGGCAAAAACGTCCTTCTCCAGCTCTGTCAGTTTCAATGTTTCCTACGAGTGTCAAGCGAAATCTAACTGAAGCAAGCCGAACTCACCGTTGTTCCACAAGTACTGAGTGAACGCTCAGCTACGCTACCACCACTGAGCAGCTGAGACCTGCCAACTGCGGATCCATACTGATGTTAAGTGTATAGATTGCACGGTCTCAGAGCTCGCACAGCGGGATGAACGGCAAAAACTCACGGGTGATCAAAATGCACTCACTTCGGTTATTCATTGTTGGATTACGTTTGAAAGTGAGATCGGTCCCAGAAGGCCTCTAGGGCCTTTCTGGGTTTCACGAAACAACACAGTGCATTTAATATTAAAGTCGTCCCCGTGATAGACATCCACTCGATGTTTACCGAGTGGGGTTACTAAACTACGCTTTCCCTTACCAGCAAGATGTTCCCTGATGCGAACGCATAGCGCTCTCCCTGTTTCTCCAATATATAGCTCCCACAACTTAAACACTGAATTTGGTAAACCACACCTTTCTGGGCACAGTCTCCACTTCTCCCATAGGGGCAGATCAGGCTGTCTCTCGTTATACATAAACGATCGTAAAGCACTTTCGGAGATGCTAGATGAGCATGGAAGAAGTATTACTACGTTTGGTTTGAATAAATCACACATAATGATGCTGGTACAAGAATGCCTAAAGTGTAATGTTTTCAAGTAGTCCGGGAAATACTTCTCGTAGTGTAGAGGACTAGCGATGGGATAGCGCTTAGCTCCAACACTAGCGATCTGCTTTATGAGCAGAATGGAATGACCAGCACTGGAGCGCCTTCCCATGTACTGTCGATACCTTGATGATTGTTGTATAATAACAACAACGCAATCCGAGATGGATGAGTTGTTCAACATTCTTAATACACAATCACAAAACATCAAGTTCACTTGAGAAACTCCGTGTGAAGGCCGGCTACCCTATTTGGACACTCAAATTAAGGTAGCAAGCGGCTCTTTCAATGTGAAATGGTATCGTAAGGGAAGCTCCAAGAACATCATAGTCCATGCAAAATCTGCTCACCCTCTGACTGTGAAACGTTCTGTGCTTCGCGACATGTACAGAACGGCAGTGGGTGTGTGCACGGGACATGAGGAGCGCGTGGAATCACGTATGCTTGCCCGCAATATTGCACGTCTCAGTGTGTACGATCCAAGACAACGAAATGGCCGAAATGGGCGTGGTGTAAATGCGCGGGAAAATAAAATATGTCTCCAGTTACCCTTTATTTCTGAGGAGATCACGGCAGCTGTCGTCGGCAGTCGTCTATGCCTACTGCGAGCAAATTTGGACGATGATGTTATGCTGGTCGACATATCAGGACACAATATCGAGCGACTGCTAGTTCGCAATAGGCTTTACGATCGTTCATGTATAACAAGAGACTGCGTGATCTGCCCCTATGGGAGAAGTGGAGACTGTGCGCAGAAAGGTGTGGTTTACCAAATTCAGTGTTTAAGCTGTGGGGAGCTGTATATTGGGGAACAGAGAGAGTGCTAAGCGTTCGCATCAGGGAACATCTTGCTGGTAAGAGAAAGCGTAGTTTAGTAACCCCGCTCGGTAAACATCGAGTGGATGTCCATCAGGGAGACGATTTTAATATTAAATGCACTGCGTTGCTTCGTGAAAGTGAGATCGGTCCCAGAAAGGCCCTAGAGGCCTTCTGGATCCGCGAACGTAATCCAACAATGAATAACCGAAGTAAGTGCATTTCGATCACCAGTGAGTTTTTGCCGTTCATCCCGCTGTGCGAGCTCTGAGACCGTGCAATCTATACACTTAACATCAGTATGGATCCGCAGTTGGTAGGTCTCAGTTGCTCAATGGTGGTAGCGTAGCTGAGCGATCCCTCAGTGCTTGTGGAACAACGGTGAGTTCGGCTTGCTTCAGTTAGATTCCGCTTGACACTCGTAGGAAACATTGAAACTGACAGGGCTGGAGAAGGACGTTTTTGCCGAAATGAGTGCCTGGTCTTAGGTTTCGAACTTCTTTCAGGCCTTTGAAAACGGCGAAGTTGTCGAAACGTCGGCCGATAATGTTGTTCCACTATAACAAACCTGCGCGGCACAGAAGCATTAAGACTACTCTGACAATATGCCTAGGTTTTATGAAAACCGAACATGGAGAATTATGCTTTCAGTTAATTGCGCCAATTACAATGGCACGGATGAATGGCAATTTCCATCTATCGAAGAATACAACACTAACATTAACCCTTATTTGGTGAGCGGTTTCTTTAATAAATAGACACAGCAAAAACGCAGCACTTACAAAGTTCGCTTTGAAGAATTCTCTACCGCCTTTCCAAACTATTAGGTTGTAACGAAATAAATGGCTCTGAACCACTGTAAATTTAAACAGTTAATATCTCGGCTTGTAGGCAAGTTTGTTAATCGAAATAAAAACCTTCGGATTCAACACATCTTTGCCAACGTGACACAAGCTTTTTAATCCCAGTAGCATAAAAATCAGAAGTTCTGGAATTGACGAAATCTTCGAAGGCACTTTCGGCATCCTGTTGGTATTTGAATATTTTCCCTACCAGGAAGTCGCCAAGATGCTTGAAGAAATGGTAGTCAGTTGGGGAGAGGTCGGGAGAAAACGGAGGATGTGGTAGAGTTTCAATGCTCAGCTCATTCAATTTCTGCAACGTCATTCGTGCTACATGGGGGGCGAGCATTGTCGTGCAGAAGGAGAACTCGCCTTCGGTTTACCAAGGCTGGCCGGATATCCTTCAACTTTTTCATCATTTCTTCAATTTCAATGCAGTGCTTCTCTGCCGTGATGGATTCACCGGGAGGGAGGAAGCTGTGGTGAATAATTCCCAGCGAACACCACCATACTCTCACCATTACTTTCTTTTGGTGCAATTCCGGCTTCGCAAAAACCTTGGGGCTCTCACCGCTGTCCACCCACTGTGCCGATCGTCGCCTGTTGTAGTACAATATCCATTTCTCGTCACAGGTTACGATGCGATCAAGCAATGGGTCCGTTTCGTTCCGTAGAAGCAGTGCGGACGAGATCTCATATCGTCGGTTTCTTTGCTCCTCAGACAGCTCGTGAGGCACCCATCTTTCCAGCTTTCTGGTCTTTCCAATTTCCTTCAGATGCCGGGCAGCTGTGTTGTAACTGACGCCATGTACCTTCGCTATCTCCCTGGTACCTCTGTGTGGATCCTCCTCTACCACATCTCTCAGCTTGTCCTCATCAACATCACTATGCCTCCGACGACCTTCATGTTCTTCCAAGCTCTCTTCTCCATTCCGGAACTTCTGATACCAGCACTTCGATATCCGAATTGTGGAACATCCTTGACCGAATGCGGCGTTGATCTTCTCGTCCGCCTCCTTAGCTGTAGTGCTCAGCTTGAATTCATACAAGTAAATGCCTTGGATTACCCTTTTGTCCATCTGCAAAAAAGTCAATAAAACTCTAAAGTTTTACCACTTTTGCATAGGAAATTTGGCGCTCTCCGGTAGAGCAAAGTTTGCGCTTCTAAATGATATGCCACATGTTACGATTTGTTCTTGATCAAACGCGTAAACATGCGCCAAAAATGGCGCGAGCCAGTGCCATTTAATTCGTTACAACCTAATAGATCAGAAAGGATTATACCAAGCATGGCCTGCTGTGCAAGTCATGCTCTATTGGAGATAAATCCTAGTCAGGATAGATGTATGCTAATCACCTTTTTGCAAGAAAGCTCCCCCATTCTCCATGAGTTACTCTCAGCTATAAGCCAAGATTGGTATCAGTCTTTTATTAAGCTTACTTCTATGCACTGTTTCCTTCTTCAAAACCTGGAAAGCCGAGTTCATCTGGAAAACTACTCGCCACACGCCTTTTTATTCTAGAAGAGTAAATTTCGAAGGAAACGAGAACTCAGGAGCGAATGTCGTAGAGCATAGTAACGCTAACCTTAGTGGTGAAGTCGAATTGATTCACACGCCACCAGTAGCTGGAGGTGGGCTAATGTAGGTAGGTGTGCGAACACTTATCTTTGGATCACCTGCTCCAGGAAGCTCCTTGAGCAGGTCATGCCCCTAAAGATGAACGTAGAGCGGCAGAGTTTGGTAATAGCGATGCACTCCTCCCAGCGGTTGATTTCTGGATTTGTCACCGCAATCCAAAGCGCCTCGAGAATTCCTCCCTTCCATGCACTTGCAAAATCAATCAGTTGCAGAGAGTTAACGAAAAAGCATGTTGTATAAGAAACACTTTATTCTCTACGAAGCTAAAGCGCTTGCACTAAGCTTTTTCATCTCCTTTTGCCTCCATTCCACTTCGCCGTAAGTTCTAAGTTCCCCTCTGTGGCGTCGTTACGACATCTTTCGAAATCCTGCGCTCAATCAGGTTGGACTGCTGCTCCATTCATGTCCGTGCGTAGTGTATCAGTGCCGCTTCAGGCTTTTTGTAATGGTGAGCCCCATTCTGGCTAGTTCAAACTGAAGTCTATCTTGCGGAGGTTGCATTTCTTCCACAAACAAAGGACCCGAGCCACCGCAGGTTAACTTCGCGTCTCATCATCATCTATCGGCGCGACATCGAACTTTAGCTCAATGACTGTTTCGAACATTTTGTTCCCTATGCGCGTGAACCCTGTCGTCCAGCGCAGTATGTTTATAAAAAGAGGAAAACTAAAGGCTGAAGAATGTGATGAAGCGAATGAATACCCAAAAGGACCAAACCCAATAAAAACCAAAGCAATAGTTTAGCTTCCATTTCGCACGTGCCCTTAGACAGAAACGAAACCAATCCAATAACCATTCGCTGTGCTCGTTAATAAGGGAGGAACGGTCTGTGAGATTCTGATAAACTAACCTGTGGAATGGCGACATCGAACTTCAGCTCAATGACTGTTTCGAACACTTTGTTCCCTATGCGCGTGAACCCTGTCTTCCAGCGCAGTGTGTTTATAGAAAGAGGAAAACTAAAGGCTGAGGATAGAGTACTACGTACTGTACTAGTCGAACAGTCCTTATAGTCAGTATCTGTAAATGTTACAACAAATTCTTTTCTTCGGTACGTAATTGCTATCTCCTATACGCTAAGGCAAATTTTCGTTTCCTTCCATTCCTTTTTTCCAACATCTAAACAGCTGGTAATCAAAGACCTTGTGTGAAGGCATTCATGGCGACTGCGAAAAGATGCGGGAAATGTGAAGACTCTTGGTGCACTCCCTCAAACAGAGATAATCTATGGAGATTCTTGCTGTTGCTGGCACCTCGACTCTCTGGGCACTATTCGCTCTCGTTAAATGAGCTCTTCTGGAACACCGATTTGTCGTAAAGGGTTTCCTACATCTTACGTGGGGTAGAATCAAACATTTTCTCCAAGTGAGGGAGGTAAAATGCCCCGGTTCTTGTTTCTCACGATGCTTTCGAACCTGAAAGCATGCGGCGTTTGTTGGCTGTCACATCCATACAACAAGTCACAGTGATTTCTGGAAAGCTGGACGATATCGTGAATCCGTCCACCAGCAAACCGCCCAAAGATCTTCATGCTTTGCGGAAGCAGGCGAACCGAACGATAAGTTGAGCAGATGGCAGGACTACCGTTTCAAATCGTAATCGCATACTTTTTTGCCAACTCTCAGGTAATTTTTTTCTTTTACTATCTTACTGAAGAACTTGATCATCCGCTCCTGAGCTTCGAACTCTATAAATTTGCAGTTAGTTCATTGGGCTTATCCCCTTGCAGGATGTCATCTTCTTCGGAGCATCTCCTCTTTCCTACTCTTTCCTACACTTTGATCTTGTGGACGGAACCGTTGATAGAAGCCGCAAAACGACGCTCGAATGGGGAAAACCTATGGTGGAAATTTCCTTGGATACACGCATCATCGCTTCAAGGTTTCTTTGAGAACTGTCAAACAATAGGCTTCCACACCGTTGGTGCCAAAGAGCTTCCCGATATACTCAGTCTTAGGATGGCGATTAAGCAAGTCACGCGGCTCGAGTTCGCGACTCGAGTTTAATGCAGCACTCAATCTCGTTGACATCACCTTATGCAAATGTTATGCTTCGGCGACGCGCCGCCTACTCTGTCGACGACAACGTCGCGGGGTGCTATACTCAGCTGGTTGTCGGGACGCATCTGAAAACGGCGGCCTACACAACATTTCTGAATCGAACTTCAAGTACTGCACGTCTTGGGTTTATTTAAAAATTTCATGCATGTCATTTGTGTCTGCTTTTCTTTACATTTCGAGCTACCGTTGAGCTCTACAATGTTTCCATGGGCAGTAGAAGCGATTTCGGGTGACCACTGAGTGACATAGGAGACAGAAGTTGTTAGAAGGATGTCTAGTTGCGATCAAAAGTTTTTCGCCAGGCGGAACGCGAACCCTGGCGCCTGGCGCAAATGTTTTGATCGCAACTGAACATCCTTCTAATAATTGTGGAGATCATTTCCTTTAACACCATTTCATCCTACATAATACCCTTTCAGAGGAAATTAGGGACAAGGTCCTGTCCATATCCTTGGTAGAACTCACCATAAAACACGGCGATGCCTCTAGACAACCTCACATATGTGGCTGGCTGAACTTCAGACCTAGGGACCAAACGGCTTGAGAACTGTTGGGATCAGATGAAGCGGACCAAAACTCTATCGCTTTAATGGCATGCGCTCATGGACGGGAAGTGTGTCTGTCTCCCATATGCGCTTTACTCATAGCCAGATGTCGTACAATTCCCCTCACTCCGATTAGGATAAAGTAAGCAAGCAGTAAAAAAGGGTTAGAATTCATCTGTTTGTAATATTGGAGACTATATTGCTTACTTGGCTCCATGTTGGGAGGCATTGATCACACTTTCATCCGTTTCTGGCGTCAGGGTCATTGTTGTGACTTGAGACTGAAGGAACGCCTTGTTTCTTCCACTTCTATACGTCCACTTTTCTCACTTGTTACCAAATGATGGCATTGAAAAAGCGCCCCGATGCAACATTGTCGTGACCCCTGTCGCCGACGCTGTCGCCGAAGAATAAGATATGCCTTAAAGCCCCCGCACATTTCTGCGGCGTTGCCGCTGCCCTATCCTTAACCATGGGGCAGGGACGCAGAGCTCGCCGCCAGCGGCGTCCCTGCCCTATCCTTAACCACAGCGGCGAGTGGCGTTGCCGCAGAAGTGTGTGGGGGCCTTTAGGGCGTGTTCATACTTCGCGACAGCAGCGACAAGAGCGCAGCGCGCGTGGCGTGCGAGGCGTGCGCAGCGTGCGCAGCGCGCGAAAGTATGAACAAGCTACAAGAGCGACAAGAGCGAATGGGGCGTCGGGCGTAGTGTGGTGTACGTAGTTGCACCATATTTGTGGCGCCAAAGCGCTAAGCAGTTTAGTGAGCTCCTAAAATATCGGAAACTGAAAGAGACAGCAGCAAACGGTCATATTACCTACATCATCAATCTGGCACTGGCGCAAAAAGGGTCGGGAGGGGGGTCACCTCCTGAAAAGTGTCCCCAACACAAAAACAAGTAGGCAAAACACACTGATATTAAAGAAAAGGTGGAAACAATGCTATAGCTCTCTTCTGTGCTCTCCCCCACTCACGTTAAAATTGCCTACATCCTGGAGTTCCCTCCATTGCCCAATGCGGAAGCAGATAAAACACGGATACATAATCGAGAAACAAGGAGATAGAACTGTATTTACATGCGCTGCATGTAGCTACTCGCCGCGGCCGGCCATGATGACCCTCCCCCCCCCCCCCCCGACTTTATTTGCGCCCTGGCACTCAAAAGAAACATAAAAGCACTCCTTGCCTTTGTATGAAGAGCGGTAGAACAGGAATCGTTCCCTTCCAGCACTAATGCGTCTTCTAGCACTAGTGCTGGAAGAGGCACTAGTGCTAGAAGACGATTGGAGTGCGGTGTAATTACGTACACCACACTCCAATCGTCGTCCCAGTCGCTCAGTCGCTCCCGGCGCCGGCGCGAAGTATGAGCAGGCGGCAAGAGCGACAAGAGCGACAAGAGCGACTGGAGCGACTGGAGCGACGGCGCCGCGCTCGAGTATGAACACTTTTCGGCGGCGCGCGCTTGGCTTTAATCGATATGCATGTTTTGCACGGGCGACGAGTCGCTCTTGTCGCGAAGTATGAACAGGCCCTTAGAGAGTGGATTGCGCAATAGCCACGGGAAGTTTCGCAGCATTTTTCGCCTCGTTGTGCTTCCGTTGGTTTTGGTTGGTTTGTCGGGGAAAAACACATGGCAAAGCGGCCTTTTTTCTCGAACCTCCTTTTCACATCTTCCGTCCAACGTGATGTCCGCTTGACGGGGGCTAAGAGTTCGTTTTAAACAGAAAATAAATATAGCTAAAATGTCTATTCAATGAATAATGTATCTCCTTAAGAACACTGAAGTAACAGCTTTGAAACGAAGACCAGTTGAGTAGATGTACTACCGAATTTAACCGCTCGATCTACAGAGCTTCATAATTGCAGAATAACCTGCACTTGCAGGCTTACCAGACTCCAAGTCCTCAAGCTGTTCTAGCACACTTTGCGTGTAAACCGACAAAAGCAGTAGAAACCTTGCGGTTGCCTATAGAACGACGCAGGCAGAAACTTTCGAAGGCGCTGCTGCCACCTACTGTGTATCTGAGCTGTCATAAAGTGACAGCGACCGCCTAGTAAATAAGTCAGTGCCAGCAAAGCTGCGCAATGTGGTTGCAGCACACAACCGATCTTCTTTCAAAGTATTCTTGCTCTGCAGAGTTTGCGCTCTTTGCAGCGTCATATATCTGAAGCTTTCAGCACCTGGATTGCGACATAGTTCGTGATGCCGCATCGTACGGTGCTACGGAGTTGGCAGATCCGGAAGGCAGCATGGTTCTGAATGAGGAAAAATACTGCAGATATTCAAGAGTCGGGTTAGGTCTCCTTCACTACGTACTTTTGAAAAAATATGCTTTTCAGAGGCACTGGGACGGCAGTTGGGTACGGGGAAGAGTGTTCTACCCCTCGTCCCTTGGTCCGTCCACCCCAAATCCCTTGGGCTTGCTCGAGAGTCCAGTGGCTGCCTTACGAGATAGTGGAGACGCAGACATTTGCAACGCCTCTGTTTAAAGGGTGAGGGAGGGGGGGGGGGAAGAACGCCACCCCACCGTTGGGTACGGTAGGCTTAAACGTCAGAAGTCTGCCAATTCAGCGGACATGAAAGCGAACAGTTGACACCGAGTAGAGTGCTTCGATTCCGTCTACATTCCAGGTCGTGAGGGCGAACGCATTGAAAATCTACTGCGCTGGCGAAAATTTCCCTGTCACCGCTTAGACGAGATAGGTGCGGGGAGGTGTGTGCATTAGAAGCAGTACAGAATAGCGTCAATTCCTGCCGCTTAAAAGAGAAGTCCGACGAATGGGTGTGAAGCGTGCCGTCCACCGGGTTCGGGGAGATTTACCGAGGAGTTGGGATCAGAGGTGTGCGATGACATCGCGCCGCTAAATTTTTTTCCGCAAATTTTTAACGCGGAAATTTGCCGGTAAATTCCGGTAAATTCGGTAAAATCATTAATTTTTTTAAATTTAATATTTCCTTAAAAACAACTGGTTTTAAGCTGCGGTAATATAACAAAGCGTAAAGCTTTTCACCGAAACACGATCACGTTCAGAATGCAAAAGTGTAATGATCTATATTGTGCGTGCTTTAAAAAAGATAGAAGCTTCATTAAAACTCTAAAACAGCTTAATTAAACTCAAACATTTCTAGAACATCCGACATTCAATCGAAACTTGCTATATTTATTTTTGGATTAACAGTTAACTGCTTTTTGAAATTATCACAATTATCATCGTTTCATTCGATGAAGGTATGATTCACATCTTAAACTACCAGTTTTTTGAACTATTAAGCTGAACTTTGGAGCAAAGCCAGGCACTTCAGAAAAAGGAACGAAATGTGACATGATAGAAAATTTCTTTCTCTTCATATACGGGAAAACAGCTTAAGCCCTAGTTTATAATTGCGCCTCCACGCGGCGCGGCACCATGACTGCCATAAGGCCCATGCTCACTTCTGCGACACCGCGGCGCGGCAAGAGGGACGACTGCCACTTCCGCGAAATCCAGCGGTCGCGGCGCGGTCGCGTTAGAGCATCGTTATAGGCAACGGGACTGACGTCCCAGTGCATGTCGCGCCGCCAGGAATGATTTGAACCATTCCGGCCTGCGGCACTCAGCGCGGCATCGCCGGCGATAGCCGCAAAAGTGTGCATGCCCCCCTCCCCCCCCTCTGCGGCACGTGTCGCTGTGTCGCGCCGCCCCCGTCGCTGCCCTATCCTTCATCATGGCCGTGCCGCGCTGTCGCAGAAGTGTGCATGGGCCTATAGATATCGATTTTTTGCGCCGCCCGGTCGATATCTGTCTCGACCACCGCGCCGCGCCGCCCTGCGGCGTAAGTATAAACTACGGCCAAGGTCGAGTGCATACTTCCATCACCGCGATGCCATCGCAGCGCTCAGTTCATGGCCATTCCGCCACAGGCGGTTGAATAGCCAAAGGAAACTTCGCCGCGGCCGCCGCAACAGTGGCGACCGGCATGCGCGATGGTTTCCCGCGTCCATCGCGGGCATGGCATACTTTTTCGCTCCGCGCGCGGTGTTTAGCGTTGGTCCTGGACGGATCGCCGTCGCGCTTCCGCAGAGCGATGGGCGATGCGACTAGCGTAGAGAGATTCAAATTCCTTCGCGTCGCTCCGCAAAAATTCGTCGCCGGGATTCCATCGCGGTGACGGGAAGTGTGCACGAGGCCTAATGGTAAGAGTCCATCAGATCAGGTAGACTAGCGGAGTACACTCCGATGCCTTACATCTTGGACTAAATTACGGGAACAAGAGATGAGCGTATCTTCTTCCTACACATCTGGCGATCGTGTATTTAATCTGAAAGTATCTCTAGTCCGGATTGTCTCATGTCGTGTGGGGAATGTCAGCGCGAGCTACTATTCCAGTGGAGCGTACTTTCACACTGGAGCGCACCATCTCCGCCTCCTGGTATGGGCATGGATGTTTTAATGAGGTTGAGGACCACGAATGCAAATAGCAAGTTATGAGAGATCACTTCTAAGCTGAGACTGGTAGTATGTTTCCTTCTCCATTCGTAGATAGGAAGATGATTTTGTATGAAAAAAGTCGTTAAATTTTTCCGGTAAATTTAGGAATTTACCGGAAATTTTCGCTAAAATCGTTAATTATCGCGAAAATGTCGATAAATCCGTTAAACCGGTAAATTGTTAATCGGTAAACGCACACCCCTGAGTTGGGATTACTCAGCGGAGACTGCAGATTCGGGTTCTGCCCTCGAAGAGAAGGCAAGGAAATGAACTGCAGGCGCGGTCCTCATGAGCAACCGCTGCTCCACAACAAATAACTTGCTCCATTCATCATTTGCCCAGATCACTTCACATTGTTGTGCGCCGAAGACGTGGTCGAGGGAAGATTTTTAAATTGCACGAAGCTTTAACGTAAAATCTATTTTCAGACTCTTCGAGTTTTAACTAACGGGTCCGGTAATATTGACGCCCCGGTTTTGGATTTGCGCAATTCAAGGAGCTCTAATTACGAGGCGCACAAAATTCAGCACCTTCTCTGACTACACTACCACACGACAGATAAAGGATAAAGGATAAAGGACGGCGTTACTCAGTCCCTTCTGGGTTGCGCTACGCATTCTACTTCTACGGGATGTCGTGGAGGCGACATGAATGCGTATTTGGCCATGCAATGACTTGCGATGGCCAACCGATAAACAAGTCAACGCTTTATCCTTCCCAGACAAGTCTGGTACCAATTCACCGACCCCGGAGGGATGGAAGGCTTGGTTGGCCTGAGCGGGAAATCCGAACCAGGAACCTGGTATCGGGTGCAGGCGACAGTCGCGCCTCCTCCGACTGCGCTACATACGCCCACACGACAGATAACTACTGATAATAGGCAGATCATAATTGATGAGAAACTCGTTCCTAGTATGGTTTCACCCTTATTGCAGCTTCAAGATGTACGCAGTGAAAAGCAGAGGCGTTGAATACAATATCCACCCTAACACTCCGTTACCTTTAACGTGCATCATTCAGATGAAAACTGACAGTTTTGAGCTGTCATAACGATGTTTTGTTGCGAACAAAACTTCAACCAACCTCGATACCAGCCACTTGAGGCTTAATGAAACTGATTTGAACTGACAGTTTTATTTTCTCTGAGCAAGCTCAGACAAGGTGCCTTCGGTAAAATGTATGAAATCCAGTGACCTTTTTGCTATTTCTGTCTCGATCAGCTATGTCCAGCTTACGACTTTAGTTCGGGTTCTAACAATGTGAAATTTACCACCCCTCATGGTAAATTAAGACCATAAGACCTTAAAACCATTGCGCAAAATTCCTGAATTTTCAGGATAAGTTTGCTCCACCAATGAGCACTGTGTTCGCTAGGCTAGAAGACCAGCAGCAAATCACACTCACTTCGAGCCACATGTCACTTGGAGTCATTTTGTCCGCAAAGCGATGTGAACGTATTGTGATGATTGGCAAGCACTCATTTTTAAAGTTCGACATCTCTGGGTTTAGCACTTCTTGGATTTATCCGATTTATCTATCCACTTTGGAGTGCCATATAAAACTGAGCAAGACAGACTGAGAAAGGGGTTGTTGGTGAAGACGATTTCTTTTTGATATGTTGTTGAAATTCGACAGAAATCAGCTTTAGCCAATAAACGCGACACAAATTTTTATCGAGCAAGAAATTCTCTCCCAAGCAACATATAACACCACGCTAGAAACATATATTACAGAAGCACCCTAATACACAGAGCAGAAGCTGTCGGAAAAAATAAGTCCTCTTCGGACATCCCAATCTGATGACCCGAAAATCAATAAAGGACAAATGAGCAATTAGGACTAACACGTATTCTTGTAGTGCAGCGTATATTTTTTCGAACACTGTAAAGAGCTGCGCAAAAATTCCAAACCTAAGAGAAGAGAAGGCCACTTTTCACTTTTTCACCTTTCACTTGAATGACCTAAAAATTGGCTAAATTCAGGATGCAAAAAGAAATGCTATAGATGCTCTGATAGAGCAAATCATTTTCTTTTGAAAGCGGCTGATGGAGAAACCTCGTCACAAAACCATGATCACAAGTCGCAATAGAATCAGTGTAAAGGCTAGGACGTCACCCGGAAGTGGCGCACAGAACCCCCGCCCGAGTTCTGTGGTCAGTATGCGAGGGCTACCGAGGGCCGAACGACCTCGGCTAAAGAAGCTAGTTCGACTGGGGACTCTGAATGTGGGAACGCTGACCGGGAGATCTAGGGAAGTGGCTGACCTGATGAAGCGCAGAAGGATACAAGTCCTGTGTCTGCAGGAAACGCGATGGAAAGGAGCGAAAGCCAAGGAGATCGGAGAAGGGGTCAAGCTGTACTACAACGGAGAGAACACCAAGAGGAACGGGGTAGGGATAGCTGTCGCGGAGTCCCTCAAGGATTCAGTAGCGGCTGTCCAAAGAATAAACGACCGCATCATGTCACTACGGCTGGACACGAAGGAGGGTTACTGGACCATCATGTCTGTCTACGCTCCGCAGACCGGATGCTCCGAGCACGACAAGGATGACTTCTACCTCTCGATCGAGGAAGCCATAAGGTCCGTACCAGAAGGCGACTACCTCTCCATAGCAGGGGACATGAACGGGCATGTGGGGAGTGGCAGAAGAGGAGTGGAAAGGGTTCATGGAGGAAAAGGGATCGGCATGGCAAACCCGGATGGGGAACGAATTCTGGATCTGGCTATCGCCCACGACCTGGCTGTCTGTAGCACCTTCTTCGCGAAGAGGGAGAGCCAGAAGGTGACCTATGCTAGCGGAGGAAGAAGAACTGAGGTCGACCACATCCTGGTTCGAAGGGCTCCCCTGAAAACAGTCCGGAATGTGAAGGTCATTCCGGGAGAAGACGTGGCATCACAGCACAGACCCTTGGTAGCCGACCTTAGCATACCTCTACCCACCAGGCCCAAAGTGAGGACGGAACCCAGGATCCGATAGTGGAGACTGCGGGGTTCAGAGCGGAACGAGCTACGAAGGGCAGTGCTCGAAGCAGGCCTTCCAGATCCAGCTGGTCCCGTGAATGAGACCTGGAGGAGGGTAGCCGAAACAATCCTGAGATGTGCCAAGGAAACCCTGGGAGAAACAAAGGGAGGAACCAGAGGGAATAAATCGGCATGGTTCTGGAACGAAGAGGTGCAGGCTGCGGTGAAGAGGAAGAAGGAGGCCTACAAGCTGTGGCAAAAGACGAGGGCACCCGAGCATCTCACAGCCTACAGGAAGCTGAAGAGGCTGGCAAAAACAGCTGTAGCGAAGGCAAAGAACGCGGAAATGGATGCCCTGTACGAGAAACTAGACGGGCCAGAGGGAGAGAAGTTCGCCATCCGCCTGGCCAAGGCGCGTCATAGAGCTAGCCTCGACATTCGAGTAGTGAAGACTGTGAAGAGTGCTGACGCTAGAGTGTTACGGAAGCCGGTCGAGGTCAGAAAGAGATGGGAGGAGTACTTCAAGGAACTCCTGAACGAGGAGTTCCCTCGTCGGGAGGCCGAGGAAGAACAGCCAACGGAAGGACCCATCCCACCCTGGACGCAAGAAGAGGTTCGCAAGGCCATACGGAATATGAAACTCGGAAAGGCAGCAGGGCCTGACGGTGTGCCAGTAGAGGCTTGGAAGGTGCTCGGGAACCTCGGAATCAACTGGCTGACGCAGTTCCTCAACAGAATCACGAAAGAAGGTAAGATGCCAGATGACTGGAGGAACAGCACCATAGTCCCCATCTTCAAGCAGAAGGGAGACGCTTCCGAATGCTCCAACTATCGAGGGATAAAACTGATCTCACACACGATGAAGATCTACGAACGACTGGTAGACTCAAGGCTGAGGGAGATGGTACCCATCTCCCAGGTGCAGTGGGGCTTCATGCCTGAGAGGTCCACCACAGACGCCATCTTCATCGCTCGTCAGGTGATGGAGAAATATCGGGAGAAACGAAAACCCTGCTACCTGGCATTCCTGGATCTGGAGAAGGCCTACGACAGGCTAGCTCGGATCGTAATCTGGAATTCCCTTCGAGGGAGGGTTGTCCCGGAACGTCTGATCACGGTCATAAGGGACATGTACGAGGGCTCGAAAGCGGCAATACGAACTCCACACGGGGTGACAAGGAAAGTGGACATCACAGTGGGGGTACACCAAGGGTCGGCTCTGAGCCCGTTCCTCTTCCTGCTGACGCTTGACTCTATAGTGAACCACCTTGAGAAAGGTCCTCTCAGAACGATCCTCTACGCGGACGACATCGCCCTAGTAGCCGACAACCAGGAGGAGCTGGAGGAGAAGGTGCAGCTGTGGCAGAGAGCCCTTGCGGACAACGGCCTACGGCTGAACGTGAAGAAGACGAAGTTCATCAGCTCTGAGCAGTGCGCTGGATCGATCCTAGACTGCCAAGGGGAAACGATCGAGAAGGTGGAAGAGTTCCGCTACCTCGGAAGTTACCTATCCGAGGAAGGAAGTGTGGACCAGGCGGTCAGGGGACGGATAAACGCAGCCTGGCTCAAGTGGAGGGAGTCCACAGGGATCCTCTGCGACCGTAGATGCTCCAGGACGCTCAAAGGCAAGCTCTATAGAACAGTTGTAAGACCTGCCCTCCTCTACGGCAGTGAGTGCTGGGCCCTAGGTAAGGCGCAGGAGCGGCAACTGCACGCGGCGGAGATGAGGATGCTGAGGTGGGCATGTGGATGGACCCATCGGGACAGGGTGCGAAACGAGGATGTTAGGGCAGTGATGAAGACTGCCCCGATCCAGCTGAAGATGAGGGAGCAGCGCCTAAGGTGGTACGGACACGTCCTCAGAAGGCCAGAGAATCACCCGTAAGGTTGGCCCTAGATTACGAGGCACCCGGAAAGCGTCCGAGAGGAGCCCCTAGGAAAAGATGGAAGGACGTCATCAAGAGAGATCTCGCCGAAGTCGGCGCCACGGCAGATGACGCCCTTGATAGGATGAGGTGGCGACAGATCACAAGAACAGCGGACCCTGCGACTGCGCGGGACTAAACGCTCAGGAGAAGAAGGGTGTGATATTCATCCATATGGAGTTGTGCAATTCATTTTTTAATGAAGCATCACGAATATCTGCTATAAGCTGTTATTTTGATTGACTATGGTGACTTATTGAATTCTAACACAAAACTATTGCCTAGAGCACCATCTAGGAACTGTTCAACTGTGTCACCTTGGGCGCAGGTTTCTAGGCTGGCTCAGACTGAATATTCTTGTTTAAGTGTGGCCCACATTGACTATTAATCCTCCACTTATCATCTTAGATTCCAGAATAAATTTTGAGTACTAGTTTTGGTGATTACAATGTAGCTGATAGTGCTGAGTATGCAGATATCTGTGCAGTCACCACGTCGTCCATGATGCCACAGGTTTCTAAAGGTGTTGAGAGGAATCTCTTTCCTGGACAGAAAATGGTCTAGATGGCTACTTCAGTTTTAGACTTTACCCGAGTCAGTTTCTTTTAATGCGAGTCTGTAAGAAGCCTCAACTGGTTAATTAAGTTAAGGTTCAGAAAACTGCAGCATAGAAAAAGTCAGCGAAAAACCCGTCGCAGGAACTGAAGATGAAAAGACCGCATGCTGAAATGGTAAGAAGAAGTGAGATAAAACCTTGAATATGTTTTCATCTATCGCTCTAGCCATAGCTAAAAGGTTATCATAACAATATTATAAATTCATGCTTCGTTATGCTATGTCATGATGACGATGAGCATTAATCTGTGGAAGATTCTGCTGCTCGCAAAGTTCTGAGCAAGAAAAGTGCAATAGAATCCGCCTCTGACGCAGTTTCAGATGCACTTTCGAAGAAATGGCGAACATGTGTCATTTCCGTTTCCGCGTTTCGTATTCCTGTTTCCGGCCATTTTTTAGCGTTTCCGTTGCGTCTTTCGTCTTCCGCTTTTTCCAGAAAAATTTCCGGACATCCCTGCTAATAATGCTTCCAAAAGGATTGGCTAGTAACTCGCGCTAGAGCGCGAAAGTGTCTGCCGGGAACGCCGCGCAGAAGAAGGAAAGAGACAAGAAATAAGGATGAGGCAGTCCGATGTCTCTTTCCTAGGGAAGACGGAGTGGTTTTCAAGAAAGTGCGGGGGGAATGGGACTCAATCAGTTTCAAATGAGTGAAGGAGCTTGTTTAAAAGTTTAGAAAATTTGAGAAAAAGAAGAATGAAAGTTTCCACTGGGGGAGCGGGATGAATCGTGGCTTTTCCGTTAATTCTAACTTTGCGCTACACTCGAGCTCACCGCCACCACCTGTTATAATTCACGTGCAATGCCACTGACAAGCACCCCATCGGCAAACACTAAGGACCTCCGTATTTCTCCACTCTACAAGCAAAAGCAGAGGCATTTTACTGCATTCTTTCTTTTCCATGCGCATCCACCGAGAGAGCTCCACTTTCATTTCATGTGGTGGTACTAGGAAGAGGATGTATTAGGTTGTCGCATAAGTCCCCGCCGTTTTTTCAACGATTCACTGCAGATTTCGCCTGCGGTCCCTTGTATAAAGCTCTCGAAAAAGAATGATATGCTCTATCAGAGGGTGTATTGCATTTCTTTTTTCGTCATGAATTTTGTCAATTTTTAAGTCGTTGAAGTGAAAAGTGAAAAAGTAGCCATTTGCGCACTTGTTCTCTCCGCTTGGGTTTGTAACTTTTTGCGCAGTTTTTTATAGCGTTCGGAAGACAATGTTCTGTACTATAAGCATATGT
Organism: Heligmosomoides polygyrus polygyrus; assembly: GCA_947396885.1. Taxonomy (NCBI): domain Eukaryota; kingdom Metazoa; phylum Nematoda; class Chromadorea; order Rhabditida; family Heligmosomidae; genus Heligmosomoides; species Heligmosomoides polygyrus. The sequence continues at coordinate 11,621,019 of OX377203.1, forward strand.
GTTAGTGTTGTTTGCTCTTTTGTCCTTTATTGATTTTAAAGTCATCAATTTGGGACGTAAGAAGGAGGATGGTTATATTTGCCGACAGCTCCTGCTTTGTGTTTGGACTTTTTAGGTTGATGTTATATGTCATTCGAAAGAGAATGTTTTGTTCTATAAGAATATGTGTCGCGTTTATTGACTTCTTTCGAATGTCAACAAAATGTCAAAAAGAGAAAAATCGTCTTCACCAACAACTCCTTCTCCTTCTTCAGTTGTTGATATTCGACAGAAATCAGCGTGAGCCCATAAACGCGACAAAAATTCTTACTGAGCAAGACATCCTCTTCCAAACGACATATCACACTGAGCGAAAAAGTCCAACCACAGAGCAGGAGTTTTGGTAAAAATTCGGACGGAAAAGTCGGAACTCCCAATTTGATGACCTAAAAATCAATAAAGGACAAGTGAGAAAATAGGACCAACACATATTCTTGTAGTACAGAACATTGTCTTCCAAATGCTATAGAAAACTGCGCAAAAGATTCCAAACCCAAGCGGAGAGAACAAGTGCGCAAATGGCGACTTTTTCACTTTCTCACTTTTTCACTTCAACGATCTAAAAATTGACAAAATTCATGATGAAAAAAGAAGTACAATACAAATACAAATGCAAGTGAAATGCTATGGTAGAGCAAATCATTCTCTTTCGAAAGCTGTGCAGCGCTATGTAGGAGACTGCCGGCGAAATCTGCAGTGAATCGTTGAAAAAACGGCGGGGACTTATGGGACAACCTAAGACAAGCTATGCTAACTAGGTTTTGATGGAGTAGAGCCCAAAACCAGTGCTCTACCTTAAGGCTGTAAAGATACCATACGAGGCTTCCTCCATCTTTCTCTGTGTGCAGGCCTCGCATGTCCATCACTAGGTGAATGTTAAAGAAGGAAGTTGTCGATGTTATTAACTAGAACACATATGCAACAATTCGTGCCCTGCGTCTAACCATGCGTCACCGAGTGCACGTCCGCCCGTTTGAGCGCGGCGGCGTCGCGTGCGGCTAGCGCGCGGCGTCGCGTTGGTGCTATGTCTTGGAGCCACACCGCACCGGGGGCAGACATAACTCCAACGCCGCGCGAACCCCCATGGTGTCGCGCACGGTGCGCGACGAAATTGGACGAGTGTTTATACAGGAATCCTGGTCAGGTGGATGGTTTCTAGCGTCAGTATTTGCCATCTACAACTTCTTCCTACAATTTTTTCCCGTGATTATGGTTATACTACGGAAGAATGTCACTATCACCCATTCTCGGATCAATTGTCCTACTGCAGACTGTTGCCTACCACATTCTGTGGGATCTTAAGTTCCTTGCTAGGAATGTGGTCTGGCAGCTTAAACACTGAGAACAACTCGTGCCCTGCGTCTAACCATGCGTCACCGAGTGCACGTCCGCGTTTCAGCGCGGCGGCGTCGCGTGCGGCTAGCGCGCGGCGTCGCGTTGGTGCTATGTCTTGGAGCCACCCCGCACACCTTTCTCCCCTTCAATATCGCCCGCGATATCGAAATGGGCAGCTAACGTCATTGTTTGCTGACATCAGTGAATTTCCCAGACTACAAGGCCGATCGAAGCCGCCTCAGTGGCAACCCGTTGTGAAATTGGCTCCCTGGTATCGACCATTCGGGAAAGAAGCGGTGTCACCTTCGATCGATTCGAACACACGAACTTTTCAATATTTCAATAGCGCTCAGTCTCTTTCAGCTGTCGCTTCACCTTTTATTTAATGACCGTTATTTAGGCTCTTTGAAGGCGACAGCTTCACCGTCCAATTCGTCAACGAGCTGTTCAATGCGATGCCTAGGGATTATGTACCCTCTACATGTTGACGAAGCAACAAACATTTGTGGAAATTTGCAAGCTCCTTCACATTTCAGATAGAAAGGACAGCAGCGAAACTTGGTGAAACGACTTATGGGTGTTCTGCGGCTGCGATAAGGTTCCTATCGGAAACGAACGAGTCTCATTATCATGCCTTGCTTATCTGTTTGTACAGGTGAGTTTACCTACAACTCCAGAGAGTTCAGGATCTGTACAAGACGTTGTGATATTTTTTTCAGAAAGCATTATGTGGGTCAGGCATGCATCTGAATTGGCACAACATCGCTCACTTCACTAATGAGAAATGCAAATAAAAGTTGGTCATATCTGTTGGTGCTACATGCTAGTACAGGATAAGATGTAACCATCAGTACTCTCTCTCCTTTAGCATTGATACACAGACACGAATCAAGCCTTTCTAGAAAGCTCATCCTCTCATGCCTAGAAGGTCTTTCTGCAACAACAACAATTTGGGATGGTGATAAAAAGCCTTCTACCAATCATCGCTCGAATACTTATACCAACTGCTTCCTGCCATTATGCTCGAAAATAGATTCCCTACTGTGAAGAGCAAATTAAACATCTACAATTCTTTCGGTCGTTTTCGTTGCGACCTCTTAGGCCTTCATAGATCCTGGACTGTTACATCACTTTATTCGGCTCACGCTTCGGCGTTTTTACCTTTTTCGGAAAATGTCATCGTATTCTATAATAACGCGATAAGCGATGAGTCGTACTATCGATCGGCGCCTCCGCAGAAATTAGCCATAAAATAGGGGAAAATTAGGTGGGGGGGGGGGGCGGGAAATGGGGGGGGGGGAAGATTGGGACACGAAAATAGCGAAAAATACCCAGACATCATCTTCCTGCCTGGAAACTGCGGCCCTGAGGCAATCATGATCGCTGAACACGAATCTAAGTTTGTTTTTCAAGTATCGATCGCAATCAATCGATATTGATCAAATTACGGGTCGCGAAAATAGCGGAAAATATCCAGATTTCTTCTACCTGCCTGATAACAGCCTTGGGGTAATCGAGGTCGCTGAACACGAATCTGAAGTTCGTTTAGGAAGTATCGATTGCCATCGATCGATCATCATCAAATTATCATTGTACTCTATAATAACGCGCTAATCGATGAGTTATACTATCGACCGGTTGGCAAACTAGTCATAAAATAAAAGGATAAAGCATAAAGGACGGCGTTACTCAATCTCTTTTGGGATGCGCAACGCATTCTACTTTCATTCTACAGGATGTCGTGGAGGCGGTTTGAATGCGTATTTGGACATACAATGACCTGCGGTGGCCAGCCGATTAACAAGATAAGGCTTTGTCCTTCCCAGACATGTTTGGTACCAATTCCCCGACCCGGAGGGATGGAAGGCTTGGTTGGCCTTGGCGGGAAATCCGAACCAGGAACCTGGTATCGTGCAGGCGACAGTCGCGCCTCCTCCGACTGCGCCACACGCGCCCAGTCATAAAATAGGAGTATGATCGGGAAAATGGGGGAAAATTACGGCACGAAAATAACGAAAAGTACCCAAAACGTCTTCTTCCTGCCCGGGAACTTTAGCCCTGAAGCAATCGAGGTTGCCGAACACGAATCTGCCATTTGTTTTAAAAGTATCTCATCTTTATCATTAGCGTCTGTCCCGCTTGGTGGCGGGACCCGCTCTTTTGGTGTGGTGACGCCCGTTCTTCCGATCAAATGCTTGATCAGGGTGCACATCGGCCATCTTTAAGTCCAAGTCAACGTATCTAGCCAACGTTGCTACGGGCGTCCCCTGGGCCGCTTTACAGGGACTTCAAGGCTCAGGCCAATCTTACGGACGGTATCGTCGTTAGCGCGAACGACATGGCCGTACCATCGACGAGCTTCGCGCAGCTTCTCGGCTATCGGGGCGACACCGAACCTCTGTCGTATGGCCTCGTTGCGAACGCGGTCCAAACGCGTAACACCAGCCGTCCACCGTGGCATTTTCGTCTCCGTTACACTGAGGCGGCTTTCAATTTCCTTCGTCACGGGCCAGCACTCAGCACCGTACGTCGCTACTGGGCGGACGACTGTTCTATAAACCTTCGATTTGAGTCGCTCAGGTATTGTCCTGTCTCAAACGCACCCAGTCAGTGAGCGCCATTTAGACCTGACTGCACTCACGCGCGCGTTGATCTCCAACTTTAGGCTGCCATCGGACGTGACCGTTGATCCAAGATACTTGAAAGATGTAACTCGTGAGAGCTCAGTACCATTGATCTTAATAGATCCGTGCTCATTCACATTAGTACTCTGCCTCTTTGACACCGAACAATGCCAAGCGATCGCACCATGCCTGTGATTGCCGCTCGAGTTCGGTTTTATCTTCATAGGCAAGCGTTACGTCGTCTGTAACAGCAGCGTCCTAGGTGCCGCCATTTGGAGATCCCGTGAGATTGCATCCATCACGACCACGAAGAGCAGTGGGGATACCACAGATCCTGGTGCACCTCTACATAGATAGGAAATTCCGTCGAGGTGCCGGCTGGCGCTCGCAGCCAGCCGGCACCTCGACGGCTCTCCTTGGGCACTCCTTGGGCAAGAGTACAGAATGCGCACCCACTCAATAAGCTCTTCAGGAATACCATGTTCTCGCAACGAGTACCATGTAACATCTCGCGGAACGCTGTCGAAGGCCTTCTCTAAGTCCAGGAAAGCAAAATGCACCGGTTTGTTTCTCGCGGTGCTTCTCAAGCAAAAGGCGAACGGCGTGAATGGCGTCAACCGTGCCACAGCCAGAGCCAAACCACACTGACTCGTGGAAAGCTGGACGATATCCCGGATAGTCTATCGACAATTCGCTCAAAGATTTCATGCTGTGCGAAAGAAGGCGAATTGGACGGTAACTAGCGCAGTCCGCAGGACTGCCCTTCTTCTTCGAAATCGGGATGGTACTGCTTTGCTGCCAGCTCTCGGGCACGTTCTTCTTAGCAACAACCTGATTGAAAACTCTGTCAGCCTGTCGGTGGGGCACCAGCCTTTCGACTTCCACAGGTCGGCTGGGAGGTCACCAGGGCCAGTGGCTTTGCCTGACTTCATCTTCTTCAGAGCTGCTTCGGCTGATCCTCTGAACGGGACCGTATACAGGAGATGCAAAAGGAATAGCAGGGTGGTCAAATCCAACATTCGAGATTTCCTCGAAGTGGTCGTGCCGTCGCTTCACAGCCCTCTTACGATCCATCAGAAGACGTCCCTTGTCGTCGTTAATGCCAAAGAACTTCTCGATGTCTTCTGCTTGGCGACAGTGAGCTTTCGCAAGTTGTAGTGATAACGCTCACCATCGCGCGTTTCCAGTTTTTCGCTTACATCATCTTAATATGCGGCTTTAGCAGCGGCCACTGCCTTCTTTGCCGATTTCTTCGCTTCTCGATAATTCCGCCAATTATGGACTGTTTTATCACCGATGAATACGTGATAGAGCCGTTTCCTTTCTCGGACTTGCTCTCTGACACAATCACACACCCACAGCCATGCCTGCTTATCGACCCAGCGTCGTCGAGGCTTCGCTGTGCCGAATTCGAGGCGTGCAGCCCGGGTTATCGCATCGGTAGCATCCTTCCAGGTTTCGTCGACAGTTGTCACCCTCGGCAACCGAATGCGAAAATAACTTCCGCTTCCTTCTCATTCAGTCGCCACCATTTAATTCTAGCCGACTCCCATCGCTCGTCATGTTAACACCTTGAAGGTGTGATCTTCAACGAAACTTAACAAATAAACTTTGAAAGCCATATAATTTGATATGTTATTAAAGTTCGTATAAATACGTATAAAAAGGAAAATACTAATTGCAAAACTAAATCAGTGGTTTACTGTATAAACTGCAACTCTTGTAAGCTTCAATATATTGGTATAACTACAAGATCGTTGAAAGAAAGAATTAGAGAACACATATATTACATAAATAACAAAAAGAAGTTCACTCCGCTTTATGAACATTTCCATAATTGTAAGTCTACTCCGTCTAGTCTAATAAATAAATAAATAAATAAATAAATGTAATCGGTATAATTCTTAGATTTTACGAGAACTACCCCTTGGTAACTCCCGCTTTACTTGAAAGTGTGGCGAATATTGTGGAGAAAAGTGGCAACTTTACCGAGGTGAAAGGATAAGCAGATCACGAAGCTTTTAACCAACGAAACCCTTTTTGGAGAGTAATGTTTTACCTACAATTTGTAGAGGAGGGATGTACATTTTCTCTCACCTGCGCAACCAACTCACTATAAACGCCACACTTGCTCGTACCACCCCTTCTTCTCCAACCTTCAATGAGACCTGTACAGAGACTTTATTTTTTTCTGTCGCATACCTTGGTTTGCCTTTGCTGGTGAGTAAAAGTATGCGTTACCACGCACATATAACAATGACTCTACTAGGAGAAGTTGGGAAACGCTCACATTCTTGTGCAATCTCACTCATTTAAAAATGTTGCCCAGGATAAAAGAGAACAAACTGCCACTTTGTGTGTCCCTTAACAAATATTTCTGCTAATATTTTAGAGGTAGTAATTAAATCGTAATTGTTTTGGTTGTTTGAACGAAGTAACAAATGTATACTTATCCAAATTTGAGGTCGAAAGAGAAGGCAGTCAAGTACTGCGTGGTTGCTTGAAGAACTCCTAATGGCCTGCATCCTGTTATAGTATACTTTGTTGAAGTACTGATCTCAAAGGGCTGTGAAACGAGGGCTTTCGGATCAAAAGACCAGCAAGATTTTGTGATAGGAGCTCTTCAAATCATATATCCTTCATATATCCATATCCAATCATTTATCCAACGTCAACACCTATATCTGAAGGTCAGTGGTAGATGAACCTGAGCTTCTAAGGTCAGTTTTCGTTCGTCTATCAGCATCGCTTCAGTTTCATGTTCTTTTGAATTTGCCTCTGTGGAATAAAAGGCCCTATGCGGAAGCAGCTCTTCAAACATTACTCAGATTTTTCTTCCAAAGAAGGCAAAAACGCCGAAGCGTAAGCCGAAGAAAGTGATGAAACAGTCCAGGTTGTATGAGGACCTACAAGGTCGCAACAGAAACGACCGAAGGAATGGGAGATTTTTGATTTACTCTTCATAGTAAGGAATTTATTTTCAAACATAAGAACAATAAGCAGTTGATATTTGGACGATGATCGGTAGAACGTTTTTTTATCATCATCCTAAATTGTTGTTGTTGCAGAAAGGCCTTTTAAATATGAAGAGCTCCCTAGAAAGATTTGACTCGTATCTGTGTATCAATGCTGAAGTAGAGTATCTACAGTTGGCTACAACTAATCATGTAGCAGCGTGTAAGACCAAATGCCGTGACGAACGTTTATAACCAATTCTCTTTCGTGAAGTGAGCAACGTTGTGCCAATCTCAGAAGCATGCCTAATCGACATAATGCTTTCTGAAAAAGATGGAAGTGAATAAATTTTAGCTGTTGAAACAGACAAGAAGGCCATGATAATGCTACTCATTGGTTTCCGATAAGAACCTTACCACAGCCGCTGAACATCCATAGGTTGTTTAACCACCATTCGCTGCTGTCCCTTCTATCTGAAATGTGAAACCGCTTGTAAATTTCCACAAATGTTTGTTGCTTTGCCAACACGCAGAATTACATATTCTTGCGTCGCGGGTGTGTTACCGCCCTCCATCACACTCTTATTTATTGCCACTTTCCACTTCACCACGTTCGATCGAATAAGTGCAGTCGGTACTTTGCGGCGCATATGTTGCGAGTTCTGCTGCCAGTCTCCTTATTTTATTAGATAACTGATTACTTCCTGTCCATTTAGAACACTCTAGCCTTTCTTCCAGCCTTTCTCGATTATTGTCGAAGGGTTCTTTAATAGTCACACGCGCAGCCTTTCGCTGCAGTGTTGCTCCCTGTTCTACGCTCCTACCTTTGCTTCCTACTATCCTCATGTTTCAGCATTTTCGTTTTAACACGTTTCTAGTCCACGCCTTTTATGTTACGTTTATCGGATACGTTTGTTTTGACATGGTTGGTGGTGGTTGACACTTACTTTTTATTTTTTATAAAGCCTTCTCTAGCTGCTGATGAAACCCGAAGAATGCTTTATGTTCCTTAAAATTGCTCGTCCAGGTTAGCGTCAAGTTTTTGTCTTTCTCTATAGCTTTTTAGATATGAAGAGCTTTCTACTATAGAGAGAGCATCTGTGTGCTAAAATAGAGTGTGTACTAATGGTTGCAACTAATCCTGTACCAGCGTGTGAGACCAACTGTCCTGACCAACTTTCATTGGCATTTCTCGTTAGTGAAGTGAGCAGCGTTGTGCCAATTTCAGAAGCATGCTTGACCTACATAATGCTTTCTGAAAAAAAGGAACAACAGTACAGATCCCTGGTTCTCTAGAGTTGTAAATAAGTTTAACGTGTACAATCAGACAAGAAGTGCATGATAATGAGATTCATTCGTTTTCGATAATAACCGTGACCGCTGAACACTCTTAGGTCGTTTCACTAAGTTTCGCTGCCGTCCCTTTTATCTGAAATGTGAAGCCACTTGTGAATTCCAACGAATATTTGTTGCTTCGTTAAAATGTAGAACGTACACATTATCTGGGCATTGAATTAAACAGTTCGTTGACGTTTTTGATAGCAATATCGCCTTCTGCGAAACTAAATAACGTTCCTTAAACATAACATGAAGGGACAGCTGGGTTGAGCGCTCTTGAAATAGGGAAAAGTTCGTGCACCAAATCTATCGAGGGTGACGTCGCTTCTTTCCCGTGTGGTTGACACCAGCAAGTCAATTTCACGGTTGGCTGCCGTTGAAGCGGTCCGATGGACCTTGTACTTTAGGTGGTTCGTTGACTGGATTTCAGCGGACAATGGGCACAAGCCGTCTATCTCGACATTCTGGGCGATAATGGAGGAGAGGCAGGGGGACACTTGGTAGCCTAGCCACCTACCGACGTGGACTACGCCCATCCTAACTGTCTCACGTTCTTCACATTCTCTGCTTCTTCCTACGTAGATTTAATAAATCTGATCGCACTGCTATTATGATTTGAGTACTGTGTGTCACTAGGAAATGGATGTATTTTATTGTCTTTTGTATTTGCAGTATAGTTTGTCTGCATTCTGTCGTAGAGAGCACAGCAACAACCTACAACTATGTGTCTTCGGATTTCGTGCAGCTATAAGGTACTCCATGTTTGTCGTTATTGGAAGATGCTATTCTTGTGCGCGAAAGTGCAGCCATAACAATAGGTATAAAAAATTTGACAGCTTTGATCCGCTCTTTCAGAAAGTACGTTATGAACCTTTGTCAAGAGCAGTGCGGCAAACAAAATGATCGATATTTTTAGCTATCGGCGGACTGCTGGGAAGTGCGAAGATAAGAGAGCAAAGGTGCATTCAAAAAACTCTTGCCAGTCTCTGTATCGCAAAAGTGCAGTACCGACCAGTGACTGTTATTATTGTCAAACACACGAGCAAACTGTTAAACAGTCGTAGACATGGTTTGTCCATTTCGCTTGCACGGATCTTTCATAAGCCGTCTTTACTGTTCATAAATGCCGTTCATACTATGCAGTTTACGCGTTTAAAATTGTTGTACAGCACAAGACACTACCGTGAAGTATAGAGCCTACAGTTTGCAAGACTACTACTTCGAGTGAGACAGCATCGACAACTTCACACCAGTCGAAAAAGGAGGCTACTATAAGCAAAGGACAAGCAACAATAAGAAAATAAGCTACAAACATACAGATAGAAAAGGCAGTGACAAAGGAATGGGCTTGAACAGTGGTCTCAAGCAGGAGGGAGTCGTCTTCTCACACGTTTATTTGAATATTTATTTGCACCAAAATTCAACAGCAGAAAGGAAATGAAATACAGTGCACAAAAAGTATCGAAAATCAAACGCAACTGGTGGAGGAAAAGAGGCAAACTTCATTAGATCAAACAAGTGCTTCAATCTTAATTATCCACCACTTTGGTCAAAAGCAAAAAGTAATGTCACACATCTAATAAAATTCACTTCCAAATACGTAGTGAAGGGTAACTAGATGAAAACAAGTGGCGGCTCACCAACACTCCAATTAGCTAGGCAGAACGGCTTCGGATGTCAGCTTAGTAGATCAGCCTTCGCAACGCCAATTTGCGTGGTATGCCGAGGTGGTACGGCACGGTATGGTAAGAATTTCAAACAAACCTAAAAATAGAAAAGGCATATTTCACAATGGTATGCAATAAAACCCCTAATTGCCCTTCAATTTGAAGAATCCAGACGGAAAATTTGCCCACATAACTTGTGCGCTGCCAGTGGGGCTACTCATCCCCTGTATCATTCACAACAACACGTTTTCGAGCATCTCCGTCGTTCGGTGCGCATATATTTCGCGCACGAGCTGTGCAACATCGTCCCAAAAAACAGCATTTTTTTCTCGCATAAGAGTTTACTGCACATTGGACAATCTAACAGCAGCTATGTCTTGGCGTTGTTGCTTTGCTCTAAACACTGATAGTCATCGATCAAAACGTACCAATATTGCTAGCCTTATCGATTTTTGTGTTTTGTAGTGTCACACAAGTGCTCTGGCACCAACCTTAAAGACGGCAACCTAACTCCGCCACAAAATCTAAACTGTAAAATTTATGGTATTTTTCGATATCGGATTATTATTAGCTGGTCGATATAGTCGGTGGTAATCAGCCAACTGATTTTGCTTATAAATGTTGTGGAGGTGGTACACCGACGGGTACTGTGTTGTGCTGACGTTTTATCTGCTTGAATAAAATCCTACTATATATAAGCGAGAAAGGTCGTTTGTCTGCGGGTGAGTGTGTGTTTGCTTCCACAGAAGTGCTGAAGGAGTGTGTTGGGAGGAAGTATGGGGAAGGTGGGGGAGGGGTTGTAATTGTCACCAGTTGTCAACTGTTGTAGTTGTCGACAGGCGTCCATGTTCAGGCGACATGTCACCAATGTCGCGCAAAGGACGTTCAGGTTGAGAAGAGGTGTCATAGATGTCGCGCAAGGGGTGTTCGTATTCAGACGACGTGTCACTGATGTCGCGCAAAGCAGGCCCGACATAAGAAGACATGTCACCGACGTCGTTCATCAGGTGCCTGGATTCAGAAGAGGTGTCACCAATGTCGCGAAAGGCCTTTCAGACTCAGACGACGTGTCACCGATGTCGCGCAATGCACGTTCAGGTTGAGAACACATGTCACCGACGTCGTTCATAAGGTGCATGAATTCAGAAGAGATTTCACCGATGTCGCGAAAGGCCTTCCAGATTCAGACAACGTGTCACCGATGTCGCGCAATGCACGTTCAGGTTGGGAACACATGCCACCGACGTTGTTTAACAGGCGTCCGGGTTCAGAGGAGGTGTTACCGATGTCGCGCTACGGTTCCGGATTTAGACGACGTGTTACCAGTGAAGGTGGGACCAGTAATGGGGACCGGTGAAGGATGTGGTTCCAGTAAGGGAAACCAGTAAACGGTTGACCAATAAAAGAGGGACCAGTGAAGGTGGGGGGGGGGGGTGGTCCAGTGAAGGGTGAACCGGTGAAGGAGCGGAGGGCTCCAGTGAAGGGGGACCGATAGAAGGTTAATTCAGTGAACGAGAGAACCAGGTGAAGGGGGATCGGTGAGGAAGGTACCAGTAATGGGGCCGGTGAATGGGGGGGGGGAAGGGGTCCATAAAAGGGGAACCAGTGAGGGTGGGACCAGTGATGGGGATCGGTGAAGGATAGGAAGACCAGCAAAGAGGGGACAAGTAGAGGAAGGTCCAGTGAAGGTGGGGCAGTAGTAGGGACCGACGAAGGGGAGGGGGACCAGTGAAGGGTGAACCGAAAAAGGTCTGACAATAAAGGGGAACCAGTGATAAGGGACCAGTTAAGGGTGGTCCAGTGAAGGTGATGGACCTGTTTTGCCATATTCCGCTATATACCATTCTATATAGCGAAACCAGTTTTTTAATGAATGAGAGAAGGCCTAAAAAGGAGAAGAAGACTTTCGGGGTGTTCTATTCTCCGAGTTTGGGGCGAAGTCCCAGCCAGACGTTTGGCGGCCGGCAGGACGTTGAACGTCTGGTTGTTATATAAAAGTGTTTGTAAACCGCGTTGAGTTATGGATATTACAGGAGTGCTAATCAATACAATATAATGCGAAATTAGTTCTGCGAAAAGAGAAGAATAAATAAGGAGTCGGACAGCATTGTCCGACAGTGTCGCAAAGCGATTTCCTATGAACACTTCAGCAAACATAGAACAGAGACAAAGAGGCGCTTTCAGATCATGTGTTTGTTAGACCTCCTCATTTTACTATGTTGTTCACAAAGCAAATTCTTTTTAACTGAATCCTGCAGATTCGCCCATCTTGTTTCCCTCGTCTACAATCAGCAGCATCACTTAACTGCTACAGGCTGCTCCATGATACACGAGCATTCACAAAGCTCCAAATCGGATCTGATAGCTAGACACCTCCTGCAGTTTTTTAACATCAACGACATATCTTTGCTAATCATAATATTCAGTGGTTTAAAGTGTTTCGAAAAGCCCTTAGGCCATAAATAATCGACCGAAGCTTCCGAGTTGGAAAGGAGCAAAATGTTGAGGCCTAACCTATCACCTTTTTGGAAAATGTTTTGAGTAATGTTGCAGTAAGATTTTAAGTGATTTTGTCCAGATGTAAAATATTTCCATTCTGTTCGTTGAAGAAACCCGATACCTTGTTCCTGGTTCGGATTTCCCGCCTAGGCCTTCCCGCGTTCCATTCCTCCGGGATCGAAGGATATGGTATCAGAGTTATCGAGGAAGAGTAAAGCACTGACTTGTTCATCGGCTGGTAAACCGCGAATCATTGTACGGCCAAATCCGCATTCAAATCGCCTCCACTACATCTCGTAAAAGCAGAATAGGTAGCGCATCGCAAAAAAATATTGAACAACGACGTCATTTATCCCTTTAACAGCGTCCTGTCTCTTTTAGACCGCCTCCGCCTTCATGCGCGACCTCCTAAAGACATAATAGTAAAGTTTTTATAAGCTTAATATTTCTATATTGTAGCATCAAAAAACTTCACAAATCTTGGCGAAAATGTAGAGAAATCGCAGCTGTTTATACCGGTTTTAACAATTACATCCCCTTAACGAGGCAAGAAATTAAGGAGCGCCACAAGGTTTGCAATTACGTGATGTTATTGTTTTATGGTGAATACAACGAGAGAGGTAGAATGCTTCTAAAAGTGCTTCTAAAAGTCGTCAATACGGTCAATAAAATAAAAACTATAGTATTCATTTTCCAACAAATCATATTGGATTACACAAAAGAGCAACACTGTTAAAGTCCAATAAAAACCATCGAGATCAGCATATAAGCGTTGCGCAGGTCAACACTGCTCGTTAGACTTGCTATGCTTCGTCTCGTCGTAAGTTGTCAAGTTTGGAGGCACTTTGTCATACCTCTAGTCTGCGCCTTGTAGAAGTCCTTTAGGTGTTGTTTCTGACGACAGTGGACTTCGTCTCCGTGGAAAGAAGTAAGCGGGATGATAGAAATCGCTGTACTCACTGTATATAAAAGTTCACTCTCTTGCATTTCTGTCAGATTAGTCAAAACTGGAAGAGAATATTTGCCATTTATACGTGCTTTAGTTAAAACGACGCTTGTAAAGCAATTATGCAATTTAGTTAACTGCCATGGAAGCGGAGGAGATTGGCAACTGGGCATGTATGAAGATTATCACAAAGACTTCTCATGGTATTTGGTAAGTATATTCGGTATATTGAAACCACTGTTGAGAGGTGTATGAGGTAGTATGATGTCGAATGGCAAGCTTTAGCGTAGAATCGGATAAAAAAAATGCACGGAACATGCAGCCATTTAAAACGAGTAACACGTAAAAACAGAAATCATTTTGAGAATGAAAAGTTAGGCACTAGGAATAACTAACGCAGGATTAATCCTTACCAAATACAGAGATCTGGCATAGCCTCCAAAAACCTCTGCAGTCGTCGTGTACCGTCAGAACCCACAGTCGGTCATCGTTTGGGGCGGAATCTGCTCAAGAGGGGACCTCCCTGATAAACGAGTGAAAATCGACAAAGATGTGTCCAGCGAGACACTCTTGAGTTCGTAGTTTTTCCTTTGGCCCAGTAGCGCTACGGTGATGCCCATTGGACGTCCCAACAGAACTCTGCTCCCGCACATACGGCGAAGAGGACGTAGGCGTGGTGCAAGGCCAATCTCCCCGACACCAATGGAATGGCAGCCGTATTCTCCAGATTCGAATCCGAAGGACTGCTCTGTGTGCAGCATTTTAAAAGGTAGTATCGGCGTCGAACGCCACCGCAGTTTCTGTCCCTGAAGGAATCCTTGCGTCGGGAGTGAAAAGAGTGAAAGCGATTGCCTCCTGATTACCTGCAGCTATCTCCGAAAACATCCCGAAACGTCTGGCCCTCTGTACCCGCTCCAAGGAAGGCCACTTTGAAACCGCTTAAACATGATGTGCCTTAATGTTTGCTTTGTTGTGATTTACTCGTAGTTTTCTCGAATTGTTGGTTGTTTTGTAACCATGATAAAAATCATGACAAAAAATAATAATTTGTTCATGTTATTTTGGTTCACCCACTCTAAACGGCGTAAACTCGAACTAGCACCACTTTTAGAAGGTTCCAGAAAAGAGTTGTGCACTGCCACAGCTCTTCTAAAGCTCGTTCGGCACCACATTGGTGCAAGGGCGCTCTTCCCTGGAAGTCTGTGAAACATTCGAAAAGATATTCCTTGCGATGCCGAAAGCAGCTGGTCTTTAATCGGGAAGGGTGTGTTTTGTAAAAGTTTCACCAATTCGATCAAGACGTTCAGTGAAGGAGATGAAGGTAGAACAAAGAGTAAGACAAGCTTTGATGCGACAACATTAATTTTCTAAGGCTTACAGACCTTGGATTGCGACATAGTTGGTGAAGCGATAGCAGCTAATGAATTTGAGTTGAAGAATCCACGTGAGCCCCAAAGGTTCATGAACTCGTCAGCTTACTGCAGATATTCAAACATTATGTAAGTTTTTTTTTCTTCACATTCTGGTCAGTACACCAAGAAACCTTTAAAACATCGTCTGATACGTGCTGTATGCCGACGCATAGATATTCCTCTCTACGGATACTCCTACCGGATTTTCACGTCGACGTATAGCATAGCGAAATTCCCTTCTATATTATATTCTTAATGTAGTGAAGCTTGTTTCTTTTGACTCTTATGAGCGTGAAAGAATGAAGAAACAACATTTGCAAACTAATTTTTAAAATTTTCCAATTATCGAAAAAGCAAACGGTAAACGAATTTTTTTACTTATGCAAAGCTAAAAATTGTCAAAAGAATTTTAGGTACTCCAGAAGATCATACATTTCAAAGCTTTGTTTAGGCAAAAGAACACGATCGGTATCGGAGGAGTTGATGTGACTACGCTTCTCAATGGAATGCCTCGAGAGAAGGTGCTTTTATCGCACAATTGGAAAGGACATATTGTTATAGAAACGAAGAAAACGTAACCTCATTTTGCAGATAATGAGAACCGTAAACAAACTAGGTGAAACAACTTATGGATGCTCGGCTCACAACTATCGTTACTCCGCGTTTGGCGATCACACCCACGTGAAGCTCATATGTCTCTACAGGTGGGGTGTCTGCACGGCTTCAGAAGTCATAGCAGTTCACAGAAACTTGAACCAATTTTTTTCAGAAAACGGTACGCTCAACCGACGTGCCTCTGAATTCGACAAGACTTCGTTCTCTTCACATAAGAACAGTTGAATAAAGTTGATGGTTCGACTTATCGTTAGAGCCACACTAATAAGGCTAGAGTTGCAAATGCAACAAGCTATCAAAAATGATCGAAGAAGAGGAAATTTTAAGTTAATCTACAAATGACTAACCAGGATACTATCTCAACGGCGTAGGTCGGAACGGCGCAAGTGTTGTATATGGGCAGAACCGCCTCTCCCTGGGAAGTAACAAATTGCAGGTATCTCGACCCCAATACAACTCTGCGCAGAGTTAGGGGCGACGGAAGTCGCGTGTTGGCCCCCTGTTGATTCACGTGCTCCACAGCTGACGAGCGCGCGGGATGAGGGCTCGTATCGCGGCCCAACGCAGTGCACAGGTGGTGTAGTAGGGAAGCGCTCGGGCTCGTGAACGGAGGGTCGGGGGTTTGGATTCCGCAGACTGCGTTTGTTTTGCACTTTTGCAAATTCCATGTTTATCATATAGGTAACCAACCTAGGGGTATTATAGTGTGTTATAGAGCATGTTTACATATAACATATGCTTCAAACTGCAGATTAGCTAAAATGTTCACTTCTGTGTGTCACTTGTTTGAAGCCTATTTTGTGTGAAGGTATAGTTATGTAACGATAGATATTTTGTGGCACTAGTTAAAAGTTCCGACTCCACCGACAAGACTTCGGTCAAAAAAAATTTTTCCGCTGAAACTTCTCTAGGGGGTTACTTGTGGTGCTGATCACAAATCTGACATCCGTTTTTCACTATTCGATCGGAGACCACCCATACCGTTAACAAGGGTGGTCCAGGCAGGGTCACCGATTTCGCTGAAACTTCGTCTAGAGGGGTTATTTGGGGTGCTGATCACGAATCTGACATCCGTTTTTCACGATTCTGTCTCTTCCAGCCCCACCACAAATAACCCTCTAGACAAAGTTTCAGAGAAATCAGTAACCCTGCCTGGACCACCCTTGTTAACGGTATGGGTGGTATGTTATGCTCTATAACACACTATAGTATCCCTAAATGGATTACCTATACGATAAACATGGAAGTTGCAAAAGTGCAAAACAAGCGCCGTCTGCGGAATCCAAACCCCCGACCCTCCGTTCACAAGCCCGAGCGCTTCCCTACTACGCCACCTGTGCACTGCGCGGAGTCGCGATACGAGCCCTCATCCCGCGCGCGCCCGTCAGCTGTGGAGCACGTGAATCAACACGGCGCCAACACGCGACTTCCGTCGCCCCTAACTCTGCGCAGAGTTGTATTGGGGTCGAGATACCTGCAGTTTGTTACTTCCCAGGGAGAGGCGGTTCTGTACATATTCAACACTTGCGCCGTTCCGACCTACCGTTGAGATAGTATCCTGGTAAGTTGCGTGCAGACACATAGACAGGTGTCCTCATAAATACGCAAGACTGATTGCGGTGTGCTTGTTTATAGTAAGGTTCATAGCAAAAACCTTCGATTTCACAAAGACTTCGCTGTTGCGTCAGTTTGGAAGATGTATCAGTTGCTAATTACAGATTTATATACACATCAGTGCGCTTAAGGTTTTCGAGAGATTTTTAGAGAAGCAGAAAGCACATGAAATCGAATGTGCAGCTAAAAATCTCCAACAGCTAATTTCAGTGTATAAGTGATGTACAGAAAAGCGCCAGCCATTACTCCTCAAACGCTTTCTCTCGTTGTGAGTCTAATCGTCGCAGTCTAATGTATAGTATAATCATGAAAGCACTCTGTCGCGCACTTTCGGACTTGTTCAGAGTGTTCGCTTAGCGAGTCGAAGCTCACTGTCAATGCGCTCCCCTCTCAGGAAGTTGCGATGCTAATGCGTTTATGAAAAATGGAAAATAGAAATTAACAGTTTATAGTAACAGTTAATAACACGAGGCAATAGAACAATGACAAGAAGAAATCTTACCAGCAAGAACTCATATCAGTTTCTACGCCCTCCTCTTCAGAAGGTCTCACCATCAGGGTACTCGACTTGGAACAACGACACCGAAAGATGAAAATAACTGCTTAGGACAGTTGTTTCCCTGAGCTTCATGTTTATATCTTCGTTATCATAGTAGTGAAGCTCGATGTAGTCGAATCTTTATTGACGACGTTTCGGGCCTTAAGCCCTTCTTCAGGTCTAAAAGAACCATGTCGCCTATACGTGATACATTGCGTACATTCAATAGCAACAAAACGTCTGACACACTACAGACCTGGCTGGGTAATCGGGAAGGGAAGCGGGTAAAGCCAATGACTTTGAATACGTGGCTTGGCCGGAAATGAGGTGCAGGGGTCTCTGGGCTGCTTATATAGAATCGCGGGAAGTGACCGGTCTCTATTCTCTCAATGTCGCCATCATCCTCAGCAGTCACATCACTAGCCCTTAGAGACTGATACGGCTCATTGCACATTTCTTCCTTCTTGTTGATGGGTGGTCGCCAGTGCTTTATTTCAAGCGCTTCCTTGATCTTCCTCTCTACTGGATCTGTTAAATTCCTATGGAGGATCGAGACTCGCAGCTGTGGCAGTGGATCACGTGTATGTCTGAGGGTACGATGTCTAGAGAATGGATTATCTGGGTAGCTTTGGGGGCTACGCAGTGCTCTATAATGTTCATCCATTCTCATACAAAGTGGTCTCGCTGTTTCGCCAATGTAGAACTCCTCACATGTCATACAAACCACTTTGTACACCACAAACCTCATTTGGCAAATTTGGTTATCCTCTTCACAGGTAAAGCAATATGGCTTAAGGCCCGAAACGTCGTCAATAAAGATTCGACTACATCGAGCTTCACTACTATGATAACGAAGAAAATAACTGCGTTCAATTCCGAACATTAAGCTTCATAACATTCCAAATATAAATTAGGCATACTATAAAAGAGGATAAAAGAAAAACCAAACATCGTAAACATACCAAATTAGTTTTTCGGTCGCTTAGAACGCGTGTCTCATGACGCTTCTTCAGCAGAGCACTTGGCTTGGAACAACGATGACTGAAATTAAAAACGACTGTATATAAGTTCTGACTGGCGCACCATCACGGCAGTAGCTGAGGAGAGAAAATAGAAAATTTCGTTACATAGAGACACACCGCCATGGTGCTCTGGACGTCCCCGTAGATTAGTACCTCGTTAAATTGTTTTAAGTGTTGTTCGCCTTGATGGCATATCAAGTTAAAGGAGAGCTCTTCCCTACTTGATGAATCCTATGGAGTATCTGTTTCTAGGTTCTACTATACGGTGGATGGTATGTCATCTTTATTATAGATTGGCACACAGTATATGGTATACGGTAAGTGGTGAGGGATAAGAGAAGGAAGGGAGAGGGCAAACATGCCCTCTGACAGGCTGCTGGCAGGAACTGACGACCTCCCGGTGGAGAAGACGTAGACGGGACTCCTTCCAGCCGGCTGCCTCTATCTGGCAGCAGGCGTCGCTATCTGTAGCAGGGCGTTGCCGTCCAGGGTGCGGATTGGGTACAACCCGACAGGCAGAATTCGTCTCGTCTTCTCGAAATGGGTGAAATGACAGGAATTCCTATGCGCAAAGACTGAAGTAAAATGAGCCAATAGCCATAGAAGCATCCCAAGATGTCTGATAAGCAATTACAAAGATTCATGAAAGAAAATGGAGAAAATGTTAGAATTCAATTAAAACTGTGCCACTTTCAAATCAGGAGGTCCAAGGAGACACGACGTATTCTGCTAGAGAATCACCGCAAGAAACAGAAACAGGTGCATTTTTGCTAGCCTTGGAAAAAGCCTTCGACTGCGTCCCGCGAAAGAATAAGAATTGTTTATTGAATAGGTGCACACCCTCTGCTCGTGTCCAACGTACCGAGTGCTAGAAGCAGTGGACACATCGATAGGATTTCCAATTTCAGTCTGCGTGCACGAAAGGTCCGCTCTCACCACTGCTCTTCGTGATCGTCATGGATGCAATTTTGCGAGATATCCAAAAGACAGCTCCTTTGACCTTGCTGTGTGAAATAATGCTTGCATGTGATGATAAAAACGAACTCGAGCGGTAGGCATAAGTGCGATCGCTTAGTATGTTTCGGACTTAAGTTAAACGTTAAACAGACAGTATACGTGACGACAGATTTGAATAAGCACGAATGCATTGAGATCATTGGCAACGAGCTCTAATGAGTTACACCTTTCAAGTAACTTGAATCAACAGCCGCGTCCAGTAGTGGCACTCGAAGTAGTGGCTGGTTATCAAGAAAATTCGATAGAGACGAGGAGGTGAAGGTAGACAGCTAGAGCAATGTGGACCGCATTCGCAATTAGATCGGCCAACACAGATGGTTTTTAAGATAGATGTTACGAAGCTTTGCTTCCAAGTGCTACTGCGAGTGCTACTTCATGTAGAATATAGCTGACGTTGAATGTCTTTCAGGAAGTTAAACAAGTTAACAGCTTTCAGGATAAAATGTTGTTTAGACGATTTGATGTGTAGAGCCGTTGTTTCGGATAACGGCTTGTATTTAAGCTTTATAGCAGTTTTCAGCACGTAATTTGTCTTTATTCTTCCTGAAAGAGCGAAGAGCAAGTACCTTATCTGAATTCTTGCACTCATATAGACAAGCCATGCAATATTGGTCTTCGTGTATAATGTCGAATTTCAGTTATATTGGAAACAACTATTTTTGGAAGAATAGCAGCTACTGGAATGCACTGCACTTTCGAAATACCAGCGAATCCTAACACCGTTGGTTTCCATGAACTTTTGTTCTATCGCTTTTGTGCTTACATGGACTGCAATACACAGCGCATGGAAATCATAGACTGCGGCTGTTGGTGCAGTATGGTACAAGTGGAGCATATTGACCGGGGTGCTCTGCGAGAATCCTGTCAAATCGAAGGTTTATCAAATAGTTGGTCGACAGATAACAGCGTAGTATGCTGAGTGACGACCAAAGAAACTGGAAGCCGCCTCAGTGTAATGAATTCTAAAACGCAACGGTGAACGGTTGGAATTACGGATTCGGATCGCCATCACAACATCGCCACGCGACAGAGGTTCAATGTCGTCCCGATAGCGCATAAGTTCCGCGAAGCTAGTCTTCTATGCTGCTGGAAGGTCCATAGCGCTAATGATTACGTTTCGGATTAAAGTGCTTAATTAGCCTACCTGTGCTCTGGTAGGCGTTCTTCCATGGTTGATTTTCTTCCTGTAGCTGTATTCATGAAACGATGGGATGGAGAAGATGAGTGAGGTCTTCCCGCATTGTTCCATCCCCTTCCCTGCTTTCGGGTACGCGGTTGGTTTTCATGTTCATATTCGTTTCATGAATAACTATTTTCAGCTTCCGACCCAGCCACTACTTCCCCTAGAAAGTCGTTAATGTTCCCGGAAGCGTGAACGGATATGGCCATAGTATGTGTTTCGAAGCTTAACGAAACTGAAGCAATAGTTCTTTAATTTTTTGTAATTCATTATTAATAATATACGTTTTTCAGTACCTAGCGTTGGTTATCATACTCTATAATAACGGGCTAAGCGATTACCCATGGAGCACGTCAACAATAGGGGCGGTAACATCAGGGGCGGAAACATCAGGGGCTGAAACATCAGGGGCGCGAAAATAGCAGAAAATACCCAGACGCCTTCTACGTGCCTGGCGAGATTAGATGCCGTAGATGCATCGAACGCGTCGGCAAGCATGCCTGACGATGCCGTAAACGTACCGAACACGTCGGCAACCCTGCATGGCGAGCCGTAGACGTGCCGAACACGTCGGCAACCGTGCATGGCGAGCCGTAGACGTGCCGAACACGTCGGTAACCGTGCCTGGCGATGCCGTAGACGTGCCGAACACGTCGGCAACCGTGCCTGGCGATGCCGTAGACGTGCCGTACACGTCGGCAACCTTGCATGGCGAGCCGTAGACGCGCCGAACACGTCGTCGAGCGTGCATGGCGAGCCGTAGACGTGCCGAACACGTCGGCGACCGCGCCTTTGCATTTAGATGATCATCGACGGGAGGCGTTCACAGCAGGGGAGGCAATCGATATCGATCGATATTATCGATTTTTTGTGGATGTCGTTTTGGCGATCGGAAATTTCAGTTCTAGGGTATCGTGGTTGGTGAATACGACTCTGAATACCGTTACTGAAGTGTCGAGTGCCTTGATTCCATTTTGACCCCCATTTATGATTTGTTTGTGGGTGTCTTTCTTGCGGTCCGATCTCCCACCCCGGGCTAATCTACGTCACTGAACTCGAATCTGAAGTTCATTTTTGAAGTATCGGTCGCTATCAATCGATATCGACCGGTATTACCGTTTTTATGTGTAGTAAAGGCGCTGTTACCCTACCGAAATCCAGGTTTGAATAACGCGCCATGTGCGGTTACACTCTTTAACGTGCAGTGTGCCTTGGTGCGTGAAGTTTCGAAAATCATGGCTGAATATCGATTTTTCTGTGGATATCCTTCTTGCGGTCCGATACTTCCGTCCTGGGGTAGTCGATGTCGCTGAAGGCGAGCGTGAAGTCCACATTTGAGGTGTCCATCGCCATCAATCCATTTGAACCATATTATCGATTTTTTTTGTGGATTTAGTTAGCGGGCGGGGGAAATACGGGGGAGGGGTGAATTACGGCACGAAAACACGAAAATAGCGAAAAATACCCAGACGTCTTCTCCCTGCCTGGGAACTTCTGCCCTGGAGGTGGTCGAAGTCTCTAAACACAAATCTGAAATTCGCTTTTGAAGTATCGATCGCCATCAATGGATATTGATCAAGCTATAGATTTTTTGTGGATGTCGTCTAGGCGGTTTAAAACTTTAGCCCTGGAGGCAGTGGAGGTCACGAATCTGAAGTTCGTTTTTGAAGTATTGATTACCATCAATCGATACTGATCAAGTTACCGAGCCCGAAAATAGCGGAAAATACCCAGACGTCTTTTACGTGCCAGGGATTTAGAAGACGTGCGGAATACGTCGCGTGACGTGCCTGGGACTCAAAGGACGTGCCATAGGTCGCGTGACGTGCCTGGGACTCAAAGGACGTGCCATAGGCTTCGCTCAGCGTGTTTGGTGATTCAGAGAGACGTGCCGAAAACGTCATCCGCTGAGGATGGATCAGTGAGGGGGACCAGTAACAGTAATGGGGGACGGTTTCAATAGGGGAAAACCAGTAGTGCGGAACCAATAGATCGCCCTATCATACTATACACTGTACGTACTGCGGGCCTTTTGTACTCCTAGGTAGGGAAGAAAGCTGTGCAAGTAGAGCACTTGATGTGATTGTCCTTAGCTTAGTGATACTGCAACATCGCGCGAGGCGCGCAAGTGCGAGGAACGCCGATAGGCGTAACGGAGCCATTGTATTATTATAATACAAAAGGGGTTGAATAAGAAAGTCTATGATTAGCCATCGCCTAAAGGATACCTCTGTTTTGGAAGTTTGTGATTATAAAACTGCAACGTAAAAACGCTACATAACTGCTATAACATGCTATAGCTAACGAAAAACCACTAGCACTGCAACTCAATTCTCATCTCATTGTGCCTCTGAATTCCTTTATTACCTTTTTGCTTCAAACGCTCATTAGAACCCAACAGCGAACAGGTGACATTTGGATGGATAACATATTCCGTGCCTAACGCGCATGACATATACCAGAATCGACACATGAATTTCCATGGTGGAGAGTCACGTTTCTTCATTTACAAGAGCCCAGAGCTCAAACTAATATTCTGAGATTGTTGTGAATATGTCACTTTTTAATATTTCACTGTTTGCATATAAGACACTAATTACACTGTTTCATTAGGCTTGTTTTTTCTTTCTTTCGTTGCTCGGTCACATTCACCTCTATATATACTTACTTTACCATGCTGTTGTCACAATACTACTGTATGTGACTACGATCCCCTGCCTTGAAATAAATAAATAAATAGTGTTTCGCGCGATTAGGAATGCTTCCGAATGGAAAGGAAATGATCTATGTCAAGCATAAGTGAGCAGAAGATTGCTAGTGTGTAAGACAACACTAGCAATCTTTTGCATATTTTCCTATTTATTTGTCTTGTTTGTCTGCTATGTAAAAACGAACATAATAAAGGGAGAACGTAACATTCGACGGATTAAACTAAGTGATTCTCGACTTGATCCTACTGATGCTAATTTCACAGTCGTACCGACGCAACAAACACAGGCTCTCATTGCCAAATGTGGAAAGCAGATAGAGATGATTCTACCATACGGCACAATTTCTACACCATAATCTTTTTATGCGTCATGTGTTGACAATTACAGAATTCTTCAAACGGCGCCCCTTATTTCACGCCGTTCTTCGTAGGTGCGGTCGTTCCATCGCCAATGTTGTTCCTGTTAGGTTCTTATGTGTTGTTCTTTGCTTTGATAGGCAGTTCACCTTCCCAATGGCCACAGCAGTTAATCTTCAGTGCCTGCTAAAATGATTTTTGCCTGCTTACCGTCCTTTGCTCGGCTGCGCCTGCCGAAGCACCTTAGACTTGGAAGTCTCTGTGTGGATCACCTAGGATTAATTCGCGGTTCAGAGAAGCTAGAATCGTCATGGACGACCATTAATGCATAGCGACATACAATGTTGTGATAATTCTTTTCGGGCTTAATGTGTTTATTTCGCTTGCCATTTCGCTTGTGTCAGTGCTGAATATATTTGAAAATAGACCAAGTAAATCCTTTTACTTTGACTTTCTGAGTGGTTAATTCATAAGAAAAGGTCTGTTTCAAAATCCTGAGTGGCACAGACAGGCCTACGTTTGCTTTAGCCTACATCGGTTTGGCTTTGAATCTGTATGTATGACTTAGATAAAGTCTAGTACAGGAACTCGAGTAGAATTCTTCTGTTCGTGTGGTATTCTTAAGTCACACTTCATTTTGTTCCACGTGTATAGTGATTAGGGAGCTTCTAGGCCGTTTTCATTGACTGTTTTGTCAAGTAAGGTGATGAAATCCGAATTTCATTGGTTCGATCCCTTAGATTGCCGTGGCATAGTGGACGATCATTTCTTCCCAATGGGACAACGGCGAAATGGTCAGAGATCTTAAACTGTTCGAAAAAAAAAACTTCAAAAAAATGCAGGAAGTAAAGTATTCACTGCTTTTCCTGCTATTGTGACCCTCAAATTATTTGTTGATAGTTGACACCCTACAAAATCACTTGATCTACAAAGCAGGACCACTAAGTCACCGTTAAGGAATTTTCCAGCGCTTCGCTCACCTCTCCACTTCTTTCTATTGAGTTTTACTTGTTGATTGTCTCAGAGGATGAAGCTAATCCGGATAACAGCAGCAGAGACAATAAGTTAGACAAAAACTGGATCGGCATGAATTCGTGAGGAGAAACTTCAAATTTAAACCGGAGTTGTTCAGACCAGGGGCCGTATGCATACCTCGCCCCGACGCGCCCCGCCGGGAAATGGGGAGCAAATATCGTACTTCCGCGATGCACAGCAAGTTGGGAATACAGTACTTCGGGGCTCTAGCGGGAAACTGCGTCCCCCTACTCGGAGGTAGGGGGAATTCGGACTGGAGCAGAGACTTTGCTGATTGGAGCGGACATGCTGCTGTCAAGACGATGCTTTCGAACTATCCCTACACATAAGAGCAGCAGAGGAGATGCAAGAGGGCGACTTCGTTGATGTTTTGGTATATTTGATGCTTAGTGAGGTCATTTTTGAGCAGCAATGTTTAGCATACGAGGAGTTCGACCTTTCCGTCATTCATTACGTAAAACAGGCACTTACTGAAGCTAATTTTCAAGCAGTGTCCAAGTTTTGGGATTTTTTAAAAATGTTTTCGTTAGTTGTTGGGCATGAGAAACGCCTACTGAGGCTATTGATTGGACACTCGTATGTACGTGTATATTCAATGCGGAGATGACCAAGTTTAGCTAGGTTGTCCTATGTTTTTGCTTTCATTTACTAAAATGCACATTTTCCGAAACCTTTGGTTAAACAATTAATACTTTTAAGGCCAAATGTTATTTGGACGTTTTATGCTTGAATTTTTACCGTAGAGAGATGGATTCTCCCAGTACAGTTACGGCTTTTGGTGCCAAGCGGCTTTAGTGTTCCACGACCATGGTATCATAATGGAGCGGCTGGTACCCGCTTCATTATGATACCATGGTCGTGGAACACTAAAATAAACTTGGTTTCTGAGCACAGAAATAAGCAAGGAAAGGAATCCCGGGGTGATCTGATCTTACTTATCCGTTTTAACGTACCTTCCCGGTCTACAGCGGGCACAAGCCCGCCTAGTATCCGGCTTCTCGATGTTATTTTCATCGATGTTGAGAACTAGTACACATGCCAAATTGTTTGAAAGACTTATCTGACCTGGTGCCAGCAAATAAAAGGGCATAAACGGCATATCGTTAATTGTCGAATGGAGCCGAGAAAAAAATGCTAGCAGCAAATGCTTGTTTTCTCCCAGCTCCACCTCATTCAACTAGTTCATATCTGCCCTTATCTAACTAACAGACAAAACTTTGTCTTATGCCATACAACGCATAGCTATGACTTGTATAATTCAGTACCACTATGGATCTCACTTGGTCATTATTGCAAGATGATTCTTCCCAAAACCCGTAAAAACAAAGGAGAACATTAATAAATGACATTACCATTAATAATAATTAATAAATAGACGGGTGAACAGAACACAAGTGTATATAATGTGACATAGCAGCGTTTTAATAGGATTCATAGCAAATCCAGTATCCACTTGATAATATGCTCCCACGTCTTTCCTCATTCATCGGCCGTCCCTTTACCCGGAGTAGAAAACAGCTGATAATTTCTCCGTGTTTTGCAACGCTTCCTCTGGGCCTGTGTACGAAACATTTTCAGTACGGCTAGGAAGTTTCCCGACCGCACATCTCCCAAGGTGCATCGCAGGAAGGGGCACCCGTTCCCGCCGGGTAATTTCTGCTGGGGGGAGAGCGCGGGAAGTCCGCCCCGCCGGGGCGAGGTATGCATACGGCCCCAGAATGTCAGTTCGTCATGAAAAACTTATAAAGGCGACTTATTTTTATCGAGCTATAAACAAGACCGTTGACACTACAGCATCAGAATGCCCTTATATCGTCTTTTGACACTATCGTACTGAAGACTGGTATTGAAGGCGCAATTTCACATCTTTACCTACAATTAAAATGGAACGACTCTTCCATACCAGAGCGCAATTCTAGGTACAATCAACACTCACTCGCTGCGTGCTACTGCCAAATATGACGTATTGTGTAGGAACTGGTAGATTGCACAAAGGTTAAGGATAAGGATAAAGGATAAAGGACGGCGTTACTCAATCCCTTCTGGGATGCGCCAGCGCATTCTACAGGGTGCGCCAAAATTATGGCGACAGCACATGCGCAAACAATTTGACCTTTTATTCAGAGCGTCTGCTTTTTTTCGTGCTCTTATTGTTTTTATCGAGTCAATTAGTTTATGCTCACCTCAGTCAAGCATAACAATAAGTCGTTTTTCAAAATAGTGAAACGTTCGTGCCACCGTTCTTAAATCATTGAGCTTTACCGTCAAGGCTTTTCGGCACGCTACATTCACCACCGTCTTGGAGTTCATCAGAGTATTATGAATAGGTCCACCAGACGCTAAGAAGAACTGGGAACCGAGGATGATAGATCCGGACGGTAAAGACACTTATCTGTTACAACTACGGGCAACATTACGAGTGTACGTGAATGAATTCGCAGGAAGCCGGCGCGCTCGGTCCGCCGGTTGTCGGGAAAATGGACATCATGGAGACGACGTTGAGAAGAATCTTCCGTAAACTGGGACTTAAGGCCCACAAGAAGACCCACGTGCACCCTCCTGGACCTTCAAACAGGAAGGAGTTCCAGCTCACAGAGCAAGAATGCTGCAAGACTGGTGCCAAGGTAACTTTCCGCCATTCATCAGCTTCCACGAGTGGCCAGCCAACTCTCCGGATTTGAATCCGATGGATTACACGGTCTGGCCAGCTCTGGAAGCCAAAGCCTGCGGGAAACCTCATCGCCCCGTGGATCCTTTGAAGGAAGGCGTGAGATGAGCTCAACGCGCCTTACTTGCGTGCCGCCGTCGATGCCTTCCCGAAGCGTCTCAAAGTCTATATCGATGCCGATGGAGATATCTTCGAATCTCAATGTTGCGTATAGTTTACAATAGACCGATAAACATTATCTCATCGTTGGGTTTTTGAAAGTACCGCATTTTCTCTCTCGGCGAATTGAAAACCTTGTCGCCATAATTTTGGCGCACCCTGTACTTCTACGGGATGTCGTGGAGGCGACATGAATGCGTATTTGGCCATACAATGACTTGCGGTGGCCAGCCGATGAACAAGTCAGCGCTCTATCCTTCCCAAACGAGTCTGGTACCAATTCACCGACCCCAGAGGGATGGAAGGCTTGGTTGGCCTGGGCGGGAAATCCGAACCAGGAACCTGGTATCGAGTGCACGCGACAGTCGCGCCTCCTCCGACTGCGCCACACGCGCCCTCACGAAAACTACAACAACGGCATTGGACCTCATTTGGTAAGCATTTGCTCTCATGCCTAAACAATACAGAAGAAATGACAGCATAAAACGGTCGTCTCGTGAATAGGTAAGCAAAGTAGCAAGAAAAGCAAAAAGGAAGACTAAACTGCCAATTGTTAATAATTTAAAATTTAGAACAACAATGAATTAGAAACTCTTCGAATTATTATTATCAATTATAGTAATATTTAGGAAACAACAAAATGCCGCGACAACTTTTTACGAACTATTGTTGTTGTAGCATCTCCTCGGTTGCTCATCAGCGAAATTAATAAGCACTGTCAAATAAACTCAGCTGTCCTCAGTACTCGAATGCATCGGTTTTTTAGTCAGCTGACCTTATGTAAACAACGAAGGGCTGCTGAAACACCCTTCGGTTCGGGAATGCGAGGTAAGCCTGACTTAGGTGACACCGTTAGGGTTGTTGAGGCATCCCAGCTTATCTCAAGGCTCGCGAGGAAGTCTTTATGACAGCGCTTGTGAAACGCCCTTCTGCGTGGTCTGCCCATTTGGCAGGGGAGGAAGTGAACCTAAAAGAATCCAAAAAACGAAAGAATAAACAAAAAATAAAAAATCGCAGCGGTTTTACAACCGACTCGGCGGGCAAAGAGCGACGGAATGGATGCATGCCGCATACCTACCGCCGGCTGACATCTTATAACCAGTATCTAACATGGTGAGGAGGGCGCATGAAGCCGCATGCTGCGTACTGACCGCGGCCTGAAATGTTATAGCCAGTCAAAACAGCGCCGGTGGTGTAAGGCGAACATCGCTGCCCGGAAAGCAGAAGATGCGGGTTCGAGTCCCGCCTGGCGCAAGAGTTTTGATCGCAAGCAAACATCCTGTAACAACATGTAGCCTCACTACCAGCCGCTCCAGGCTCAAGCAAATGTGTTAAAACATTGTTACTAGTAAGGCCTTCAGCTTAACCGGCTCCATGCTGATATCAGCGGCCGGCCCAACCCCGTATCACGGGTGGGTGCTGACAGACCTGGTGGATATCGCGGATGTTACGTGCGGTCAAACAGCGCCGGTGGTGTAAGGCGAACATCGCTGCCCGGAAAGCAGAAGATGCGGGTTCGAGTCCCGCCTGGCGCAAGAGTTTTGATCGCAAGCAAACATCCTGTAACAACATGTTATAGCCAGGATCTAACACGGTGAGGAGGGCACACAACTTTGCCTGCTTACAACCGCAACAAATGTTTTTTTTTTCGTTTTTTTCTTCGTGACTTTTCTTGTTTAGGTCTTGTTGTTGCTCTGTAGGAGCCGCTCGGTAAGTCTCAAGTGGATTTGTTTCATATATATAATACCTTTTAGTTATGTGGCCCCCGGACTAGGATAGATCCTACCTCACAACTTGCACTGAATGCAAGGAGGGATGCAGTGGTGAGAAAGGCAGACCACTCTGGGTAGGGCCTCGTGCATGCTTCCCGTCGCCGCGATGGAATTGCGGCAGTGAATTTTGCAGAGCGACGCGAAAAGATGCGGAATTCCTGGAGCTCGTCGCATCGCTTATCGCTTTGCAAGGGAGTGCGTCGGCGATCCGCCCGGGACCAACGCTAAACACCGCGCGCGGCACGAAAAACTATGCCATGCCCGCCATGAGCGCGGAAGCCATCGGGCATGCCGATCGCACTCTTGTGGCGGCCGCAGCGAAGTTTCTTTAACTACTCGGACTTACGGCGGAGTGGTCAGTGAGCTGAGCACAGCGATGGCATCGCGACGATGGAAATATACCCGGCCTAAGGGTGAAGGAGCAGGTGGATGGGCTCAACAGGTGCAAATTCCCCACACCCGAAATCATAGTGGTGCTGTCATTGGAGTGGCTGGCTCACGAGGTCGATACCGCAGCGCGCAAGATCCTGGAGGCGCTGTGGATTGCGCTCAAGAACCCCCCCCCCCCCCAATTAATAGGAAGGAAGAACGTGTGGCCGTAGTCCAGGAGTTGGCTTCGTTTGCCGACCGCTGTGGGCTTGACCCCGGAGGGCGCTACCAGCAAGGAGGTCGCTGAGGGGCTGACCCGAAGGGAGGCCTCGTTCACCCACATCTGACTCCACCCGAAGGGTGACTCAACAGCCTTCCGGCTGTTCACATAAGGTCAGTTGGGCTGTCCTCCTCACGGTTCGCCTCCTTCTCCCTTTAGCTTCTGAGATGGTTGAAACTTGAAATGACTTTTAGACAGGCAAATTCTCCAACTTCCCTTGTCTTTTCCAGTCTCTGAAGAGTGCGGTTACGCCGAAACGTAAGCCGAATAAAGGCTCGATATCAATCTTGGCACTACAGCTCTACGATATCTCCTATAGGTCGACTTTTATGCCTTTTGTATTTCTTAATAAATAACAGAATAGAATTACCTAAGTAAAAAGTACGAGGGATGAACTTGTTTCTAGAAGAGTGGAATGAAGAAGGTTGAAATAAAGCGGCAACGACGGACTAAGAAGTGGTGTCATAATGAAAAATACGTAGAAAAGATTCCTAGTGAGGAAGCATATTGTGTTCGGCGTAAGACTAGCAAACGGCTTTCACGCAGCTTATGCTGTGTCCCCTCAAAATGCATGATGTTTGGCACTGACAGTTGCAGGTAGCTCCATAGGGCTTGAGTTTGACACCGGTTTGATATACCTGAAGTTTTCAGAGCCTGGACTGTGACATAGTTCATGATGCCGCGTCGTACGGAAACGCCGAGCTGGGAAATCCCGGAGGAGGAATGGTACTCGATGCAGCGAAATACTGCAGATATTCAAGAGTGGATTCACGACCAAGATCTCACCATTCTACAACGACGTCGTCATTGACGTGAAGAGAGGGGTTCGACAAGGGGATACCATATCCCCGAAGCTCTTCAGCGCCACCCTCGATAACGTCATGCGCGAACTAGAATGGGAAGACATGGGAGTGAAGGTCGACGGCCGGCAACTGCACCATCTTCGCTTCGCTGACGACATCGTGCTCATAACACCGAGCATCAGTCAGGCGGAACGAATGCTGGCCGACTTCGATCGTGTATGTGGAAGCGTTCATAACACCGAGCATCAGTCAGGCGGAACGAATGCTGGCCGACTTCGATCGTGTATCTGGGAACGTTGGACTGCAGCTGAATCTTACGAAGACGATGTTCATGAAGAACGGATGGGTTTCTGATGCCCCATTCTCGCTCAACGGAACGAACATCTCCGAATGCTCCAGCTATGTGTATCTGGGTCGCGAAGTCAACATGACCAACGACCTAGCACCAGAGCTGAGCAGGAGGAAACGAGCGGCTTGGGGAGCTTTCAAGAGCATCGAAGAAGTCGTGAAGAAAACGAAGAACGTCCGACTCCGTGCCAACCTATTCGACTCCACTGTTCTTCCTGCCCTAACATACGCCTCAGAGACCTGGGCTATACGAAAGCAGGATGAACACGCGATCAGCGTCGCGCAGCGTGGAATCGAGAGGACGATGCTCGGAGTGACACGACTCACGCAAGTGAGAGAAGGCCTCCGGAGTTCCGAGCTTCGCCGACGTTCGAAGATCAGAGACGCTGTCGCGTGGGCCAGGTCGTCGAAAATTAGGTGGGCCGGCCACATAATGCACTTCGCAGACACCTGCTGGACGAGAGCCGTCACAGACTGGATTCCGCGGGATGTCAAAAGAACACCAGGACGCCCACCAACGCGTTGGTCGCACTTCTTCGTGAAAGCCCTGAATGACCGATATGACGCTCTTCGTGTCCCTCGAGCGAGGAGGATCCATTGGACCACTCTGGCACGCGACAGGGACGAATGGAGACGCTGCTGGCGCCCGCTCGAGCAAGTCGATGATCAACGGGACGACAGGTGATACAGATGATTCAAGAGTGAGGTGAGAGTTTGAACGCCCATTGGTTTTCGGGCGTAGTCGAGTCACCTAATGATATTGACGGTCCACTTGAAACCCAAAATTTTGCGAATGGTATAGAATCAAAACTGAATGGTTGTCATTTTGAGTAGAAGACGATGATTTTGCGAGCATTTTCGCAAATATTCGCACTTTCCTACTCCTACTAAGGCAGACTCGTTAACAAAGAAATATGATTTTTGATTAACTATGTATACATGAAGAAATGGAGAAGTATACGGCGGCGGCATCAGTCGCAGAGGCGATGCACCCGTCCGCTGGCTCCCCACCCTACTTTTTGTTTCGTTCGTTTACTTGAGAATGCTGAACTTTCTATGTTACTTGTGCCATCGAGTGCTTGAACTTTCTATTTCTTCTGCTACTGGTTGCGGACTGGTTTCATTTTCTAGTTATACCTCTTAGTAGGCTTCGACTTTTTTGCTCGGTAAGCATAGATTTGATGAGCATGGCGGAAATGACTATGAGGTGAAGTATACGATATTGACCATTGGGAAAGACATCTCAACACAAAAGGCTTAATAATAAGCGTTATAAATTTCTTTAGAAAAGTTTAGCAATTAACAACCGCAATGCCGTAGCAAGTGAATTTCTTGCGCCTCATTATTGGCCGTAGAATGACCAGTGGGCGACACATTTAGTGTGGTTCATTTGCACCATTCTTAGTGCAACACAGAAAAACAGCCCTCAACTGTGGACCTAGATGAGATTGTCTCTCTCATTTGCTCCCCTTGCGGTGATTGTGAGATGCAGGTCGAAAATGATAGAAAGGTTAGGGCACTTGGAGGGATGGAGCGCGTACCACTAGTACACCATGTTTAGAATCCTGAAGGCAAAGGGACATCAAATTCAAGTCCTACTGATTAAAACGTGCACTACTGTTACTTGGGTTCAACATGTTTCACACGTCAGCGGGATGTGACACGTTGATCGACAAGTTAGCATACGTTGATCAACACGTCAAGCCGTCCTCGAAGCTTCTCGTTCGCTCAGGGACGCAGAGGGTGCGTGCCTCTGGGTTTTCTGGCCGGGTCCAGCGTCAGTCGTCCTGTGTCCGTTCCTGTTGAGCCGCCCGAATTCTGTACGAGTCGAGTCGAGCAGCCAGTCTCCAACGTCCTCCTAGAGACCTTCCGTTCACGTCTTGCCAGCGTCATGTGTGCAGTCGTTCAAGCCAGTCTTTGCTCGTCGCCGTAACTCTACAGTCGTCTGGTTGTCGTCGGTGAATCGTTGGGAGTCTTGCCATGTCGTGGAAAACACCGTGGATCGCAAAGCCGCAGTAGCGACCGTGCCCCCGATGGGTAGAGGTGCAGGTAACGTAGGGCTTCTGCTCGACCTCGTCGGTCATGAGTTGGCACAAGCTACACAACCAGGCTGGGTAAGCAAGTGGGTTATGGGCTTTGACCCCCAGAGCAGGTTTCTGAATGTGTCCGCTACATTGTCTGGTCTTTTGATGAATTGGGCTGCACTGCCTTCCAGCAAGATTGGGAACCATCTCACGGTGTCAAGAAGAATCTGGAATGGTGTAAAGCCAATCTTTCGGATGTGTGGACGATGAATCTTTGGTCTTCAAACTCGCCCGATCTCAACCCTATGGATTTCGCCATCTGGTCAGTCCTGGAGTAAAAAAAAACCTGCTCTTTCAGATACAGTTCATTGTATTCGTTATAAAGAGCGCCAAGGACTAGTACCCCAGGGAGGTGAATTGGTCCCATGCCCTTTAGCGCCACTGAGGAATCCCGAGTCCGTCACTTGACTCCCTCTGTATTGAGTATATCCAGCCCTGGGCTGCAGCCAGCACGTAACCGAGGGAGACACTACTCGGCATATGAACTGATTACCTGGCACTGACCATCACTGCCCACACGACGTCCATGTGGAGGGCCACGCGCAGGTTTACGCCATGAGCGCTCTGTAAAAAGAGAACTGGGACTCTACACCGGAGGTGGAAAACAGGTTCTGCTAAACGATAAATCATCAAGTTAAAGGGTCATGACGCCATACCTGATGAACCCTACGGAGTGTCTGTTTCTATGTCTAGTACATATTCAGTGCGTATCTTTATTATAAAATAGCGTACAATAAAGGGGTGATAGAAAAAGGACAAGGTGAAAGGACAGACGAGCCCTTTCAGGGCATCTGGCGGCAGACCCGGCCCTGCTGACGTAGACGTGACTACCGTAGAAGGGCGTCGCCGTCGAGGGTGCGACTTGGGTACAACCGACAAAAAGCGATGACAAACGATTTGCTCGAAACGTGCTGAGAAAAGTTCACCGTATGCAGGAAATGATGAAATATTAGGCTAATCTCTGAATTGTCGGACATTGCCACTTTGGAAACTTCAAGAAGCTCTCTTTCGCCGTCGCGTGCACGCTATAGAGACTTACACTCTATTTTTTCTGTTGTGTAAATTGGTGTTCTCGTAGCTGATCAGTAAAATTGTTTCCTAAGAGTTTCTCGTGAGCATGATGTTTTCCTGCTCCTAGCTGTCAAACGTTTACATTACTTCCGTTATCTCGTTCATACAATGGTGTTATCCTACTATATAAGCGAGTACGGTCGTTTGTGTGTGTGTGTGAATGTGTGTGTGTTTGTTTGCACAGAAATGCTGAAGGAGTGTGTTGGGAGGAAGTACGTGGAATGGGGGGGGGCGGGAGCTGTAGTTGTCACCAGTTGTCAACTGTTGAAGTTGTCGACAGGCGTCCATGTTCAGACGACATGTCACCGATGTCGCGCAAAGGAGGTGCGGGTTGGGAAGAGATGACCCCCACCTCCTTCAACATAGGTCTGGGTTTAGAAGAGGTGTCAGCGAGGTGGGTCAACAGGTGTCCGGTTCAGAAGACGTGTCACCGATGTCCAACCAAGGACGTTCGGGTTGAGGAGAGGTGTCACCGATGTCCGATGACACTTCCGGATTCAGACGACGTGTTACCAGTGAAGGTGGGACCAGTAATGGGGGACCGGTGAAGGATGGGCTTCCAGTTGGGAAGACCGGTAAAGGGTTGATGAATAAAAGGAGGACCAGTGAGGGTGGGACCAGTAATGGGGTAATGGGGATCGGTGACGGATAGGATGACAAGCAAAGAGGGGACCAGTAAAGGAAGGTCGAGTGAAGGTGGGGGCAGTAGTAGGGACCGACAAAGGGGGAGGGGGACCAGTGAAGAATGAACCGGAAAAGGGCTGACAATAAAGGGGAAGCAGTGATAAGGGACCAATTAATGGGGTCCAGTGAAGGTGATGGACCTGTTCTGCCCTTTTCCGCTATACTATTCTATAAAGCAAAACCTGTTTTTTTACTGTAATAAATGAGAGAAGGTTTAAAGAGGAGAAGAAATCGTTCGGGGTGTTCTAATCTCCGGGTTGGGGCGAAGCTCCAACCAGACGTCTGGCTGCCGGTAGGCCGTTGAACGTCTGGTTTAGTATATGGAGGAGGACGAGCTACCACTTCGCATGCCCCTTTATTTCTTTTTGATTTAGGTTATTGTTGTTGTCGTTGTTGTTATTTATAAAGGAATAGTAAAAGTTTAATTACCCAAGTATGAGGTGTGAACGGAAGACGGTCAACTCTCGCGTGGATATCTTGAGCTCATCTGCACACTTCTCCGAACACCAAACTGCAAGGTCATATAGCACGGATCTAAGGAAGGGCTTGTTGAGAATTTGAGAATTTGCGCAGAAGCATTAGCACATCACAACATCATCATCCTTATCTCGGCTTCCTTATCACAGTGTCTTCTTCAAAGCCTCCGCATTCCATATTTGCCACTGACAATGAGAGGTTATTTTGCTGCGACATTACGATTCATCAAATTTTGCATCGGAGACAAACATAAAATCGAGAAATACTCAAGGCTGTTAGATGTTATGTTTTCTTTCGATTACGTTCCTTTCCTTGTATAGCGCCAAACATGTACAATCAATCAACAAATCAACAAACAATAAATCAATTTTAGGGGAGGGAAGCCGTGCTGCTGCCAATCACAACTGCGATTTCCTCTATTAGTGGAATAAGTTATATCTACAACTGTGTTTGCTGACAGATCTTGATAGGCGCAGCCTCGTGAAGAAAAGGAGATACGTAGATGCGAGTAAAAGGGAATCGTTCGCCGTTACGTTTCGGTGTAACCGCTTTTTCTTGAGAACATTTCTGGTTTAGGCGCTAGAACAGTTAACCACTCAATCACCTGTCGTTCAAAATACTTTTTCCTTTCCGCGGCGTTCAAATGAGCAAAGATTATTCAAGGAAAACTGAAAACAGAGTTGGACAGCTCAGTATTCAATGTTATTTCAAGATTTTTTCAGAGATTTTTTTAAATGCCAAACTAAAGGTGATTACATGATTTTTGTGAGCAACATTTATGTCATCCCCTTGCGTTGTTGTAAAAGACAAAGTTAATAATCTCAAACTTCTCTCTTCTTGAAACTCGGCATTGTTGTGAGTTGTCAGTTTGTATACTGTGCCACACGAGGTTTTTAGATGGATCTTTATTCGCAGGGCCTGACGCGTTTCGACTTCACGTCGTCTTCGGAGGCCAATTGGATCCACCGCAGGGGCTGATTCGCCTCAACTTACGGTCAACTGGTCAACTGGTCAACTTACTGGTCAACTTTCGTGGGCGAAATATAACATTAACGAAATAACAACACTAGCAAAACTAGCGAAAAACATACACAGAAACTCAAAAATAAGTCGTCCTCATCGGTGAAAATTAACAGCTGATTGGCCCTATCGATCAGCTAACTTGAAGGACGCACGTGTTTCCGCTTCCTGTTCTCCGTCGCGATCTGTTGCGGGATAAGCAGAGCAGCTAGCTGGATGTGATTGTCCTTAGCTTAGTGATACTGCAACATCCCGCGAATCGCGCAAGTGCGAGGCACGCCGCTAGGCGTGACGGAGCACTTGTATCTAATATATACAATGTAAAACATATATGTACTATCTTCACGTCAAATAACAAAATTTTCAATAAAAATTGGACCCTATTCTAAACAAACTGATTGCTTCTGAAATCAAAGTGAACGTCTTCCAAATCGAAACAAGCATCTTGTAGTAAAGACTACTGATTCTCCAAAAAGGATAAAATAATTGTTAAAGAAAAATTTGGCATTGCTTCCTTTGAAATTTTTTAGTCCATCTGCCCCAATGAGTGCAACAATCTCACAGAATCTTTTTTTTTGAGAAAAATCACAAGCTGAATTAAAGCGCAATAAGGCAGCAATCATTTAACTCATTGAAAGATGACATCGCGCCATGCACCCAAAAGGCTCGTCGCAGTTTTTATCTGATTTGTAGTGTGAACCGCTCGGATTTCTCCTAGTGTGGAGGAGGCAGCGCTATGATGACAGTTGCTCCAGCATCCAACACGATACGACACCACATTCTCCGAGCCCTATCAGTTGGAAGCAGCTGAAGCCTGGGTCGAATTCAAGCGAGAGGACGGAGAGCTGAAGCCCTCTAGGATATATCCAATTGTCCATGAAGCGTGAAAGTGAGGAAATGTGTGATCCTTGCAATTGTCTTTGTTGTATCGTTTACATGCCTGAACCACTGGAAATAGTCTGATCTATCTTTGCTTAACAGAAAAATCTTTGGTCCGACCACTCACAGTGAATGAATAGCATAACCTTCCTCCCCGGTTTGCTGTAGTACAGACGGCGTGCAGTTTTTTCCTTGAAAAAATTTTGAAAATAATTTTAAACTGGGAACGGAACGGTAATTTCCTCTAATACTCTCTTTCCGGTATTATTAGTTTTCACAAAGTCACAGTTTTTCAAATTATGGATGCCTTCCTTTTATAGTCGTAGGTCTAGGCGCCTTTTAAAGGACTCCCGATAAATCTACCTTTCTCCATGATCTCTTAGAAAAAAACTGTTTTCCCATTTTAAATTTGACCCTATAACCTCTTCCTATTACATAGTACATTTGCTTTTATCTCAAGGCTTTTGGTTTGCTCTGTCTGGGTTTCCCTTATCAGAACTTTACTATCCATAAACCTATAAATATCGCTCAGGTCGTAAAGATATACATTTGTTTTGATCTAAAAATTGCCATTAGTATTTTATTGATAACATTCATAGGTTAATTTTAAGCAAATCTTCTTCAAGCGGAAGTTTATTTTGACGCGTGTTCATCTTGAGCACGTTTTATTTTGAATACAAGCCAAACATCTCCCTAGTTTAAGAAGTGTCCATTTTGAAATAAGGATTTCTCCTGCCTAAACTGAAAATTGCATAGCTTTTGTAATTTTGAAAAAGCTCAGAGGATAAGTTGGAATAAAGGGTGGAACGACGACAGTAGTCCCAAATCAAACGGCTTACTTTTCGCATGACACACAAACATATATCGGATCGATGGCAGTGCAGCCGCATCAAAATACGAAGGATACTTTTCCAAACATGTCGCGTAAATATTTTACGTCGAAGACGTAGTGGTCACTGTTGTTTTCAAAGATCCTCTGAGAAAAGTGGAAATTCGTTGCCGTGTTGTCCACACTTGCTGTCCTTTATGGAGCTCTGTCTCTTCCAGCGGTTCAGTTTGGAGTATTGCGTACCGTGCACCACCTTTCGAGTTTCCACCTTTTCATTTACATTGTAAAACTTTGCCATGCATTGAAATTTATGTGAGCAAAAAATTGGTGAAGAAAAATTATAACGGATAAATTAGAAGCCTTCCTGCTTCTTTCGCTTAGATCGTCCGCATCGCAGATTTTTTTGGCTGGCATAGTAAACTCAGCCGCACCGACACCAGTATTGGACTGGGTGATCGAGGTCGATGCTACGTCCAGTTCACGGTAAAGAAATATGAAATTGTCCAAAGACACAGGAAGCACTGTCGTCTCATGTTAATGGATGGCGCAAGCAAATGTCCTTAAGGGTGGAAGAGAAACGCAGACGATTACCACGCCTTAAGGCCAACCGTTGAAATTTGCTGAATAGTACTTTTAGCAAACAAGGCTTGTCTTGAACTGATCATTGCATGTGATAGACAGATAAAGAAGTGATCTATATGTTAAGACAGTTAAGCAGTTCTACGGCTTCAGCAAATATACTTCAGCAAAGTCATGGCTAAACTCTCAGAAGAAATAGACGAAATAATTCTGAAGCACATTAAATCTTTCTCTTTCCTGGCCATCTGTCGAAAAAACTGGAACAAACTAAAAACATAACTGATCAGTATGGCTGCCGGACTTTATATTTCGAGGTTAGCAAGTTTTCCATCCAAGATCTATTTTCTTACCTTTAAAGCCGGACTTCTTCCAGCAGTTCTGATTTTCTTCTGCTAACTTCTTTTATTTCTTCTCTCATTTTGATAGAACTTCAATACTGGCTTCCCGCACGTTGGAGTCTTCCGTTTGCTCATTGACCATAGCAGTTATCCCATCGAATGGCTTGTAGCAACTGAAGATGACTTGGTTGTAGTTGCAGTCCCCCTTCACAAATCCTATTTCCTGCTTCACCGTGAATCAAATTCCGTTTTCCAGCTTTTCCAGCCTTTCTTATAGGATGCATCCAGACTGAAAAATTGAGGCACTGAGGATAACCTGGGCGGTGGCTATATGAAGGCGATGTCTGCCGTGCTGCGACCGTTTAGATACACGACCTCTGGTCGCGGAATTTCATCATGCCCAGTGTGTGCAAATGCCCTGATGCAGCAAGAGACAATGCATATAGATTGTGCACATATCAAAGGCTGAGGGTAAACGAGTATAAGGAGTTGACCTTTGCCATGCAGGCAAAAGCATATGGATACAAAGAAGCCATATGGAAGAAACTGGCAGAGAAGGCGAAGGACAATTACGCGCAGAGGAAAGCTACACAGCCAAAAAGAAGCAAAAAGGTGCGGAGATGATCGAAAAAAGTGACGGAGATTTTCATAGACCTTGACCATGCGGATTTTTGAATAACGCAACGCAGCAAATTGTTAAAGGCCGCGACACAGCGGATGTTCGTGCCGTTCACACGCAGCGGATGTTCGTGCTGAATGACTCACCACTGCCTGGAGGCAAGAACCCTTGAAAATCTGACCCGGAGAAGTAGCCAGTGGAGAGGAGAACCCAGAGAGCGCCTTATATCGATTTGGGCGCCAAATTCAATGGTGAGACGATATGTGGTCAATTCGGGGCGTCTTTTTCGGATTTCCGAAGTTTTTTCTGATTCCTTTGCCCTTTTATGAATTGCAAATGTCCCGTCAGTCAACTCCCTTTGTCCAACAGCTCTTGTTTCCTCCTACGTGCTACTTTCTTTTTGTGCAGAACATTATATTACGAGAAGAGGATCATCAATTGAACGTCACGAACGTTCAATTGGTGATCCTCCGC
The DNA here is from genome assembly GCA_947396885.1 of Heligmosomoides polygyrus polygyrus. Taxonomy (NCBI): domain Eukaryota; kingdom Metazoa; phylum Nematoda; class Chromadorea; order Rhabditida; family Heligmosomidae; genus Heligmosomoides; species Heligmosomoides polygyrus. Next base: position 11,661,374 of record OX377203.1, read on the forward strand.
GGATTCTCAGCGGATCAGGTCTTCGAACTCTGTTCCCCTTACCTTGGCGCAATAGAAACACATTCTGTGCCGGTACTTATGGGTATGAATCGTGTATCTTATGCTTTAGTCATAAAGATGTTGAGCTTTGGAGAAATTGATAATCTCCTCGATTTCCTTTACCTTTCATAATATCACGCTTGTGGAATCCTTCACACAATATTGAGCTGTTAGGCAAGAACTAACTTTCGCGAATGCACCATGCTGGTTAGCGCTTTTGCTTCCAAATAATAAGTGATGATCTTTTGCAAACTGAAGGACTACGAAAACTGAAGTGTTAAAGTAAGTGTTAAGGTAGTGCTCACTGCTCACCCGCATTGCTGAAAACCGTTCAATACGATAGAGGAGAACCCTTAACATTATCCTCTATCCTTATTCTATGTATAGTATTCGCTGCTCACCACGCACTCCAACAAACCGTGTGGAGTTTGCTGTGTCCAGCCAGAAGAATTGAGCCAGTTCCTTATATTGATGGCAAGTCGCCGCCATAATTGGATCTGATCGAATATCTTCGGGTAGTTCGATGATTCGGATAATGGCAATTTTGAGGACTCCGAATTCTTGGATAATTTGGATTATGGAAATTTCGCATACCCCAGATTTTTGGATATCGGACTCATTACCGCAAGATGAAGTTTATCAGAACACTACCATTCCTTAAAGAGGTGTCCATCCTTAACAATAACAACAACAATTCATGTATCGAAAGACTCTCACTTCTCGCCAGTGAAAGAAACATCAAACAGCTGAACCATTCTATGATGAATTATTCTAAGATCCGGGCTTTTCAAAATGTCATTATCAAATGGCGCAAATTGGGTCGAGGGGTCACCATATATTCAGCGGGCTTTCACCTTCATAACAAGGAACATAAATGTCCAATTACATTAGAAATATTCCATGTTTGGCTGTCATTGAATCTTGGCATGATATTGATCAGTATGAATACCCAAGTGATGTAGCTGACGAACCAAGATTAGTACAGGTTCTTCATTCCGGCTAACGTTTCGGCGTAACCGCCTTTTTCAGAGGCTGAAAGACTCAAGTTGAGTTTGAAAAACCATCTGTCCAAGAGCCATTTCAGACCACAGCGCTGATACATTAGAAAGGTTTAAAGGAGTTCACAAAATGGTAGACACGCGTGTTGAATATCATTTTTTATTTCGTGCAGTTCAAAGTTCGGTATGGGGCTGCTCTACGTGGTGGCCCTCCCCCTCCGACCCAATTTGTGTCGGTCTTGCTTATCGTTAGACCTAACCAAATTCTGCTGATGGACTCCATGGAGTCGTGGGGTTGATGTGCAGGTTTACTCATCAACCCGCAATACTGTAGCGTGTGGCTGCCGCCGTTGCCTCGTGGATCGTGTCGGCCTCCACGTGCGCGTTCGATCGATGCCTTATATGCCCGCGTTGACGAACAAGCGGATCGTGGGGCCGTGGATAGAGTCGTGCTGCATGCGAGGGAGGCCGGGGGTTCGGTTCACCTTCTGTGCGGAATTTTTGCGCCACATCCTGGAGTCCCTTCCCTAGCCTAGTTCTGCCGACTATCACGAGGCGACGAAAACGTGCTCCAATGACAACGGCTCGGATGGCGTGAGCGGGCGCTGGCACTTTGCCAAGTCAACGCTTGGTTAGGGCCAATGGCTATCATTTGCGTCGAATGCTATACAATGTGAAACAGCGAAGGGCCGATCGGAGTACGTGCTTAATCCAAACTCTCCGTCAGTCCCTGTTCTTCCTGTCCCCGGCAGCGCAACATGATATTTGAAGAAAAAATGCCAAGATAGACATAACGCTCAGATAAATGTGTTCTACGTCATCACGACATTATTTCACAGTGGGGCGCGAAAACGTATGACTCAGCAGCGCGCCCCCGCGCGAAATTCGTTTTGAATGTGCTTTTATCCAAGATGCGCTATTTCGAAATAGAGAAAATTGAACGGGTTATCCGATTTTATCCGAATCTTCTTTCTCCAGGGTCCGGATAATTGGATGATTCAGATCGGGATATCCAAACAGGATATCCGAGGATATCCAAACAGGATATCCGAAAATGATTCATTTAGATCTAATGTGTAGTCGCCGCGTAGGTTAGACCATGTTGTTCTGCGTACATATGCGTGGGTGTAGGCTGTTTCCTATGGTCTTTCGGTTTCTCTTCCATGGCAGCTGATGAGGCGCGGGGCCAAACAGCAGGAGGCGAAGAGAAGAGCCAGTCCGGAGTTCCGGGGCTCCATCTTTACGAGGGTAAAGCCTCGTGCACACTTTACAGCGGGCAACGGGCAGTGGAATGTGGGCGGAGCTGGTCTCGCACACCGCGGCACTGTTGGACTACTCCGCGGCCGCACACAGCGACAGTGAGGAATGCTTCCCGGGTCATTCCTCGCTGCCACTGCCATTGCGGCCACTTCCGGCAGCACTGCGGCAATGGGAGTGTGAACATCCCCTCACTGCGACCTGCGCTGCCGCAGTGTAACGCCGCCCCTCCGCGCTATGCTTCTGCGTGGCTGCCGCACTGCCGCAGCGGAGTGTGCACGCGGCTTAAGGACTACTAGGCACCACAGGGATATCTAGTAAAGCGTTCTTTCCTCATGGAGTGGCCGCTTCATTTTTCTAACAGAATCTAGAAAAGAGTGAGAATGAAGACGGATACAGAATTGCAACTCTTATCATGAGATAATAAATGGTTGATATCTACTAGTGCAAGTGCTTGTCATTCGTACATTCTGCTTTGCAAAGGTAGGTGGTCGTTCTCATCGAAAGAAAAATTCGGTTTCGCGTTACTAGCGGAGAGGCGAAGGCGCTAGCACTTCATCTCTTTTCTTAGAGCGTGGAGAATGCTATGTGTTAAAACTCTATGGGAAACAATTTCCATTTCAGACAAGGACGAAGTCGATCAATGAAGTTCTTTTTCTGCATTGCGTTGCTCGTTTGGAGTGTGGTTCGTACGATGATTAATAGACTTGATTTTGATCGCGGTTATGCCCCCTGGTCTTACTTAGACCTAACCAAATTCTGCTGATGCACTCCATGGTATCCTGGGGTTGATGTCCAGGTTTGTTCATCAACCCGCGATGCTGTAGCGTGTGGCTACCGCTTTGCGTTGCGGAACGTGTTGGCCTCCACGTGTACGTTCGATCGATGTTTTATATGCAGCGTTCACGCACACTGCAAGCGAATCGTAGGGCGGTGGATAGAGGCGTGCTGCATGCGAGGGAGGCCGGGTTGGGTTCTCCTTCGGTGCGGAATTTTTGAACCACATCCTGAAGTCTCTTGACTAGCCTGGCTGCCGACTAACACTGGGCGACGAAAGCGGTTTCCACACGAGCAGCTTGGAGCGCACGCACCATGGAGTCCCTTCCCTAGCCTGTTTCTGCGATAGAAGAGCGCAGAACCCAGCTGTCGACTACCACGAGGCGACGAAAACGTGCTCCTAGTTGTGAATGTGCGATTTTGTCTGAGGTTGGTCACGTGAGCATAAGGAGTGAAGGCCACTAAAGTCAATTGGCGCTAGAGTGAGGTCGCTTGCCGTGCTGTGGGTCATCAGTAGGGTTGTCGAACAACCAAAAGGGAGAAGGCACTGATTAGCACAAATAGTGACGTCACTGAACCATCCAGAGATGTGCCGATGCTGAACGTAGGGGTGGGAGAGGTCTAAAAACGTAGGGGTGGGAGAGGTCTAAAATGCCTCAAGCGCAAAGCTACTAAATGAATTTAGAGCAAGCTTGAACATACTAGGATGTTTGAATAATGCCTATTGTACTGCTAGGGAGGGAAGAAAGATGCACAAGTAGAGCAACCAGCTTGAAGTGAGCGACCTCAGCCTTTGGTGATACTGTGATACATCGCGAGAAGCGCGCAAGGGCGATACACGCCGAGAGTGGTGTTGGAGCACACGTAATGACCTACAGATCAAATTGCAACGTTTCACAGATAAAAATCAGGCCTGTAAGCCGTTGTTGCACATAGGAGTTAAGGGGCATCTAGACTGCTCTAGAAGATAGTAGAGATCGACTCCAATAGGCGAGCACGGTGTGTAGTGTCATGGCGACGCAACGGTCTGGTTCAGGTGGCCGTTACGATCCTTGCACGCGAGAGCGTCCTTTATTTGTTTTGACCTACTTGGTGACGTTCTTGAGTTCCTTAGAGTGTTTTTTAGAGCTTAGGTCATTGAGCACCGTCTACCTCCATCTGACGGTGACAGGTGGAGCTCCGCAGCCTCAACCACCAAGGGCAGCCTCATTCATTTTTCTACATCCCTTTTATTCATTTCACCTTTGAGTTTATTTCCATAGCGTGAAGTGATCCTAAGGAGAGTCGTTCTTCATGTGTTATTTGAACTGTTCCAGGATGCGAAATCGACGGAAGATGGGCCATATAAACTGTTGACCCGATCTCGGTGCAAGCGACTCCGAGATCAAACACCTGCAACACCCACGAATCAACGCACCTCACACCAAGATCAACCTACAACAACATCCGCCAGTCAACCTAACACACAACAACATCAACCGCCAACAACATCCGCGAATCAACACACCTCACACCAAGATCATTCTACAACAACATCCGTCAGTCGACCTAACACACAACAACATCAACCGCCAACAACATCCGCGAATCAACGCACCTCACACCAAGATCAACCTACAATAACATCCGCCAGTCAACCTAACACACAACAACATCAACCGCCAACAACATCCGCGAATCAACGCACCTCACACCAAGATCATTCTACAACAACATCCGCCAGTCGACCTAACACACAACAACATCAACCGCCAACAACATCCGCGAATCAACGCACCTCACACCAAGATCAACCTATAATAACATGCGCCAGTCAACCTAACACACAACAACATCAACCGCCAACAACATCGGCCAATTTACAAATCACATCAAACGCACTGGATGTTAAGAGAGCTGTGAGTTTATAGCAGTGATTTGGGAGAACCAACTAACCCTTTACCATCTTCGCTGAAGCGAATCCGTTCGGATGCTCTCTAGGAGATTGTGCGGCGCAATGCAAGGGAGAGGGGGACAACCCATCAGTACTCAAACACAAGCACGAGATGACGTCGCCGCATTTCCCACTTGTGAACGAGTTTTTACCCGTTTGCTTGGCCCGCGACTTACCGTTTGGCCTAGGCCCTCTCGCTGCAACTTGCATTACGCGTATGTACACGTCAGTTTGCGTACAATGTGGGAAATTCCAAGTCGCCACATCCGATTGCTACGCTTAGAGCTGTCGAAGCCTTTTGGCTGCTCCGCCTCCTATCACTGCGCCGATTGTGCCTTCTGATGCATTTTCACCGGTTCATCACGGCCCTTTTGCGCTATCTGAATATGCTGCAATCGACCAACCAGAAAGGGGCAGAAAATCATCGCCTTTGAGAATGGATCTCTAGGTCGATAATTTTTCCTTAGGATACGTTCGCAGCTGCATCGTGCAGCGCTGCTGCACTGTCGCCGAAGTGTAACATATGCTGCAGCGTTCTGTCTGTCTGTGCTATAGCCGACCGCAGCAGGGATCGGCTAGAGCGCAGGCAGAAGCAGGCCCCGACTAGAATGAGTACAGCGTCTCTACTGCTCCCGCCGGCGCTTGCTTCAGCAAGATTCTGGCGGCGCGTTTACGAGTTTTCCCGCCCGTCACTCGTCGCTTGCTGCGAAAGTGTGCGGAGGCCTTTAGTTTCACCTGCAATGATTACCCTAACCTGCTCAGTGGGCCTTTGCAAACATGACTTCGCTCAAGATAAACATGTCGATGTGGAGGAATCGTTTTGACAAAGAACATACTTCAGTCGTAGGTTCCATACCTCTGTATTAATTTTAGGGAATTTATTGAACGGCTTGTAGGATACTTATTAAAGAACCTTCTTCCAAACCGGGTTGATGAATCCATTCACTGCGAATTGTTTGGTATTAAATAGCGTGCTTTCCCTACATTCACCTTTCTGAAGGTGTTAGTCCCTGTCCCTATGTTAACTTATCAATCACCAAAACAGCTACTAGTGCAGGCATTGCTAACAATGTGGAAAGCCCTTTGTTTATAGTTGCCCACTTTCAATTGAAAACGTTTCAGAAATGCAAGAACGACATTCTGTCGTGCAGAGAACTCTGCGATTATGATAACCACCTCCTCAACGATGGAACGATGTTCGTTTATCGTCTATGCTTTAATTATTGTATGAAATATTGGAATCATAACGAATGCTTAGATATGGAAGGAATGCCGGATTGGTAGTGATAAAGACGAAACTCATTTCAATAAAGTTTTCTGTTGCGATGATAGTGTCATGTCATGGTAGCAAAAGGAAACGTTCACCAGGTCGTAGCTGAATGTATCGAAAGCATAACCCAATACTAGAACCTTTAAAACTAGTCAGCATTTGCTTCCTTTGGCAGTGTACAGCATTATGAGAACAACACAGTCAGTAAAGCAGAGATGATATTGCTGTCAGTCATCTATTTTTACTTTCATGTCACTGCACTCCTGCAATTGAATTGTGCAGATTTAGCCAACAACTTCAAACAGAACCCATTATGGCAAACATACCTTCTTTTCCATCAATCTGGCAGTTAACCTTGTCAAAGTAATGGACTCTCAGTGCCTCACTGGCGTACAAGACGCGGACCATAAGCCAGCTCGACTCGACACGAGGAATAACAGGGAGGATACCCTGTTCTTCCTCGTGCCTTTTGTACCGGACAGGCCAAGTTTGCCACGATGTCTTGATGAATATTGGTTTCTTTCCTTCACTGTTTTGAAGCCGCATCTGTAATGCAAAAAGGGATTATACATAGGGAAAGCGGAAAGACCCCTCTGGAGGTTAGGCTCATTTAATCACTTCTACGCGCATCAGCAGTTGTTTGGTGGTCCTCTTCGGCATCCATCCGAAGGCTTGTCGCGCATTTAAAACTTCAATATCGGGTATTGCCTGTTCTCGATGTGATTAGCGCCGCGTAATATGAATCTGTGTTCAGGTTTGTAGTATCGTTGACGTTTCCGACTTTTCAAGGCAGCGATGACGAAGAATTTGCCGAAAATTGGCAGCCGTTAATTAGAAAGTAAATAATAATCTTGATCGACGCCTAAACAGGATCACATTAGCAGGAACACCCGACGAACACTGTGTGCCATATGCTATGGGAAATTTATTTGAGAATCCTAGCCACAGATGGTCAGCGGCTTCTGTTTCTCGCGGTGGTTTTCTATCAGAAGACGCACGGCGTGTATGGCGTTGACTGCGTCACAACCAGCTGGTACGAAGCCGCACTGGTTGGTAGAAAGCTGGAAGATATCACGAATGCGCCCGTCGATAAACCGCTTGAAGATTTTCACGCTATGCGAAAGCAATCGGATTGGACGAGAGTTTGTTGATATTGCGGCCAGGGACCAGATTCATCAACGAACGACAGCAATTCAACAGAGAAAATTACAGCCAAAATCCCTGATAACGTGTTTATCAAGCGATATAGGGAGCGATAAGCCGCGTTATCTGTTATCGTTACTGTGAATTCTCTGTTATGGTTATGTAGGTCGTTAATGAATCCGACCCAGGTTATTGCGGAGAAGAAAGTGCCCGATATTTAGAAGAGAAGCATGACGATTCCAATTTGGAAGAAGAAGGGCAGTCTAGCCGACTGCACAAACGACGGTCCAATCCGGATTGCTTTCGCAGAGCATAAAGATCTTAGAGCGAATTGTCGGTGAACGAATGCAGGACATCGCTCAGCTTTTTACCAATCAGAAGCCAGATTCATCAACGACGTACAGAGATGTTAATTACAGCCGAAATTCTGGAAAATTGCAAAATAGCGCGGCTTATCAACAGGCGATATGGCGAAATGTTGGCGTTATCAGGAATTTCGGCTGTAGTTTCTCCGTTGAATCTCTGTAAGTCGTTAATGAATCTGGCCCCAGTGAGGCTCTATAGCTGATTGTGGCACTGTCGATGCTATACACGCGTTCACCTTCTGATAGAAAAACACCGCGAGAAACAGAATCCGGCGCCACTTGCCTTCCTTGATTTGGAGAAGGCCTTTGACCACGTTCCGCGAGAAGTGATATAGTATGCCTTAAGAAAACACAGAAATACCGAAGAGCTCATAAAATGAGAACGAATACTGTACTATTGTCCAAAGAGTCGAGTGCAAGCTGCAGCAGGTACACCGATGGAGTTTCCTATCTCTGTCGGAGTACATCAAGCGTCTGTGCGAGGGTCAAGCTTGAGGTTCGGGAGTCGAAGAGGGGGAGGGGGTCGTAATGTGACCTCCTCTGGAGGGACGCGCTTAGCACCTTGCTCGCCTTCATTTTCTGTGCGAGACCACAGTTGAGCCCTGCTCGCGTTATAACGGGAGTCATTTTGAACGCAGGGTTCCTCCCAAAACCGCGCTATAAGGCGAGCAGCGTTCTACCCGACGCGTCTTATGCGGAGTTAATTTGTATTGGCGTAAGGGTAAATTGGCCGGGGCTAGAGGAAATCTACGATATATCGGGAGTCGCGTCATATCCGAAGGCGGGAGGAGACTGTATACAGATGATAGCGGAATAAAGAAAGAGATACAACAACATCTACAAGGCTCCTTAATGCCTCGTCTTGTCGCTTATAGTGCAGTGCGTAGGAGGATAATTAGAATACGATCACTAGAACAACCTTATAGTTTAGTCGTAGTACGCCTCAACAAATACTATAAATATACAAAATAGTTAGAAAGAGGGAATAAGAGAAAAACTGACGCACAATTACATACCGTGCCTTTGATACATTAACCCCGCAGGAATGGGGCGAAACGGATCTCGGGATACATCTGATAACCAAGAGAAACTTCTCCTCAGAAACAATCTAGGCGCATGGCTCAATAAGCATAGCATATTCTTTACTGAGAAATATGAGATATGTCCGTTCCGTAATCAGCGAACCTCATTAGGAGATACTGGACAAACTTGGACAAAGTCACCTGGTATGTCCTGCGGCTACTATGAAAAAAGAAGTGAACAACAGACGTGGCACAGAATACGTGTTAATAATTACTAGGATCTCAATTCCGGCTGATGGGTCTGAAGCAAGAAAGAAGTCGTGTGAGCAAATCTCGTCTGCACCGCCAGCGCATGGCTGGCAACCTCGTGCACGAGGCATTTACTCATTTCGCCGCAAGACGGCGCGCCACGCGATGAAATGAATAAACGTGCTGTCTTCCGCATGCCTTTCTTAATGAAATCGCGCTCCGTAGTGTAAAAACCGTAAACAACCGCTTAAGCCCTGCAATTTTGTCAGTGTTTCATTACAGTTCTACAGCCGAAGATGTATCTACGGCAAACATAATGTTATAGGTTATAGGAGTATAAAATGAAGCATAGTAACTGGAGGTGTCTTATGTCGTCGACCACTGCTGTTGTTCACCCTGAAACGTCGCTATAACCCTTCTATTTCGCTTGAAATACATTTATACACTCGAAAAACAATCAACTGAATATATGGCAACAAACAGAGATGAGCATTTCATTGTGAGCGAAACGCAAAACCGACTGTTGAGGCTACAAGTGAAACAGAGAGACAAGGCGGTATGATTTGAGGAGGATACTGAAGCTGTGCAATAGATTCGACATCTTTCGAATGTAACCATTTTCAAAAAAAATTTAATTTATTGTAAAAACTGCCACTAATCGAGCAAACGGATAAATCAGTTTTCCAAATTTTGGAACAACCGTCTAAACCGATAAACCAAATTTTCTATTTTTATTGCATTTGAACAAACGCATTTCGAAAGTGTGTTTCGGCCTAAATTCGATAGCGGTATATGGTCATTTTGAAATGGCATTCGAATTTTTGTAATGGATAAGAATTCGAGCAAATTTCGAGAAATGTTAGAGCAAAACATCTTACGTCAACGTCGATGTTCCCACTTGAACAAAATTTAAGTAAGGCTTCGTCGCAGTGTTCCAATTCAGAAAAGGTACTCAATGTTTGAGCAAAATACAAATGTCCTACTTCGGAAAATCTTCAAATTACAGCAATGCACGATATGCAATTCATCGAATATGAAAGAAATTGTACAAATCCAGCTCAACTCCAGTATACCAAGTTTACGCAGTATACGAGAAACGAAATAGAATTTAGAACCAAAACTAAGAACTAAAACAGTACACTTTCTCGGAATCTATCAAGCTGCCGTCTCGTAAGCTCTAAATGGCGAACGAGTGGCGCGAAGTATTGAAGGTGCAGATGGTGGTGCCATCCTTCGCTTCTGGTCACCGGATGGATTTAGAGCTGCCATTGACGGAGATCGTAGTGGTTCTTTGCGTTGTTGTGACGGCGAATAAATCGTAGACATTGAGCTTAACAGAACGCTTGACATGACATTTGATTCATAACATTGTAGTCAAAGCTACACAGAAACTTCTTACGATTGTTCCGATTTACGGAAAGTCACTCCAGTTTCCGGATGCAGAGCGATACGTCGTAAATAGCAGCCGAAGAATATCGAAGTGATGAAGAGCAGAATAGCAACTGATGACAGTATACCTGTCATCCACTTGAGACCAATTTCAACAGATCGATCTAAAAAAAGTTTCTTTAGTGAAATCGTATAGTTCTGACTCAGTCGAATTAAAATACAGGAGTCATTGAATTTACTTACATCGGCACCACACGTACCAACCAGGTGTCCAAGACCCGTTTACGCATGTGCGCTGCGGACTACCATGAATGAAATATTCCGGCTTGCAGGTGAACGTTACGGTCACCCCGTCGAGGTAATTGTTACCCGGCGGATACTTCACGGCACCGGGAGCAACAAGTAGGGCACCACATGACTGAACTGAAAAGAAGATCTTGAAAGAGAAATGAAGAAGAATTTTCATCCCGTCGTTCGCCTCGTTCATATCCCTGAATGAGTAATGGCAAAGAGGTGAATGAATGATGTGAACGCTTTGGGAAATCTACGTAGCCCCTTAGATGAACGAAAAACCTTATTATATATTAACTCAACAACAAACAACCTTGACCTCGTCTTCTTAAGGTGTTAGCCTAATCGCTTTTGAAGGTTGGAATCATTGCTCACAAGACAGATCAGACTTGCCCTAAACGAACAACGCAACGTTCAAAGTCGAAGGAGCCAAAGATAACACGTGTGAAGATTCTAAGGTAGTTCCAACTCTAAAGCTCAGTTAAGAAGTATTAAGGCATTATGCTCCCTATGACTCACCACGCTGAGATCCTTTGTGCTTCAGCTCGATGAGTTTGCTCTGCACCTCCAGTGTGTTCATGGCGATCTCACGACGTCCCGTAAGGAAGTAGTCGTACTCGCACTCGTACACACTTTGGCAGGCTACCTTTAAAAGTTATTATATTTTTAAAGGAAATTTTTCAGTGAAAGGGAAGAAAATTAGTCAATTTCGATTGACACAGGAGCTTTCACATCGACCAACATGTTTTGGCGTGTGATGGTTAAGCATTGTCTGATAACTCAAGTTGATCGCTAACTCATTGAGCATAGGAAGGCACGGCAGTTCGAAGGAAATAGTGCGCCAAACCGAGGACAAACATTAAAGTTTAAATTAAAGTGAGGGAGTGCTCCACATGAGCCGTATATTTCAGCCACCGGGCGGTGATTTATGGAAGCTACCAAACATCGATCGGTGCTTCGGTTTTGTAATTCCTATGGTTCTATGCTTTAGGTAACCGTATGACTGGCTGTCATTGTATGAGTCATCACATGTTATGACTGCTTGCCACAGATCGTCGTTTGCATATGACGCTGTTTTCAAAATGCCGTCGACGATTAGGCCGCGCGGGAAATGGTTCATATAAGGCAGGAGATCCTGCGAAGTGTTCACTTCTCTTCCATTGCTCTCTTGTGCGGTCTCATCTTTTTATTCTCATAGTTCGTTCACTTGTATTTGTGGATAAACCGTTAATTGACTCGTGTTCGACTGACCCTGGAATACCTCTCTAGCTCAGATTTAACTCCCTATCAATGTTGATACCCTCATGACGCTGCGCCGCCTGGCTACAGAAGTATTAAATTGCATTGTGAGTGCAACTACGTCCCGTTAAAAATGTTGAAATTGTTTGAAGTAGAAAGTGATCCTATTAATTGCGTTTGCCTGCTTCTGAATTTGCAATTGCTGTGACTCTTTGCCAGCCTTAGCCGATGCGATTGTGACCTTCAAAGTGTTACAATGAACGCGATTCGTCTGAAGGGAGGTGGCGAAACGAACCAATGAGGTTTGCTGCTGTTTTTCCATAATATACAAGTATATTCAAACTGCTACAAAAATATGCAGCTATAAAAAGAAGAATCACTCTTTGACCTAAAGGCAGTGCTTTTAAAACCTACTCGGACTTCGTCAAGTGTGAACACCAAACTCGCGTTGTACTGCAGGCGATACGGATCGTGAACGGGATTATATCTGAAAATCAAGGCAGGTCGATAAAATCAGAAAGTAATTGCATATTCCTACAGTACCTTCTCTCATCACCGAATTGCAGCGGATTGTAGATCGGCTTTAGGTCGTCTTGAAATAGCAGCTTGTGGCGTGAGCCGTCAACACGCCCTGAAAATGTTTACATGTGATGTCATGTGGTCCGTCTCCAGAAATACAAGAAAATGGCGGAAAAGGCTACTAATCTAGATCTCATAGTTAGAGTGGTTAAAGAGTTAGTCTGACTTCCATTAGTTGTATTTCAGTTTTTAGCGGACTGTCTGAGTTGGAGAAAAGTCGCAGTTCCAAAGTTTCCACACCAAGAATATGCAAAAAGCCGCTCTGAGAAACACCGCAGAGATTGCAACAGGGATTATGCTTTCCTCCATACATTGAAGGCACCTGCTTCTAAGGAGCACGTACATCTGGAGCCAAACTTGTAGGCGTTGATGTTGTCCTGCTCAGTTGGAGGATGACTGACGATCGTAATGTGGCCATCCGGTGCCATAAGATCGTCGAGATGGTTGCCATTGAAAGTGCCAAGAAGGCCGACGGTGACATAACGTTGGCCACCTGCAAGCACCATTTGAAAGGTAGAGAGTTGGTTCAAAAAGACTTGCAAAATTCAAGTTCCGCGCGTTTTGATGGCGCTTTCATGCAGTACCTGCAATGTACTGAAGTGTAGATGACTGTGCAACTCGAGCGATGAACTCCTCCTGAGGACTTGTAGGTCGACCAAATTCATCCACTTCAGTTCCCGGATATAGAGCTCCTCTGTAGTTCTGTAACCAACGAAACAATGATAGACGGGTACCTGTTTTCTCTTAATTTACGATTGTACGGGAGCTTACCGCATAGGTCTCGTTGAAATCCGGAGGCAGCAGAGCCATAACTGACAGCACACCATGAGCCTCAGCTACTCGTATTCCGGCTCCCGAATCAAACATTACCAGGATCTCTGACTGGTTGTGATTTCGTTCTGGCGAACGTATAGTGACGCCTGAATGAAAATTTCGCCAACTTTGTTGAGTGGGTTTCCCAAAACCTATCCACAGTCCTTCAAGAAACGAGGTAAACACGCTTAATGCGGTGTCTTTTCGAACACGAGGTAATTGAAACGTATCAAAATTGAGAAAATTGGCTTTGACCTGCCACATTTTTTCGCTATCCAAAGATTCATTATTCATTATAAATAGAAAGCTGAGAAAAGTGCCACATTTGTTATGATTTATCCTTTTCTACCTTATGCTATGATTGTTGTATGATCGATTATTGTATTGTTGGATCACTGCCTTGAGTAAACGGTTTAGTTACCCAATTTTGAGGAAAACGCTTCTAATATCAACGGTTGTATCGGAATCAGGAAGAATAAACCCGATCCATCGATCTTTCTGACACTTATCATCTAGGGACCCGGATATGCTAGTTCGTCTTAGAAGTTAGGGTCCTATGAATTTCCAAATGGCTTTCCTATGCCACCAGAGCGGCTAACCTTTGAAACGCTGCATCTTCAGCTCGGGAGTGTCGAAGTACCTGTTATGTCCGTTCACTACGACGTCCATTCGGTAACGCCATCTGGAAACGTGAGAATTGCCTCCGGCAGTAGACTATAGCTATAATTTTTTCCTACCTTCGAAACTCTTTCCTTGCGAAGACCTGCACGATATCTGACTGATTCTCACGAGCCGCCACTCCTGTGATCACGGAAGCATGGACTTCCTGATTCCCTAAATGAGGTGAGGTCTTAGATAAGAGGTGGTGACAAAGAGTGGCGATTCAGAACACTATAGTAGACGGTAGATCGTAGATGGTATAGATAGCTGGACCTACAATCCGTCTTTGGCGGCTGCTCCATTCGAATCTGTACGTGGAAGTCGTGACGTGGATCTTTACTCATGGTGAGAATGAAGTAACCCTGTAAAACCATCAGCTCTGTTGTTATTATCGACTACTGTTAGATTAACCTTTACTTCTGCTGTGGCCCTCAAAATACTGCAGACTATCCTCTATGATCTTTTTTATTCCGAACATGATGTCATTTTTCGCGTATGCCTATCTGAGACGATCGCCGAATAGAGTCTTTTCCGCTACATCGCTTCATTGGGTTAACCTTCTCGTTGAAATCCCTGGGAGACAAAGATGAGGATGGTGAGACTTTATCAAAGAATACAATACAGAGAAGAAAATAGGTCGCAGAAAAACGAAACGAGACAGAGATGGGATCAAGACTATGCCCCCTTGTGAAATTTATACTGTGTCCTATATGAATCCGTTTCATGTGCTCTGAGTACTGAACGCAGTAATTTGATTTTTGAAAGATCTCGCAAGGATCGTGCTCTACCGCAAACGCGCACGAAAATTGGAACGTGGAGGCCTCCGCACACCTTTGCAGCATAACGGCAGGCGGCAAAGGGGACGTCGAGGTAGTGAGAAGACGACGTAGCGCGGCACTCATCCTCAGTTCTGTCGCTCCACTCCATCGTCGGTGCGTTTCATTATCATTCTCATTACTTGTAGCGTTGTTTTGACTGACCTCCACACAAGGTAATACAGATCTTTATTGGTTAGCGTTTCAGCGGTATCGCCTTCTTCAGAGCCTGAAAGGAAGGATCAAGTCAATATGTGGCTACCGCGTCAAACGTCGCCTCAACCTTTTAAGTTCAAGATTACCTTTCGATCACGTAGTCAATAGAGTGATTGAGACCCTTTCCTTACAGGAAGCCAGAGGGGCCAATCGGTCGGAAGCAGGGCCGTTTTCGAAACACAGGCGCCCCAACCGATGCGTTATATAGAGGCACTCTTCCTCCCTGTTTAGCTTGGGGTCTTCGGCATGATTCCAATATGCCTCCAGAGCCTTGCGGGCGGCAGTTTGGGCTTCGACTGCCAGTAGCTTGACCCTGACCTCAAAGTCCTCTCCCGTATGCCCGTGGACTCTATGGTGACCCATTGCAGTGGACGTCCTGTACTTGACCTTCGTCAAAGTGTGCCTTGACCCTAACATGTAGGGGTCGCGCTGTCTTCACCGATATATTCCTCGCCACAGCTCTGGCAGGTAATGAGGTATACCACGCCTGATAAGGTGCAGTCTTCTCCCTGCCATGTGGGCAAACGGCGCAACCAAGGTGACACAAAGGCGATCGTATGGACGATTCCGAACTAGCTGCCGCCTTAGGTTGTCTGGTGGCACCTCCAGAGCAGTTACCACTATTGACTACGTGATCGAAAGGTAATCTTGAATTTATACGGTTAAGGCGACGTTTGACGCGGTAGCCACATCTTGACTTGGTCCTTCCTTTCAGGCTCTGAAGAAGGCGATACCGCCGAAGCGTTAGTCAATGAGCTCAGTCAAAACAACGTTACAAGATCTACGATGTCGAGGTTTATAGAGAGTCGTACATGGCGATTCTCATTACTATTATTGGTTTCCATTCTAGATCATTTAGCTAGAACCCAGACAGATCTCTGCCATCGGTTGTACAGCGCTGACGAGCCATGCGGCAATAATGCCTTGAATTGTTATTGCCGCTGCCGTTTCTGTCGCCGAGGCGGCACATCAAAGCGGCCAGGTGGAAACGGAAAGTTTTACTACTAGCGGCACCCCGTTTTCCCTGCACTATCCTTAAAGACAGGGCCGCCAAGTTTCCGCAAAAGTGAGCGAAGACGTTAAAAGGGAATTCGACCGTAGAAATCAGTTGCTAATTGTAGTTTCTCTCCTCTGTTCACTTGCCATTTCATTTTATTGTATTTTTGTGATAAACGTGGGCAACCCGTGCTATGGTTGTACCGTTCCAGTCTAGTTTTTTATTAGCGATCAAAGAGTAGCTGCGTCGGCTAAGAGGTTCTGTAACTGTAGTTCCCGTCTTGTGCAGATTCAAACTCGTTTAGGCGTGAAATCTTTTGTAAGATTTAGTTGTTGGTAGAAGTTAAAAACATAACTAAAAAAGACTATATCTCCTAATAAAGTGCTAACAGCTAAATTAATTAGTCACCTTCT
This sequence comes from Heligmosomoides polygyrus polygyrus, assembly GCA_947396885.1. NCBI lineage: Eukaryota > Metazoa > Nematoda > Chromadorea > Rhabditida > Heligmosomidae > Heligmosomoides > Heligmosomoides polygyrus. The sequence continues at coordinate 11,677,839 of OX377203.1, forward strand.
TCAGTGAAGAGCCTCGGGGTGACTAATTATAAACATGTTTTGTATGAAAGTAGAGTCGGAACAAAACATGTTGTTGTTAGGTGTCGTTGTTTTGGATGTTATTGTCCTTTAAGTAAGATTGTTGTATTTCATGTTGTTGAAGAGCTATATAAAAAAGACAACTTTAATTTTAATAAATGATAACATAACAAATATTTAAACAATTGTATACATAGATTTACAACTAATTCTATCTGTGCACAAAGCGGGGCTATACCTAATGGTGATGTCGACGTGCCCTAACTTCTTTCTTAATGAACGTGTTTGTTTTGGTGAAGCTGAAAAGAGGGTTTTCTGATGTAAAGATATTACCTTTCCTTGGAAGGTATAGCGGGTTCCGTCGTAAGTGACGAAATGTGGATCACCGTAAGCAATTCCTAAACAACTCATATAATTAAACTGTTTTACGTGGCTCCTACAATTTTTCCTAAAGCGCAACTTCCACTTTAACCAGGACTCTCGGCCACCCTAGTCGGGATTTTTTTCAAGCTTTAAGCAAGAATCCAAGCTCGGAGAGCAGGAATCTCCTCCGTTTTACTTTTATGGTAAGAGATTTCTTTCCAGGCCTAAAGTTCCTCTACCTACATCAAAATAGTGAGGCTCACCTGCAACAGGTGGTATGTACTCCTGACAGCCGCTAGTTTGTCGCCGCCAGAAGTAGAACTCACAGGCGCCAGCCCATTTGCAGCACTTCTCATAGGCCATGGTATCCGTGTGGAAGTTCGACATTGAAGGCACGTATGGTGGACGCTTGAAGGGGTACGATCCCATTGGATGAGCTCTGAAACAGTGGTGAGATTCTGAGGTACAAGAGAAATGGCTGTAAGAATGTACCTCTGAGCAGTTCCAGGGCTGAAGAACCTCAAGTGAGCCGCGTTTTCATAGTCGTCCGAGTGCATCAGCCAGCCCTCATAATCATAACAGCAAACTTGTCCGGCTCCGGTCCACCTGAATCAGGCTTCCATTATGATGACAGGTAGATTATTATCTGTGTATTCAGGTATCTGTAGACTAACGTGGCTGCAACGCTCATAACGCAGTGTTGAGCACCTTTGTTGTATTCGCACGAGGCGTCACCATCTGTATCACATCCAAATAACGGCATGTAACGTCCTGAAGAAACTCTTTGGCTAGAACGAATAGTATGGCTTTTAAAACATCCTACTGAAGACAGCTTTTTTTTCAGTAGCATATTCAAAGCGCAGACATGAAAAACTGCAAATGTGTCGCCTTCACTGAATCCTAAAGCTTGACATTCTCAATAAATGCCATCGCACAGTACACTGATGCATATTACTTCTGTGCTTGACCCCACGATGAACGGTGTGGTCGCCACGCCTGGTGGAGGGCATAGTGGTCGCTCAAATTCAGACACTCACCATGTGGAGTCATCGGTGGCACCCTAGGGATCTTGCAGGGTACCCTTGGATGGGTACCTCTCTACGGGGACTTCCACCAAACACAGTCATCACTCAGTGTTTGACAACAGGAACGAGAAGGAACGAAACAAAATTCCTTCCTGCATTCCGTCCATATCGGACGACGTCCGATATGGACGGAATGCAAGAAGGAATTTCCGCGGAGATCCGCGGATACCTTCGGAAGACGTCTGCCTTCTCCATAAATTGGTAAGGGTGGCAGAAGTCCCTCCTATGAATTTGAAGGGACAACTAGTTCGCAACCGATTGTACAATCGCCCATGCCCTGTGTAGTGTGTCCTTTTGGAAAACAAGGTGATTGCATGACCTCGGAGGCGGTGTACCTAATGTTATGCAGAGAATGCTGGTAGGAGAACGTCGGGAAAACAGGTCTTTAGAGCTTAGGTCAATCACCAACGTCAACCTCCATCTGACGGTGACTGGTAAAGCTCCTCTGGCTCTACTACATAGGTTAGCTCTCTGTATTTCCTCGACATTGCTTTCTTCATTTCATTCACCTTCGAATTTCCTTCTGTAGAATGAAAAAAGGTAGAATGAATGGAGGAGTTGTTCTTCAAGTGTTACTTGGACTCTTTCAGGCTCCGAAGAAAACCGAGGAGACCGCCGAAACGTAAGCTGAATAAAGTGCTCTAACAATCTCACGCACAGCTTAAAGAACCAACAATTCAACACGAAACATCATGCCGAGATTCATGGAAAGTCAAGCATAGAGTCTACTTTGCACTTAGTGACTACGTACGCGCAGACCGTGCTACAGTGAAGTAAGCGAAGTAAGTGATGGGGACTATAATCCTCAGAGAAATCATCGAGGATCTCCACTTATATTGGAAATTTTTCTTTGATGGCGCCCAGGATCTCCTTATTAGGTTCGTTGCAGCTTGATGCACGAGACACTCTCGAGCACGTTACAGGCGTTCCTCTAAATTTGGTGAAAGCCTTTCAAACGTGCAACGTTTATCAATGTACCGAGATCGAGAAGAGCCTGGTCCAAGGTGCATGGACACGGTAGGAACGGCTCCAAGTCCATGGCAAAGTTGACGCGCTTCCCATCGTAGTCGAACCAGTCCTGAATGAGACAAAATGGTGAGTGCTATGCAATGCTCACTACTTGTAATGATGCGGCTAAGCCAGCACTCCTTCCAAATCTGCAATCAACAAATTCTTCAAATTTATAGAATTAAGCCAACTCCTGCTTACTGTCAAAAGGAATAATTTAGGAACAATTTAGGCATTCTTTATGTTTGTACAATTTGTAGAAACAGCTAGAAACAATCTTCTCTGCCAAAAAAGAAAATTTTGTATCTTTAGGAACAATTTACAAGATGACAAATTCTATGGTGGCTCTTTATTTTAGTCATTTCTGCTCATTATCTCATTCCAGCACTATGGTGGTTTGCGGAATATCAAAGCTCCCAGAATTAACGATAATATGTATAAGATCTAATTTTTTTGGAAATCATGCTGTTACGAGGTTCCTAAAATTCTTGAAGAAAAATGTGTAGTCAAACTCTGCAAGGCTATACAAAAAGAGGTGTCCTTACAAATCCTTATTAATCGATAAATTTGTTTTATTAGTGTATGTGAATAATTTTCTTCTAATTATCATCACTGTGTCCTATGGCTTCAGCAAATATGTGAAGCACCTCCGTGACCTGTATAGCATGTCAGTTACGAAAGGTGAAGGCCCATTGTGCTTCAATGAACTTCCGGAAACTTCAACATCAATGAAATTATTGTACTTAGTTGTTCTTGTATTGAGTGTATGTGCACAATTCTCTGGTAATTATGATCACTGTGTCCTGAGGCTTCAGATGTGGAACACCTCGATGAACTAATATCACTTGCCAAAGGTGAAGGCTCATTGTGCTTCAATGAACTTCCTGAAAGTTCAACATCAATGAAATTATGGTCATGTCCTATTAATTTTTTCAATTTGCTGAGCTTCTTGTCGCGGATGCGATAGCTCGTTCCCTCATTTCAAACTGCCAGAGACTACCGTATCCGCACGGGACCCCGATGAGGCGCTCCTTAGTTCCGATTGCCCACGCACGTTATTGTCAGGGATGGGCGGAAATTTTGAAAATTTTCCCAGAAAACAGAAAACAGAAAATCGCTTTCGTCAGAAAACAGAAATCAGAAAACAGAAAACAGAAAATTTCGCAGTTATCATACTACCTAATTATTCAATCCGAAGATCCATTTGTCCAGCAGCAAATGCTTTTTGCACGACTAGAAATGTGGTCGTTGACCAGTGTTTTAACTTGCAAGCGTTTACAGGAATGGCTTATAAATGATGAATTTTCCTGTTGCATTCATATTAAAATATAGCGGTTTAAGGCTCACAGTCCAAATGTAGGTGTGATCTCAAAACATTCGCTCGATTAGGGGTCCCACTAGTAAGAGACTGGCCCTATAGAGCACCAAACACGGACCAAAGATGTTTTGGGTACTGGCTTGATATTTCACAGAACAACACAAGAGTGCGACTGAAGAGGCTGTCAGCGCAAAAACTTTTGGGTGAAAGTGTTTCTTTAAATACGTAGACATAATCTAATAAGGATCAAACATATGCCCTTTTCATCATCATATTATTATTCATCATACATTCATGTCATATTAAATCTCGATTTGTTAGGGAGGGAGACATGCCCGACACCGGCAACTATCGCACGATTTGCCTGCTGCCCGTAGTCTACAAGCTGTTCACTCCAGTCCTCCTGAATAGGGTTAGCAGAACGCTGTACGAGAACGCAGGACGAGAACGCAGGACGGCCATGCGAACAAGCAGGATTTCGGAGAGGATCCAGCACGATCGACCACATACACACCATTACGAAACTCATCGTGCAGCTGTGCCTTACGTTCATCGATCTAAAGAAGGATTCTCGCCGTCGAAACGGAGGCAGTCATCGAAGCTCTGCTCGCTCAGGATGTTCCTACTCAGTACATCAGAGTCAAAGTGGATTAACGACCAAGATCTCACCACTCCACAACGTCGTCATCATTGACGTGAAGAGATGGGTTCAGCAAGGAGATACCATATCCCCAAAGCTTTTTAGCACTACCCTCGAAAACGCCATGTGCGAAATTGGAAGACTTTTTCAGAATTGGAAGACATGAGAGTGAAGGTCTGGCCGAGCGAACGCTAGCCCACTTCGATCGTGTATGTGGGAACACTAGACTGCAGCGGAGTCTTACGAAGGCGACGTTCATGAGAAACGGACGCATTCTCGCTCAACGGAACGAACATCTCCGAGTGCTCCAGCTACGTGTATCTGGTTCGCGAAGTCAACATGAGCAACGGCCTAGCACCGGAGCTGAGTATGAGGAAACGAGCTGTTTGGGGAGCTTTTCAAGAGCGTGAAATCATGAAAAAGACGAAGAACGTCCGACTACGTGCTAGCCTATTCGATTCCACTGCTCTTCCTGCCCTAGCATACTCCTCAGACCTGCGCTATACGGAAACGGGATGAGCACGTGATCAGCGACGCGCAGCGTGGAATGGAGAGCGCGATCCTTGGAGTAACACGACTTCACCGACGTTCGAAGATCAGGGACGCTGTCGCATGGGCCAAGTCGTCGAAAATTAGGTGTGCCGGTCACGTAATGCGATTCGCAGACACCCGCTGGATGAGAGCCGTCACTGACTGGATTCCGCGAAATGTCGAGAGAATACCAGGATGCCCATCAACGCGCTGGTCGGACTTCTTCGTGGAAGCCCTGAACAAACGATATGAAGCTCTTCGTGTCCGTCCGGCGAGGAGGATCCATTGGAGCACTCTGTCAAGCGACAAGGACAAATGGAGACGTTGCTGGTGCCCGTTCGAATAACTCGATGATGATCACTGGGACGATAGATGATAGATGTGATGAATTAAAATTTTTATGTATCACTATTCTATCACTACACCAGTGAAGTCAAAGGTAACTAAAACGTTTCAGTCTCTCACTAATGGTTGACAACCAAAAGCTGAACAAGAGTTAGAAAAGCAGCTCCGTCAAAGGCTCTCCTTTACGATCATTGGGAAAGACCAGCCAACAATTTTCAATAACCGGAGGTGGAGAATAATCCTACCCACAATTGCTCTACGGCACATGGTTAGTTAACATATATTATAATGAAATACCCTCAGAACACTAGTTTTCTAGCCTTTGCATAAAGTTCTAAGTAATCGTAGATAGTCTAAACTACTGCAGAAATTTGAGAGAATACAAAGCGAAATTATGAAAGTGGAGAAATGTCCTGTGAAGGGACTCCATGTCAGCAGCACTTACACAATCAAACAAAGAAAGCGGCATAGTTTTGAGTGTATGGCGCAATTTCTACACGAGCAGATCTAGAAACTTACATGTTTGCAATTTAAAATACACTAGAAACATTATTTTGAGATGAAACTTATGATTCTATGATACTTTTTGGATTCTCCTTTTGGATTTCTATTATATACTTTTGTTCGCAGCTCTATTTTCTGTTTTCTGGCCAATTTTTGGCCATTTTCCCAGAAAACAGAAAACAGAAAAAATTTGCCCAAAATGGCCAGAAAATCAGAAAACAGAAAACAGAAATTCCGCCCACCCCTGGCCCGGATGGGACCCGCTGAACCCTGGGTGGCCACAAATACATCAGCTGGAGCGGCCTCATCACGTCACCCCTATATTTCTTCATGCTATTCAGTATTCACCTTACACTCGTGGTCCGCACCTATGGATGCAAGGGCAGTGTTGATTGTGTTGGTCGGTTATGATTATTGTTATTGTTGTCGGTTAACATCTAGGGTCGCATTAGTCCACAAGGGATCCACTACAGCGCGCCGGTAGTGGGAACGGCTGACATGTGGTGATGGCATGCGTCAATCAAGGCGCAAATCCAGTGTAAGGCCCCTGTTATACTCCCGCGGGAGCTTCTGCGGATGGGCGGAAAGCGCTCGGGACCCCGCGCCGGGCCACTCGTCGCGGCCGGCCACGCCCGCCACGCCCGCCGTCCGCGGATCGCCGCCGACAGACGACGAGAGGGGTGTTATACTTCCCGCCCGCGGGAGGGCAGCCGTCCGCGGTGCACCGTCCGTCCGTGGACGTCCCGCTGGAGCTCCCGCCAGGAGTATAACAAGGGCCTAAGGGGCTAGAGGCTACCGCGCGCGGCCCACGTCTGTCAGAGGGCGTGGCCTATTAACGCCCGCCATCCCGCGGAGTACCGGATTCATCAACGATAACGATGTAACCTATCGCAAAACCGTCACTACCGCGATTCGTCAACGCGCGGCGTGGTAGGTTTCCGGTGAAAACTGTTGTGACGGTTACCCGGCTAGAGCGTGGGGGCGACGACGCGATAAAATACCGGTAACGCTTTTCTACTAAGGTCTCACCCAGTGGCAACGAGTTTGGCGCGCTGCCGAGTGTAGTTGGACGGATGTGCGGCATCCTTCACCGCATCCTTCATGAATCACAAGGGTTGGTAAGATTCTGGCAAGAATCCAGTTAGGTAACTCTGTGGGAGCTATTTACCGTCTTCTTCGTTGACGTATCCGGGTCCTGGGTTTTACGGTAAAGCCTCGTGAGCCCAACAAGGGCGAAAAAGATATGCTTGATCACATTGTTTTTCATGATCCACCAGGCAAGTGGAAAGACGATGAGTCACGTTGCTCGATAGCTTTCATTTCAAATAGCTTTCATTTATGTGAAAAGGTGGTAGCAGTTAGACAGAGAAACACTTACTTGACAGAGCTCAAGTGCCCAGTCCCTGCCGTACTCGTACTCCCAGACTTCGCGAAAGTACCAACCGAATGGTGTGAGCTTGCTCCAGAACACTCTGAAATAATGAGGATGAGATATTAATAATGGTCTTCTACCTTACAGAAGTAGGTGTGAACGTGCCCAGTGGTCTCGTCGGTGTCCGAGATGGAAATCCGCACTGCTCCAAACGAATATCTACGCCATGAGTCGAATAACATCGTCGTTCTGGCCAACGTTCTTGGATCAAACTCGTATGACCCGTCATTTGAGGCGCGTTGAGCGATTGTTCCTACCTGCATCTTTTGAGTATGTGAACGAAATTCTAGTCATGAGATTTTCCTTATTACGAATCTATTCCGTAATCTGGAAATGTTCTAAAACGCGAGATGGTGCGGACCCGCTTTTTCTATAGTATTTAACGGAATTACTTTCAAACCGTCCCAACAAAGTCACTGTTGTTTTAAAGTAGGTTGCATCCAAGCAAGCTAACTACCATCTATTGGAGGATTTTTAAAGGTTAAATGCGACAACTTGGGCTAACTTGTTGCAGTTTACAAATGATTAGACTGATCTTAGGCAACCAATTACCCACGCATCCAACCTGCAAGTAAGTTGTTAACATTTTCTAAGGTATGAGGTAGTCAACGAATTCACATCGCAGGTAGTACGAAACTTAGGGGTGTCACTCTTTCTTTCCACCTCCCTCGGCGCTTGGTTTCTAGGCAGCATAGAGAATCCGGTAAGGTAAGTTAAGTATGCGCGTATTTACACAGAAGGGCTAAGGCCTCGTTTATATTTCCATCGCCGGGCGACACGATTCGGAGCGATGCTTCGCATGCCGTCGCGCTGCATCGAACGACGTTGAGCACTTCGAACAGCCGGCGAGGCGGTCACGCGATTACGCGCAATTGCGCACTTGCACACACGATTGTGCGCATATTTCCGGGCCCACGTCAATAAAAAAACTGGAGCAGCAGTAGCGTGGTCCAAACCGCCGCGATCAATCGTATGGCGCCAATTTCGAGAGCGACGCAATCTGACACTGACAGGCACGATCGGCGGGCTCACGTGATTCACTCCGGTCGGGTAGCGTCAACGCTGAGTGATGTGATCAATCAATTTGGCCTCTATATATGGCATCGCGTCGGGCGGTGATAGAGGTATAAACGACAGCTGAGATTTGCCCCCTCCCATTGATCCACAGTAAGTCTCCTTCTTTGCCCGTAGCACCAATTTCGACAGCGTCGAACTCTGAGCACCCACCTCTTCAAAAACATGATCGTCGGTATCCTCCCAGTAACCCAACAGTTTGATGTCGACCATCGCATTCATATCGTTCGTTAAGTTATACGGCGCCCATTCGAGCCTCAGTCGCGTCGCGTTCGCGCTGCGCCAGTTGTTGTGCGTCTCGCGCGGATTATCGATTAGCTTTATGGCTGGCGATGCTAGCGACGGTTGCACTGAAGAAAATAGAAGGCTTGGGCAAAGAGAAGGAATAGAGTGGCTGAATCAATCAACAGCAAGTAATGGAAAGTAGGAACTCACATAGGTAGAAGGTGCCGATATATGGATAACTTTGGCCACCGTCTCGGCTCATTTTCACGTTCACCAAACCAGTCTTGTACATCCGATTTACTGGCAGAACACACTGTGCTCTATGCATGTTAAGCTGAAACAGTTCTAGTCTAGATACGTACGTGTATGAACATTGATTCCGTACCAAGTATCGCTTGCCGCTGTCTTAGCCCTGAGAACACATTTTTGGTTGATTATCGCGCGACATCCAATCCGTCAATCAGGATCATCTCGCTTCTAACTCAAGGTCCACGAATTTCAAGTGTCGAACTGTTTAATCGATCTTCTGTGTTAACGTTCCAGGAGGCCCTGATTTACTTCAAAATTGTCTAACTTATTTCACCTCTCTTCTCAGAAAACGTGGCCTACGGGCTCTTGGGCTCTTCTTTTCTCTTTTCTTCTCATTTCTCTCTTTCTCAGTTACTTTGCTAGTCCCTCACTGTATCATAGAGGAAGTGGACTCATTCGCCTCCCCGTTCAATTAACAATCCACTCTGTCTCTCTTAGGCCTATTGGCTCGTCCATTTCGTCATCACTAACCCTAATCGCTTGTATTAGTGCATACGTTAATCAGGAATAAAGTTTAATTACCCAAGTTTGAGGCTCTATCAACCGTTCATATGACTTTCAGATGGAATCAAGCCTTTTCGTCATCACTGACTTCAGATTGTATGTGAAGGAAGATAACAAACAACAGATTTAATAACAGAGATTTTTCAAACTCCTGAAATAGTCTGAGGCAGAAGACTCTCCTGCTAAATCTCGCTGCTCATCAGGCACCGGTTCGCCTTACCAACTTCAAAAACGTTAAGGTAGAGATGACTTTCCTCCCGCTTCGCCCAACGAGCTGTAGCCTATTTCATCGCTCCTTTAAGTTCATATAGTAGAAAACCATTACCCAAGGATGTCAAAGAGTCGCAAGACCGAGCAAGTTCCAACAACACTGAACATCGTCCATGGTTGAAATGCTCAACGTCTAGAGACCAAGAATCGCCTTCTAGTAGTGCAAGAATCGGTGAAGACAACTCATATAAACACTATAACCCTTATTGAAATGAGACAGAAGTGCGCTTTAAGACTGAAAAATAAGACACGAAATATAAAAATTGATCTAAATGTTTTAATTAAGTGTCACAAGTTGTAAAATATCAAAATTCAGATAAATGGCAGACCATAAGACGTGGCAATCCACCCTATCGCACGCGCGCAGTGAATTCTGGCAGGCAGTATCACTTCACATTAATAACGTTCAGCGAAAGGAACGAACCCGAATGCAGTCCACCTGGTATTCGTCGAAGATCACCTTTACTACGTCGCCACCTCGAAAGCACGGCCCGGAGACATTCACGTACACTCCTCCGACCATGGTGGCAGCAATAGGAGCCGTTGTTAGGTATCCTGAATACAGTAGACGAGATAGAGGAACAAATTCCTCAAAAGCGTCGACCTACCTATGCTCTCGTTACTGCATCCGCCTCGAATAATCTCTTCGTCGACACGGTACAACCATCTCCCAGGGACACCGACGTTGGAAAACTCTGCCAAGGTAAGCTAGAGCGATAAAGTCACAAATGAGTTAGGTAGCCAAAATCAGCAAAGTGTTTAAATGTCATATGACTACGAGGCGAACAGTATACCTTTCAGCTTGATCACTCGGCCTTCACCGGAATACGGAAGCGGTGTCCATCCGGTACCATTGCCGCCGTTGAATCCAGCCTGAAGTAGAAATTGTCTCCTGAGGTGCGAGCTTTCTCGTGACATCGAATCCATTCATGGTTCATACACCGACCAAGTGTATCTACTCTTCCTTCTTTCCAAACTCAGTGAACTACTCCTACACCAGTCCCGGAAGTACCAGAAGGCTAAAACACTGACCTTTTCACTGGTTGATCACCCAGAGTCAGAGTCTGTCGATCGGCTTATTGACTTTAATCGACTTTATTTATCTGTTGTTCTACACGTTGCGAAGTCTACACGGAAGTCGTCATTATCTATTGATTAATATTGATCTGGTTGACTTTGTTTATGCGCTGTGAAGGTGGTCGAGCAGCCACTAATTATGTGCAGAGTGAACCACGACGAAGGCACGGATGAAATATCTCACATACATAAGATAGCATTCCCATTATGTTTCGATCAATTTTATGAAGTCGGTTTACAAATAGTTAGTTTCACACAAATACCACCACTAAATTTATAGCTCTTTGCTCACTTGGTCATGCCTTTAGACCTGTTATTACTCCTAAAATTATCTCACACACGGTTAACAGTTACCGTACTTTTGGATTTTAGATTCATACAGTGCAGTGACAGACAGATTGTCGCATATCTATTCATCCTCGTTTCTTTAAGTCTTCTCAGTATGGGACCCCTTCCATTGCGTCCTTATTCACTTAGCTGACGTCTTCACAAATCACTCCACCCCCTGGATTGATACTTCAACGACAAGCGGCTTCTAGATCGAAGACTGTTTTCTTCAGCGTGACCAAGATTGGTATAACTCTTTATTGCGGCTTACGTTTCGGCGTCGTCGCCTTCTTCAGAGCCTGGAAAAGTCGATGTCATCTGAGAAACTACCCTCCCAAACGCAATATCATTCTGCAGGAACCCATCCAAAAGGCTAAGAGACTACGAAAACGATGCCATAAGAGGTCGAAAACATGGCTAACCTTAGATGAGGACAAAAGGCGTCCACCGTCACCCTGGCTGGACGAAAGATGGGTGAATGAGCTTAGAGCCCTTGGGACTATCCGCCCTAGGGACCTAGCGGGTCATGACCCAGAGGTGGAAACCCGCAGAGGGCGAAGTACGGCGCCAGCTCTTGGGTAACAGCCAAGCACTCGTCCTTCCTATTGAGTTGGGGGGACCTCGCCGCAATGTGCAGCGCTTCGAGAGTTCGGCGCGCCGAAATCTCATCTTCACACGCAAGGATTTTGACCTCCACGCCGAAGCAGCTGTTCGCGTGCCGCCGCACCCTGTGCTTGTCTAAGGGAATAGAGATATGGGACCTGCGTAATCCGTCCAAGTGCTCCTTAATACTTACGCACAAGGCTTTACCTGTTTCCCCATATACTCATCTCCAAACTCCGTACATGTGATTAGGTACAAAACACCAGATGTTAGACAGTCACCAGCACTCCCAGAAGGACAAATAACACATGATGGTGTTGTGCATTGGCAGTCATATAAGAGTTATACCAATCTTGGTCACGCTGAAGAAAACACTGTCGATTACAACGTCAAAGATGCCAAGATTCATCGAGAGTCGGGCTGCTATGGACTTCTAGATGAGCTACACCTTCAATTCCTAGAGCATAGACAACTTCTCCCCTTCCCTTGCCGATGTCCTCATAGGGTAAGTTTATGTTCTATGTTTGGTCTTTGTCTAAGGGCCCAAAAAAAACGGATATCAATCCTAACATTTGTTGACCCTTCCTCTTACCCTCTCAGTTTATCTCACATAATGAAACATGCAAATGTCGAAAATTTTACTACTCTGCAGCTTACCATTGCGCTTTGCAGACCTCCTCTTCCCTGAAGCGCTCCGGCAGTATTTGACGAGGTCCAGTTGATGTGAGCGTAGTTGAACATAACGTAACTGGAAGGTTCACGTCAATAACGACGAGGATCTCAATTGCATTGAATGATACGAAGTGTTTGATTGTTGGAAAATAAAATTCGTTTTATCACCATATAGAAATATAAATGCTCAACATGGAATTTGGCGCTAGACTTCTCAAGGTCCACCTCGCCTCGGTAGTTAAACCAACCACCAACTCCATGACCAAAAAATGTTTGATATGTGGGGAATCCCTAGCGTAACAGGTCCTCAAATTATACCATTCCGGGAAGATATTTCAAAGACCGATGATGATGCGGGCAATTTGGAGAATAAACCCGAGCTGGGCAGGGAAGTATGGCTTCCCCAAGATCTCTTGATTGAAAATGGTTGAGCACTTACATAGCGAGGATAACAATGGAACGTTTTAGTAATTATCAGTCGCAGGATTAAAGTACAGTGTATAGTTCAACTGTATTCAATGGACTGCCCCAATGTTTGCTCATATAAACCAGTAATTATAATCAGTAATTATAAAGTAATCAGTAATTATAAACCTCCATGATTCCCTCCGCATTTTCTTCAGCGAATATTAAGGATAATAAAGGATAAAGGACGGCGTTACTCAATCCCTTTTGGGATGCGCCAGCGCATTCTACTCCTACGGGATGTCGTGGAGGCGATTTGAATGCATATTTAGCCATACAATGACTTGCGGTGGCCAGCCGTTGAACAAGTCAGCGCTTTATCCTTCCCAGACAAGTCTGGTACCAATTCACCTACCCCGAAGGATGGAAGGCTTGGTTGGCCTGGGCGGGAAATCCGAACCAGGAACGTGGTATCGGGTGCACGCGACAGTCGCGCCTCCTCCGAATGCGCTACACGCGCCCGCGGTTTAATTACCCAGGTTTGAGATGATCGCGCTCAAGTCGGCCCAGCGCATCCCTCGCGGCTTGAACGTCGAATGGATCGACGGCATGAGGGCGCAGTTCAGCAACGTCTGGCTCCGCGACAACAGCTTCCACATGCGGCCGGCCCTAATCCACCTCGACTTGAACCCTTGCCCGCAGAAAGTTGACCTATCCGGCAGCTACGTCTCGCTGGAGTGGCCTCCGCTTCTTCGAGCCGATTTCCCCAGCGACTTCCTACGCTCGCACAGCACGGTCCAGCCAGGAACTAATCAGCGGATATTACGGCTAATAATGGCTATATCAAGCGTACTAGCTCTTCAGAAGGTCATTGTTGTTACCGTACTAATTCCGTTCGCCTACCTCCGAATCTCGTCCGTTGCCAGCACCACTTGGTAGGTGTTGGTCCATCGCCTCGCCTCTTCGTATCTATTCACCTGAAAAGATCATCGTTCAGAATTTGACCCCGACTCTCTTAAACCACTACCAGTAAGCTCTGCAAAACCTAAATTGTGTTACACTAAAGCGCTACTCGGACCGCATGATGAACGGAGAAGTATTACGACGCTGCAGCTCTAGCAGCCTTTACGAAACCGTTAGGCCTATGGTATACTCCCACGTCGCCCCGGTGACGGGCGCAGGGCAACTGCAATGACGCGTCTTCGCTGCAGTGGCGGACGTCGCAGTGGTGCGCGGTTGTCAGTGAACACGCCATCGCTCCCGCGACGCGTCGCAGAGGGGGTTATACCTTAGAGTGGTGGGAACGGAACATACTCCCGTGCAACGAGCAGCGATGGTCGCGGAGGGGGAGTGCTTGCCGTGTCCTATTCTGTACACACCCGCTTACTTATTTCGACACTTCTTTGGTTCGTGACCGTACCACAGTGATTTCAACACACTTCTGGTGATGTTTTGGTGGTCATGTGATGTCTCTGTTGTTCTCCTCGTAGGTTGTCCGTTGTGGCTAGGCTCATTTCGGTCTTTTTTCTCCTGTGAACCTGCTCGCCGGCACCGAAACCCACATTTCTGTGCCGAACATTTCACAGGGAGGTTCTTTTCACATGTGCGGCACAGTAATGTACTCAATGAACGGCTACTTTTTGGAGAAGATATTTTTGTAGACCGTTTTTTACCACTTTTGTGCCGATTCCCGCATTTTTTCTCCTGTGGACTTCCTCGCCGGCACCGAAATCCACATTTCTGTGCCGAACAAGTCACATTGAGGTTTCGTTGGCGGTTTCCGTGCCTGTGGTTAGAATGAGAAACAAAATAAATGCATGAGTGATCACAGGCATGGCGGAAACCCCCTAGCAAAACACGACATCTATTTGAACAACAATTCTACAACGGCATACGACTCAGAAAGCGATAAAACAAAAAAAAACGAGGAATCACGAACGAAGCGGTCGAAGAAACAAGAGATCCAAGAAAAAATGCACTTAATCAGCTGATTCGTTAGAATTCTGCAAAAGTCTCCTTCTGCAGAACTGCGTGAACAATGTCAGAATTTGGCCACTACACATGCATCGCGTCGCGTGCCGCGCGCACACTAAGGCCTCGTTTATACTTCGACGCCGAGCGACGCGATGCTAGGTATTGTAGCCACATTTATCGGGTGACGCGACCGATCGATTTGGCCACAATGCATGGCGTCGCGTCGCTTGGCGTCGGAAGTATAAACGAGGCCTAAACGACCCCTCAGCAATGGCTACTGCTCACGACGCGCATCGCTAGCCGTCGCGTCGCTGTGCACTTCCGCGTCGCTGCAGCGGACGGGAATATACCCTTACGCAACGCCGAGTTCGCCTGGCCGTACAAATACTCCGTATGCCAGCGCACCGTCTTCCATGATCATCCACGCAATGGATACCGCAAGAATAGCGAACAAGAGGCTGCCCAAGAAACACGTGGCGTCGCACATTCGTGAATGACTTGAAAGTTATGAATATTTCCAGGCAGGAGTGCGAAGAAATAGCCCAAGACCGACAGCGGAAATAGAGTTCGCTGCCCTATGCACTCAAAAGCGCGGGAGGATCTAAGTAAGTGTAACGCTAAAGCAGGTGCTTAGTTTTTTTCAGTAACATCGCTGTGGTAAGCATACCTGGGTAACTTTAGGCGCTCCACCGTAGGCCATCCTCTCCCATGTGACGATGACGGCGTAGTCGGCTCGGAATCCATTAGCGCCGATGATTCCTTCACGTATCGCCATCGTGATGTTGTCCAGCAGATTTGTGTCCTCAACGCGGCCCCACATCTGAACAAGCAACAATGGGACCCATGTCGCGAATTTGGGCAGCATTGAGGGGTGGATGCGCGTTAGCTAATTATAACCAAGTAGAGTGCGGATCTCGCGCTGGCCAATAAGGCTACGGGCAGTACACGCCCTCTTTGAGCGACAGACCTATTCGGTGTGGCCTGATTGGCTGACAAGTCAACACCTCACCATGCTGCCCACATTCGCGACTAGGGCGATTCTGGCTTAAAACACCATTTTCCACCTGAAGTCTCAAATAGCTACTGATTATACTTTCATTTTGAAGTAATTTCCCGAAAATTTCAATAGCACGTGGGCCAACCTTCTTCTCGAAGCGGTCCCTTCCCGTCTCGAACAGGCTGCTATGCTCGCCTCGAGGACTCATCAGCGGACTGCCCCACTCGTCGAACGTCTCGAAGGCTCGTGGGCGGAAGATTATTCTGAAAGAAATCGATTATTGATTGAACGGGGAGAGCAGATGATTGATTCTGGATGAACAGTCTATGTATATCTACCTACCTGTACCAGACATTCGATATTCCACGCTCGCCAACAAACTGGAAGATCTGGTCAGCGTAGAAGGCGGCGATGAACGACGCATCCTAAAACTCGTTCCTTGCATTTCGTGATTCTATGAGCCTTTCTATTCTAAAGCCTTCAGACCTCTATTTTTCCCAGAAACCAGGCCAACGACACGGTACCAACATACCTTCTGCTCAGGCCATCGAGGATTCGGAAAGGTGTACGGTGGCTGAATAAACTCTGGATCGGAGAACGCCAGCAAGCCGTTTGGATAAATCTGAAAGTAATGATCCCTGTCCTATAGTCTGTCCGTCTGTCCGCGCGAAATTGATTACCGCTCGACGAGCTTCACAACATCAAACATTACTTATTTCATGGAACTCTTCTTAGGTATGACCGTTAAGGAGGCGGGTATTGCTTCACAACAAGTAAAGCTTTTGATCGAACAATTAACATCGATCAGTTTTATCGATTCATGTTCACCATAGACCGTTGAAAACCTGCACATCTGCTTGCTGGTGGGCAGGCTTCACGAAAGGTGAAGAAATCGGTCAACCATTAATTATCATTCGATGCTATCGATTTGATTAAAGCTGGTCGGTTGAGGTGAGCCAAGATTAAGAGAATAGTGTCAATCGAGGCCCAATCATTATCGATGGATGTTATTGACCTTCGTCGAGAAACAAGCATCTTGGATGGAGGACTTACAAATGTAACGGTTTATTCGCTTCATTATCGATCGATACTATCGATTTGTCTAAAAGTGATCGCTCGAGGTAGGACAAGATTAAGAGAATAATATCAATCGAGGGTCAATATCGATTGATGTTATCGATTTTTGCCGATAAATAAGCATTTTGGAGGCTTGCTGGTGGGCAGGAACCAGTAGTAGGTCTAGGTACTAGGTCGGCCTGGGCGACCGGTATGACTACTGACAGTGGCCTTTCACAAAAAGCAGCTATTATAATATCGATTGCTATTGATTAGTTATATCGACTTGTTAGAAAGCCTGTCTACGGTTAAAATATTAGTGTGATGAATACCTCGAATGACTAATAATGAGCAGGAATTAACAATATCGGTTGAAGTGTTGTGAAGGACCTTAAGCGGTCATTAATTTTGCGTCGACAGGAGATGCTCGAATTGCGGTTTAGCTCTTCATTAAGGCTTAAGATCAATACCACAGGAAAGAAAATAACGCACATTTGAACCAGATCCAAAGGATCCATCAACCTTTGTAAAATTACATGCGAAAACTCGAAATGAAAACTCTGTTACCTGGATTGAACCCAAAAATGCAAAAAATTGAACAAATCCTCTTAAAGTTTTAAAGTTCGCCTTTCATTTTATCTTTTTTTTCGTACAGTCAACCACATACCATCGAGTAGTTGAAGCGAAACCCATAGAATGGAAAGTCGAAGTCGAAGTCGATTTGCCGATCGTGATTCGGCTTATTCAGAAGATTCGCGTCATTGTAGAGCGGCCCATAGGGGAACAGATGCCACCAGCCTAAAATATACAGTAACCAGCACGTTCGATCTTTAACTGCCTGGACCGCAACCTCACCCACCCTCCTCTTCCCTGAGATCCGTGTATTTCTCGCGCTGGTCCAGCAGCGACGGGTCCACATGGCCCGGATTGGGCATGTAGTTGAAGATCGGATTTCGATTTCCGAACAGATCGATGGTCGACTGCTCACTGTAGCTCTGCTGGCCAACAGCCAGCGCCAGCTGCGTTACCAGCCAGGTGGTGTACATCTTCGGCGTGACCTGTATCAGTCATTTGATTAACAGCGCTGTCACAGTGGCAATGTTGCGAAACGAATGGCCGCCTTCTTCTAAACGCTTCAAACTTGGAGTCGATTGATGTGAACGTTATCTCCAGGTGTCAGGTAGAGTTACTTTAGCCACAAATCTTAACCATGGCTTCGCTTGTAAGGCAGTTTGGACCGTGAACCAAATCGGAGGAGGAATTTCTACTCGTATTGTGAAATTCTTGCACAAAAAGAATTTCATTGCCGTGAGTTGTATCTCTTTGCTTCAAGCTCTGTGAGAAAGTCGCGAAAAGCCTCGCAAGGATGAAAGAATATTCTGACAGACTCGTATATCTGCTGGCTGACAGCATCAGCTCGACATTTTTGAAGTGACAAAGCATTGGTGCAGATTCATCTCCTGCTGCACTTTCTTTAATGACTTCTGAGTTGTTTCCTATTTATTTTATAAATATTTAAATTGTTAGGTTTAAATGCAACTCCCTGCGGCGTGGTAGATTACCTTATAAAGAGTTGCTCCTGGTTTAGCTACCCAAGTTTGAGGTTGTCCGGAACAAACCGTGCGTATTCCACGGGGTGGCCAATTACCATACATACATGTCAAAAAAATCCTAAAGCTGATTTCAGGTGAAGATATCAATCTAAGCGACTAAAAAACTGATTGAACAAAATTAAAAGGAGCACTATTCCAGTGAAGGAAGGAGGTTCTCCAGAGCAATGCGGTCTTCCTTAAGTCTTGCGGTTTCTTTATTCGCACGGAACCCCATACAGTATTCGAGAAATTTATTAGGCTCCAAAATCGAAAATTGACACCTACAGACATGCAATAGGCCTAGCGAACCATCAATACGCACAAAATGCCAAGTGAGCTGAAGAGCGTTATATGATATGGTGTAGCTTCATCTTCTACTTCCTTTAATCACTTTTATTTCTAGGTTGTTTCCGATTAATTTTAGCATTATTTAGGGTGCTAGGTTCATACGTTACCCTCTCCGCCGTGGTCGACTACTTTATAAAGAATCACTCTTGGTTCAGTTACCCAAGTTTGAGGTTCTCCGGAACAAACCGTGCGTATGCAACGCTACCGAACTATCTGCTTGTATACACACATGTCAAGAAAATTCTAAAGCTGATTTCAGGTGAATATGTGAATTTCAGTGACTCGAAAATTGATTGAACAAACGATTCAAATCTGTTTCATTAAGCCTCAAGTGGCTGGTATCGAGGTTGTGAGCTGTCATAACGATGTTTTGTTGCGATCAAAACTTCTAGCGCCAGGCGGGACTCGAACCCGCACCTCCCTCTGACCGGGCGGGAATGCTCTACGCCATTACACCACCGGCGCCGTTTGATCGAACGCAACAGGGAGGTCAGAGGGAGGTGCGGGTTCGAGTCCCGCCTGGCGCTAGAAGTTTTGATCGCAACAAAACGTTATGATTGAACAAAATTATTCGGGGAATTAATTTTTTAATTAATTTTTTTATTCGCAGGGAAACCTATACCGTATTCAGGAAGATCATTAGACTCTAAAAAATTATTAATTGACACTATTGATTAAGAACTTGCAAATACAGGCAAAGGGCTGCACAAACAGTTAATGCGCACAAAATTCACATCAAGTCGAAGTGTGTTATATGATATGGTGTGGCTTCATCTCCTTGTTTCTTTAATCACTTCTATCTCTGAGCGTTTTCTATTTATTTAGCATTATTTAGGGTGCTTGGTTCATACGTTACTCTCTCGCCGTGGTCGACTACCTTATAAAGAATCACTCCTGGTTCAGTTATCCAAGTTTGAGGTTGTCCGAAACAAACCGTGTGTATTCTGCCACGTGGGTACCCAATTACATACTCGTATACACATATGTCAAAAAATCTAGAGCAGATTTCAGATGAAGATATCAACATTACTGATTGAAAAATTGATTGAACAAAATTATAAGGAGCATTATTCCAGCGAAGGAGGTTCTCTAGGACAATGTGGTCTTCCTAAAGCCTTTTAGTTTCTTTATCCGCAGGGAAACCTATGCCGTACCCGATAAAAATATTAGACTCCAAAAAATCGATAATTGACGCTATTGATTAAGAACTGTGTAAATGCCGACGAACAGCTACATAAACAATCAATACGCACAAAACGCACAGTGAGCTAAAGGATGTTGTGCCTGGAGTGATTAGCCAGCCGAATGTGGAAGATAGGTGGCGACGACGGGGGTGACCCGCGCTGGTCACTATGGCCGCTAAGCTCATAATTGTCACCGTTCGGCTAACGAATGAGCTGCCTAGGTGGACCGGCGGCCAGCTGACTGGAGCTGAGCCACCCAACCAGGGATGGACATCATCCTCGGCTTTATTCAAATTATTGATCAGGAACGTAGGTCAGAAACCGTATTTGCACTAGGCTTCCCCGACTCTGAGGCGGTGTGCGAATTTTTGAAACGGAAAAATTCAAGCAAAATTCAACTTTTTGACATTTTTCTACCTTCAGAGGATAATTTCGCGAGTCGAATGCTTTGGTTGTCCGAAGGCGTGAGCAATTTTTGACGCGCTCGTTCAGGATAGAGTTCGTTGAAGCGCAGCCAGAAGAAGCTCCGGCTGTCGGAAATACCCCAATCCCAGGTTCCTGGTTCGGTTTTTTCCTCCCAAGTCAACTATGCCTTCCATCCTTTCTGCGTGATTGTACTGATACCAGACTTTTCTGGCAAGAATGAATCGCTGAACACAGTAAGATAAAAATAAAAATAAAATAAAATAAAAAATATTATGATAAAATATCAATATAATGATAAATATATAAATATATAGCATATACATAAATAACAATATAATGTAATAATAATAATACCAAGTATTAATACAATATTAAAGGGCATCTAAAAAAGGGCATTTAATTAGAAAGTTTGTAGTATAGTGTTATTTCTACCTTCCAGGCAAAAAGCCGCAATATTGATCAATATTGATTAGCTGATTAACTTTATCGATTTACTAGCTTGGATAATGATTTCTCCTAGTAAATTCAACCTCGAAGATTAGATTAAAAATAAAAATATTGAAATTAGCAGATTAGCCCTATCGAAGCGAAACTAGTCCAACCGTCTGTAATATCAACTCGGTCGATATTGATCGATTTATATTACAGTTTGACGTGACGAAGATCGAGCAGCGGCCATTAATTCTGCGTGGATGGACGTACAGACGGTTAGTCTGTAGAATATCTCAGTGGTTGCCAGACCATGTCTAACCACTTCTGAACGGGTGTCACGTTTCGATCGGCAATATCGGTCTTTGAGATACCTTTGTAGGGCCAATGAGTAAACTTCACAACAAGTAAACAGTATTGATCGGGCAAGCATCGATCGATTCACTTCATCAACGTTTCGTCGTAGTCGAACGTTTGAGATTAGCATCACGTTCGACGACAGGATAAGGGATGAAGGATATAAAATCGCCGTTAGTCAGTCCTTTTGCGGGATGCGCCGTGTATTCTACTTCTGTGGGATATCATTATTGCTTATTTGCCTACAGAATGACTTATGCTTGTTAGCCGATGGGCAAGTCAGTTTTCTATCTTTCCTACAGAAGTCTGATACCAATTCCCCGGCCCCCGGAGAGATGAAAGGCTTGGCTCGACTGCTCCGGAAATCTGAACCCAGAACCTTGGAATCGGGGTGCACGTTACAGCCGACTTCGCGTCCAATTGCGCTACAACACCACCAACATCGGCTCATCGAAAATTGCCCTTTTCCGGAGAACCGAGACTACTTGAAGCTAAAAAATGCCAAAAATTAGGAAGTAATTCATTTTTTGCAAGGTTAGGAGGTGATGCGGGTTCTACTCCCGCTGTGTGCTAGACTTTTTTAGACGCAATAAAACATCGTTATTAAATTCAGAAACATTCAAACATTTTATCTTTCTCCTCTCCAAAAATTTTCCCACTGCGTCAAACTCACACAAACCTAGTGCAAATGCGTTTTCCGATCCGAGACTTTCGATCCAAGAACCTTTAATCTGCGTGCACGCGACAGCCGGCGCATCTACCGATTTCGCTACCCCTGCCCATAGGGCAAACCCTCAAAATGCGCCCGCGACATTTTCTAGAAGTAGGATGCGTGGCGCATCCAGCAGTAAGATTGATTACCGCCGTCCATTTTCCTTATTTTATCGTATTTAGGACATTTGTACCAACCTGTCGCCTTGAAAATGCTCAGTTTTCATGAAGCTCTGTCCTAAATCTCAGACGGAATCGGCACTTAGGTTAGAGATCGATTATTGATTAATTTGATTGATTTTTAGGGGTTTTGCTAGACTCTACTGATCAAGCACGACGACAATGACTGAACATGAAACTAGAAATTTCTCGCTGAGAGTATTCCCAATATCGAGAAATCTCTGTTTTACTTCAACATGATTTCGTTCGGTTCTGTTTCTTTCCAACAGCCAGAAAACCTTTCCGATCAAGAAAGAAGGCTAAGCTGAGGTAGCCGCGCTATGATTGGCTGACACGTTCTCTGCCACGCCTCATGCAGTCATCGGGCAAAAGTTCGATATGTACCTTTTCTGAGGTTTGGAAACGCCAGGTCCATGCCTGAAACCTAATGGAAACCTTCTTAAACGTAGTCCAGAATCCAGAGGAAAGACGATAAGTTCCAGATGACTGCATCGAGATCGTCACTAGAAGGTCTTTGACGTCAAGATTGAGAAGACTGAGCTCCGTTGGGAGACGTGTGATATCTCGATCTTCCGCGAACACTCATATTCATAGTCGACGCCACGTAGTCAACCTGATCGGCCAGCACGTCTTCAGAACTGTCGGCCGGACTCATAGACGCTGTCCTTGACCATCCTCTCCTAGGGCTGCACACTTTCGTCGTCCTCCTTCAACATGTGATTCTCTGACCATGAGATAAGTACATGCCTCCAAATAGGTTTTTAGTTGATCAAAAAGAATGCCTCCATAACTACTCTTTCAAATATTGGAAAAAATTTATCGGTTCTGAAAAAATCCTCGCATCCTAATCGGGAGGGACAACTCTTGCGTGACCGTTGCGCACACTCTACCGAGGGATACCGCCCTATCCTTGAATTCATTCGAGAGCCCTCATAACTGGAAACAGCAACTTAGGCTCTCGAACAAATTCAAGGAAGAAGAGGGTGAAGCGCCATACTGCCTACCCCTACCGAGTGGGATGGATCCAAACTCTCAGGAATTTTGATGGTCGCTCAGCACGAGTGCTTCACCTGTTTGCGTTCAGGTAGCTTGTTGGGGTACGAAGCGACGAGCATCTTCAGACGCAGACAGGACACTTGCTCCGGCTTCTTCCTGTATTCGCAGACGATGTCCTACATGATGTATCGTGAGACGACGCTCGGCAAAGCTCTCACCGACACACTGAACGAGTTCGTCGAGGACAACCTCATCAGCCGATCGCTGGCCGCGAAGATGCTCGCCATCTTCGACAAGAACATCAACAAGGCTCTTGCCTATAAGGTGAAGAACAAGGTGGGTGGTCTCCTCCTGATCTAATCTGCAGGAACAGCTATAAGCTATGCTCTTATAATAATTTGGTTGCTCAATAATTGGTGTCGTTTTCTCATAGATATCGATTAAAAAGTGTTCAATTTAAAAGGATAGAAATAGTTAATATTGTTCAATATCGACCGTAAGGGCGCGTGTAGCGCAGTCGGAGGAGGCGCCGACTGTCGCGTGCACCCGATACCAGGTTCCTGGTTCGGATTTCCCGCCCAGGCCAACCAAGCCTTCAATCCCTCTGGGGTCGGCGAATTGGTGCCAGACTTGTCTGGGAAGGATAAACCGCTGACTTGTTCATCGGCTGGCCACCACAAGTCGTTGTACGGCCAAATACGCATTCGAATTGCCTCCACGACATCCCATAGCAGTAGAATGCGTGCATCTCAAAAGAGATTGAGTAACGCTGTCCTTTATCCTTTATCGATCGCATACAATCTACACATAAGACGCATAGGACGGCTGACCTCGATAAATAATCTGCACCTTATTTTATTTAGAATTGAGGATGAAGAACAAAAAACAGGTGTATATTGTCATTCTTCTACTTCTATTATTAATTGACACATTCCCAAAGGGGAAGGGGTTCCACTCCATAATGACTTGTAGATCCTAGTTACGCACAAATACATACAACATACAACATAACACATGAACGACCTTATCTTACCTGATCTCTTGGAAATCTCCGATCTTGACGCTGAAATATTTTTAAAAATTCGTTATCAAACTATGGAGAGGCTGCAGCGGCGCTGCTCGTAATACCCGTTTGAATTCCCGCGGTACCCTACCGGCATGCGCGTCGACTCATTCACCACGGAAAGGCCTGCGGGCTCTACGTATCGGCTCACGGCCTACTTCTATCGTTGCATGTGGCCGTGTCGGTCGCTTATTTTCTGCATTGTTTTCTATATTTCTATTGTATCTGTATTTCTGGTGATTTCTATACCTGGGATGGCGGATGGAGGGAGAGGGAGAATCTAGTGACTGCCTTATGTTTTCATGAGGCAGTCACCAGATTCTATTGAAATGAAGTGCCCCCTTTGGGATTGGAATTGAACAATTAACACATTCACGACGAGAGCGTTTTCGCGCCCAATGCTCCCTACTGCTCTTTTGGGCCAACGGGGAAAATGCCCGAATCTCACGTTGTGCGTTGCGTGCGGAGAAAATGCCCGCAACCAGGGCAGAAAAGGTAATCGAATAGTACACCAGAACCTATAGTATAATCGTGCAGTATAGAGAAAACGTGTACTACACCAGAATATAACATCATATGATAAATAGCGAAAGTGCGATGATAAAACGTAAATTCAAAACTGTTGGGAAAACCGTTCATTCGAAGAGCCTTAATCATATGCGTCGTTAATTTAATGCACTGCTAATCTAGTTTGTTTAGCCTATCAAATCTAAGCCTCAATAAGAAGTGGACCGCAGAAGAATCATATACAAAAAGTACCCTGCATGTCAAAACAAGAGAGCTCGAAGTTTTGTATTAAGATACTGCACAGTAAGTTATTTCCATTTGATGGCAACTGGAACGCTTAGAACAGCGTCGTTTCAACGTTTGCTGTAAAACCTTTTTATGTAGTAACAAACCATGTATTCCGTATTTGAACTCTTTCCGTGGTTATGTGGAAATCTCTGAAGAAGTAAAAAAGCAGGTTTCTCAGTATAAGTCGAAAGAAAAATTCCGTGCTAAAAACATTTACAGTACCAGCAGTGTTTCGGAGCAAGAAATATTAGTTTGTCTGGAAAGTTTTTAAACTAATTACATGGCAAGCCTCAAAACAACGTGTCTTTGCTAGCAAAAGAAGTTGTGAGCGGGTCCGAATTAGGAGTTTTGTGTCTCGTCTGTATATGTGACTGTCAGCAGCATGTGCGATATATCGTCTCCTGTTCCCAGTGGTGCCTTCGCAATGGACGTTTCTACAAAAGACAATGAAGGAGCATGCCCCCTCTCGGGCGACGTGCGTGAATTGGTGCCGCAAGTTCGACAACGGTGACGAATCACTCGAGTACTCCCGACGCACAGGTCGACCACATACGCAGAACAGACAGCTCGTACTCGCCGCCTGCGGTGCTCGACCTGATCTTTTTGTACGCGAACTTTCAGACCTTACAAATACTTCTAAGTTTACAGAACACCATTCTCTTTGGTCTTCAGGCAAAGTCGTGAAGTTGCCTCGAGCCGGACCACATGCTTTGACGTTTCAGGGCGAACGGAAATGTGTTGGTATCTGCACTTCTCTCCTCAACCGTCGCCGTACATTTGCTTAGATCGGCTCGATCGTCACGATGGATGAATAGTATACGACAATTTAGTGCGTCGCAAGCACTGGGTGGACTTCGATAAGTTGCCCCAACCACAGCCGAAACGTCCTGATTACGACAAAAAGGAGTTGCTTTCCTTCTGGTGGGACATCAATGGCCCAGTATTCTGGGAATTGATTCCCACCGGTTCCATGGTAGACTCGAACGTGTTCTGCACTTAGCTGGAGAAAATGAGCAAAATCTTACGTAATCGCAATCCCAGAATAAGAAAAATTCTTCTTCTCATGGATAACGCCAGACCTCACACAGCAAAGAATACGCAGAAGAAATTGGAGGAACTCGGGATTGAACTGGTACCCTGCCCGCCGTACTCACCTGATCTGCCACCCAGTGACTACCACTCTCTTAGCTGAAAAAAAAGCTCAGCAAGCTCTCTTAGCTGGAAAAAAATTCGCAAATCGGGAGGAAGTCAAAAGTGGTGTCAACAACTTCTTGCTGTCCAATTCTTCGGAGTTCTTCGCTCGTGGTATCCGCTTTCTACGGGAAAGATGACAATATGTCGTAGATCATATTGACGAATATTTTGTTAATAATTGTATTTGTCTGTAAAGTTATTTACTAGACAATGTTCTCCGACATCAGTCTAAAAACTTTCCGAACAACCTAATACTTTAGTAAAAGCAAAAAAGATGTGTATCTAACGTCGACTAACGCTAGGGTTCAGGCGCCCGAACAGGTTTTTTCCAAAGACGTCGTCTTTGGAAATTGGCATGGTATCATTCCGTATCTGTGGGCAATACATTAGCCATGGTTTCGTGCCAGCTTTTCAGTTTCAGAACAAAATGTGTTCTAATTGCATTCGAGTGGAGATTTGTGTAGGCGTAGGTGTACCGTGCACTGTGAACAATTTTTAACTACCCTGTTTTCGTAGAAAGCGGTGGAGCTCCTGAGCTGACAGAAGTGACCACGAAGAGCATCTGTTATAAATTAAGTAAGTATCTGTTAACTATGGAAAATGCACGATTACACTGTCACATTGCAAAAATACGCAAAAATCTTTTTATCTTTACAGTAGGAGGTACTCCATATTTCCTTGGATCAAACATTAGCGTCGGCAGCCACTGCATAGATGGACGGAAACATCATTGCTGTTTTTCCTCTTCAAAGTATAATCGTATCACTGCTCTCAATCATGGGATCAAGTGGGACTATAACAATAGACGTGCAACCTTTTTGTGAACGGCTACGCATTGCTGGTGTAAGTTCGTACGACATTTCGTGAACTTTAAGTGAAGTTAGAAAATGAGCATATTGCTCTTTTTGAGTATGCGCATGAGATATTCTCACGGCTCCAGATGCTACGCCCTTGACATGCCCTATCCATGGTGGAATGAGAAAGCACCGTATAGTTTTTCATTCATGTGACTACCATGTGTTTTGCTGAACGGGTTTGATCGCGTTATCGACAACCGTTCAGTGGTCGCGGCTATTTTCTTCCCTGGTTGCGGGACCTTCTCCCATGACCGCGAGCATTTTCTCGCACCAAAACAGAGCGGCGCGGCTCGGGCATTTCTCTCGTAAATGATTTTTTGACGCGCGCCGTTGTCAACGCATTTGTGTGGAAATCCGTACGCCTGTGGATAGGAAGTCTTCTTGTTCAATGTTTGTTTACTGTCATAATCATCCAGAACCCAGTTTGTTTCGTTTAAGTGTTTAATTCATGCTTCGTTTGAACTCATCTGCACTAATTCTCTTCTAGAAGTATGTACGTTTATTGCGTTCAGTAATGGGAAAAGCTCTTGTCTTGTTACTTACGACAAAGCCAATCATTTTTCTGCCTACGCAAATCCAACATTGACTTGTTACTATAATTTGCGAACTTGAAGAGGAAATCAAAAAAAAACATCAGTAAAGAAAGTTCTTCCTAAAACTTACCCTTCCATTCAAATGAGTGCACATCGAAACGAATATGTTAATGACAGAAAAAGTCTGACCATTTCTTACTCTACTAGTCGTTCAGGTCCAATTCAAATCGGATCGGCTCCTGGCGTACCGATACTGTGACAATGTTTGGACGTTTATCATGAAGGACATCGAGTTCCACGACCTTGTCGTTAGACCTCCTGAGTCGAAGGTTTCCAAGTAAGTGGTGCACGAGCATAGCAGCAGAAATGCTCACAGTCTCCAGTGACAGCTTGTGTTCAGAATGAAGATCGTCGCCTGTGAAGCACTCGCTCATTCATCGGTGACGTTGTAGCAGCTCGTCTTCGGCATAAGTGTCTGTATCTTCGCGTTATGTTGTAGGGTTGAAGACCAGAAGCAGGACAAGGTCGCGTTCCTACATACGTTGTGAGCATGAGCAGCAAGTAGTGTAGACACTAAACGAGGGGTAGCAATTTACTAGTGATCGACGGTTATGAAGGTGTACAAAGCCAATTTTCTAACGAAGAAAGCTACATAAGCTAGAGTGTTCAGTAAATTTGAGTGAGCTAATGTGCCCAGCTTTTGTGCCAGGTCTCAACACCTATAAAAACATGCTGCTCTACATCTCGCTAAGTATGAACGCAACCTTTAAGATGCTCACTTTTCTTCCTTTGTTCAAATCTCAATGTCCATGTAGGTGCTGATTTAATGGAATATTTCACTGCCATTATAAGATAACTACAGCTCTTTATCTCCAAAGTATGACAAACTAAATGGGTAATTGGAGTGCCGTCAGTTGTGTCTGCATGCATTACCTCAATGATAAGCCTGGCTCCAGAACGTAACTCCAACGCGACGTCGCGCGCTAGCCGCATGCGAGTTCGCGGCGCTGAAACGCGGACGTGCGCTCGGTGACGCTCGGTTAGCCGCGGATCAAGAAATTTTGCCAGTGTTAAAGCAGCAATTGAACTATAGCAAGTGTGTTGGAGAAAGGTGACGGTCAAGTGTGGAACAAAGATAGAATTAAGGGAACAGCTATGGATTAGTGCGCCCTTGATCCGTCTTTGAATCCTAGCAGAAGTATCACGTCTCAGCAATCCCTGAAAACTTCAAACGCTTGATAACAGCGACAACTGTTCAAGGAAATTTTGTAAAAAAAATTTGGGAACTTAGGAGCACTTGCTTCCGAAAATCCCAGCCTAGTTCTGGTCTCGAATTTGCCTCAACAGGGCCTCGGCCGTTCCCCTTCACTCATCTGAATTAGATTGAGTCTCTCTCCATCCAACACTTGTTAACAAACGCTCCCATTTCAAGAAGGAATTTTCAAGAAGATCGTGAACTTACGAGTAATAGGCAATACTCGTATGTTTACATGCGATGGATATGTATGGAGATATAACAGCCAACTTCACTAGGATTTCCGCTCTCTAATTTGCTGCCGGTTAACAATACACTAGTACAAGCCAAGTACGCATGGAATTCCTTTCCAGAAGACATCAGACGTGTCTCCCTTAACTACTTTCCTCCCTCTACGCGAAAAGCACGGCTGAGAGTCGCCGACACACACTTTCGCGCACTTTTGGAAGCAGTCAGACCGCGACAACTCGCCCAATTTCGTCGCGCACCGCGCGCGAGGCCAAGGAGGGTTCGCGCGGCGTTGGAGTTATATCTGCCCCCGGATAGGCCCTCTCTGGGTTGTCATTATATTTCGATGGTTGATCTCGTTACCTGAGCACTAACCTCCATGGCGCCTTCAAGTGTCTCTACAGTAGTCTTACCGACTTCTGGGAATTGATAGTACCTATATCATTCCTTAAATAGTACAAAGATCTTTCAAATAAAAGGGTAATGAAATAAGCAGGTCTACACTAAGGCAGCACGCCAGCAAGCGACTTTTTCTTAAAGCCTATTCCTTACCTATCATGATGGAATGGGTCTTAAATGCATGAAGGCACACCTTCTGACAAATGCTCTATCGCTTTTTTGCCTTCTCGAATCTTCGGAAGTATAGCCACTTTCTGTTGTCCGTTGGTAATGCACCACCTCGTAGTTCCAAGAAGAGGGAAGCTGAAGATGAACCTTTCCTTCTTTGTTTGTGTACTTCCTAGAAGAGAAATAAATGTGTTTTTCTTAACATGTGTAAAAAAAAACTTCAAGGCAGCTCTCTGCCGAATAACTTGGCATCTCGATAAGCACATAAGTGAACGACGTGAAATATAGAAATCAATTAAAGTATCTCAAATGGCTAATGTAGAGCTCTCAGGGTTCTCGGAACGGTGACTGGGAAGATCCTCCTGAATCATCTGCTATTCTTCTCCTTTGAATTGATTGCCACGTAGTCGTCGACCGAAGTAATCTTGCCGATGACGACAGGATGAACCTTAAACTTGGGTAACTAAACTTGATTTGTATTCTATTAGTACCGTACATATTCACATGTAATAAGCGGTGATTACTTACTTATTACTATTAGTTGTGAGACGTTTGGCAAACGTGAAGCGAATGAGCGCCTGCTGCAAGATCTATACAGTGCGCCAATTTAACAATTCAGAAGTTTATATGTACGAATAGAAAGTTGAAAATGAGATGACCATGAATAGCGACGTTGGCGTTGTTGTATAATGAACCATATAACTCTAAGTCACAGTAAGTTACAGGTGGCAGTTGTTTCCTTACAATTAGTAAACAGCTCAGAGGAGTGGTACTTTCCTATGTATCCTTCTAAACGTATATATCTCTTTAAATATATATCTGTTAAGATCAGTAGTCCCACAGTCAGAGATGATCTCCTGCCATTACAGCTCGTAAGTGCCCCATGAACACGTGAGGGTCACCCAGGTGGTACCCAACCCGGGAGGGAACGGGAGCCCTACTGACCAACCCAATCGTTGAACCGTGTTGCCTGGCCGACGTACTGATGAAACTCCTGCCGGCTGGCCCTTCTCCTCATCTGCCACCCGACTCCGCACCTTCCCAAGCGTCCACGGAAGGAAGGCCCAGAACACTCATACGAGATGAGGGCGATATACACAAGTCGACACCTACTCAATATCACACAAGACACAATATTGCGGTACTTCTGAGAAGCAAATACCACACATAGGACCAAAGAAGAGGATAATTCCAGAAATCCTCCTCGGCTATCGAGCCTATTTTCTTGAGGCCATGGGGCCGAGCGCAGAGCTCTAGCACGTTTACGACCGCGCAATTTTCGCATGTCGGACCAGCGGGACTGCGCGTATTGCGCGCGTGTGACACGATATTTCGTCACCTTAGCTTAGCATAAATCGAATTTTCAAGCATTCCTACAAGTAAGACTTCACGAAGAAGATAGGGATGCGACACGCTGCTTGTGGCTTCGGAATCACAAGTTACCACCACCACGAGAAAACTTGCAGATCCTTAGATTTACACGAGTAAAGATTTACTCCAATAACCTTCGGCCTAAATTCGTCACCTTTCCTACTATCTGGTACTGTGTACTATCACCTAGACCAACTCGTCGACGACACCAGATTAGCTGGTGATATAAAGGCGAACCTGTATGTCGACAACCTAACTCTCACGGAGGATTCCTTAGACAAAGCCTTCGACACGTATTTAAAGACTAAGAAATATTTTCAAGAATCTAAAAATGGATATTCGAGAATTTGTGAGAACGACTCTCAGCTCACAGGTAGGATGGCTAGTAAAGACAAGTCCTCTGAACCCCCCCCCCAAGCTGTTGGGAGTCCTTTGGAAATCCACCAATGACTGTCTGGAAATCTCGTGTAATATTTCGAAAATAACGCATTTAACAAAAAGAACAGTGGCCAACGCCAACGCTTCGATATATGATCCCCTGGGATTCATGCTACCACGCATTCACAAAGCTGAACTTTTCCTACGCTGTCTCTGGCAACACGAGCTAGATTGGGATGAGGAGATTCCTCCGCATCTTAAAGAAAAGTGGGGACAAGTTATTAAAAACATGCGGGGCTTCACAAAAACTATTCCGCGATTCCTGATGGAAAAGAATGTGAACACGGTACTGGTCAGTTTCGCCGACGCTAGCAGCGAAACCATTGCTGCATGCATATACCTTTGCTCAGAGGGCGATTCCAACCCCCTAATAGCAAAAAGTAAGCTGCCGTCGAACAAATCGAAGGCGACTATACCGAAATTGGAGTTGGATGCCTCACATTAGCGCTAAGAATTACCAACGCAGTGGTCTCACAAGTCCAGTCGACGCTAGCCATCCGTCAAGGTTTTGTCCTGACTGACTCCGAAATAACACTGAAATGGAACAAATCCCGATCATTGAAGGAAGCTGGAGTGATGGTATTCAACAGACTCATGGAAATTGAAAGGATCATCGACCACCTCCACAGCAGCGGTCTTGAAATGTTTTCCGGTCATATTCCAACAACTCTAAATCCGGCAGATTGTGTCACCCGAGGTTTAGATCAACATGAATTGATGGAACATTTTTGTTGGACAGGCCGGCTATACTCATGGGCCGATAAATAATTGGTTGAAGACGACAAAATATTTGGAGGCCTACGAAGGAAAAAGACCCAGGTGCTCCAATTCCAACAGATGTAAGCGAGATTCTCGTGGCGAGCCAAGGAGCGAACCGAGATGAAAGGCAACACAAAGTAGAAGACATCTTCCAGCTTCTTGAAAGACTTCCTCTTAGGGAGACGAAACGAGTTGTCTCCTACGTGCTCCTATTTGTCAATAAGCTTGTTGACCGAGTTAAGAAAAAACGTCCTTCACCTATACAAGTCTCCTCCACCATTCGCGTATTTAACACTGACTCAACAGGTCATCTCGGGTCAAGAAATAATTGCAGCGGGCAAACTGCTGGTGAGGCTTCACCAAAAATCCAAAATAACGCCGTCAATTTTACGGTCTCTACACCACTTAAACATAAAAGCTGACGACGAAGGATTACTACGCTGCTATGGGAGACTAGAATACAGTCAATTGACAGAAGAAGCGAAAAATCCTTTAACTATTTTGCAAAATTCCTGGCTATCAAAGGTCATCTGTGATGCTCACAGTATTGGCCATCCAGGAATTAGTCACACCATGGTCGTTGTCAAGCAGCGATACTGGATTCCTAAATTAAGAGCACAAGTCACACGCATTGTAAAGAAATGTATTCCATGCCAAAAATTCAATAATTTACCCTTCAAGTATCCCAACCAGGGGGCTCTTTCTAAACGGCGCGTACAACGATCCCGACCCTTTGCTCATGTGGGATTGGATTATTTTGGACCATTGTGCGTGGCGCAACCAGAAACGAAGGAAAATGCTAATGCATAATTACTTGCACAGTCACTAGACTTACCATCTCGATGTGGTAGCCGACCTCTCTACGACATCGTTCCTGCTCATGCTCAGAAGATTTTTTAGTAGAATGGGAATCCCTATCTCAGTCACAAGTGATAATGCACCAACCTTTGCACTAGGGGATAGCATCCTTCGTGACTGTGCTCCGGCCGCCCAAAGCGATCCGGAAGTGCAAACAATGACCAGCAATAAAGAAATTGAGTGGCATTACATAACACCGTATAACCCCTGGAAAGGAGGGTTCTACGAAAGACTGATAAAATCAGTTAAACACTCCTTATACCAAAAACTGGGCCGAACAAAACCATCTTATGATGCTCCATACAATTTTAACTGAAACAGAGTGCCTGCTCAACACACGCCCTCTAATACATCTAGACTCGAACTCTTCCGAGGAACAAGTTCTCCCACCTATTGACTTTCTTCAGAACGAGTTTGAGATTACATATCCACTGGATCGCCTGAAGAAAGAATACAATACCCCACGAATCCGGCATTGGTTGGGCTCCGGTGAGGTTCCGAAGACAACGACGAAGCCTGACATTCACGGATAAATTCAGTCTGCGCTTGGTGGAACAACAGAGGTCTGGTGCGTTTTGAGGTGCTGGATCCAGGCCAAACATTTACGGCATACATTCACTAAGAACAACTGAGCCGCGTGGACCAAGCACTGCGTCAACAAGAAGTGAACACAGCAACTGTGAAATTCCTCCATGGCAACGCTCTATCTTACGCCGCAAATATCACGCTGCAAAAAAGTGAGGAGTCGGTCCGGGAACTTCAGCCTCTCTCGCCTCATAGCCCAGTCCATGCCCCATCATGCTACCATCTTTCCCGGTCGATGAAGCAGTTGGTGGAGAAAAAATTCAAGAACTGTGATGAAATCGAAATTTGGAAACTTCTTCGAGTCGCAGCCATCTGGTTCATCAAGAAAGGCATCCATTGGCATTTGCGAGGAGTTTGGCGACATATCACTGATAATCTACCACATCATAGTGGAGTTAGCTGCCCGCCCTGTAGACGATGAGGCGTATCTCACGAGTGTTCGAAACCTTCCTGAGATACGCCTCATTCAACCGGGCGCAATCTCATGGAATCTCTTGCGACGCCTCAGCGTACCTCGCGCGGGAAACGTTTGTCGTTCAACATGGGATGTTGTTGCAGCAGAGGGCGCGTAGCCTCCTACTGCTTGATATAACGGCGTCTGCGCACGCTTCTGTGAGCGCCTGGATCCGGAAGCCGGGTCCCCTACGTCACGTAATAAGCGTCTGGAGTCAGAGGAGATGACACCGTCGTCGTACGACGAGCGGCCGCATTCAAAATTCAACATAGGATGCTGCTGCAGCCGAGAAAGCACAGTCTCCTCCTGCTGAACACAGCGGCATCTGCTTTCCAAGCAAAGCATCTGGATCCAGAATACGGGTACCATACGTCGCGCAACAAACATCTAGAGTGAGACGTCACCGACCACGTGTGACGAGCGGTCCCTTTCAAAATTCAAGCATTATCCCATGTTGAACGGAAAATGTCACCCGCGCGAGATACTCCTCTGCGTCCTCACCGACGTCTGCCGTGAGCATGGGAGGACCACTGAGGGCTGGTGGAGAAGGGATGCAAGGGGGACCTCTAGGGTGGACCTGGTGAGCGACCAGCAAGGAAAGGAACAACCTGGAGGGACCAAGACGGGGAAGTCTGCAAGAAGAAACAAGTAGGGGGAGTAATAGTGGAAATAAGGAAGTGGGCGAGGAGTTGGGACCAAGGAAGGTGGGGGTGGGGGAGATCAGTAAAAGCGGACCAGCAATTAGATCTAGAAAAAAGAAACGAGTGAGGGAAACCTAGCGCCCGGATTTGGAAGGCGTGTCAACAGTGTTCTGTAACGAGTGCTGTTGAGCGTGAGAATGGTTGCTCAGGAGCAACCTGAGGGACAGAAGTACTGCGCAGCACAAACCAATGACGTTATTAGAGAGTCTGGAGAAATGTCTGTAGTGAAAGGTACCGAAGTGGCGAACGGTTTGGCGCCGATGTAGTACACAGCAGGTCCTAGGTGTTAACGAATTTTGAGTTTGACAAAAACTACTTTCTTTAGGTCAGTGGTACTGAAAAGTCGCGCGCAGAGCGCAAGTGGGAGACACACCGTCAGGCGTGTCGGAGCACTTGTAATGGATATATCTCTTGTATTAACGTATTGTCATTCTCTTCCTGGGTAACGGTCATGAAGAATCCGGCTACAAGTAGAGATGCATAGACTGAACATAAACATTAGTCTTTCCCATAGGCTTTGTAATGTTATAGTACGGTAACATTCCCATTCATCAGCTGAACATTCCATCCTCTAAAGCCTTTCTACTTAAGGTCGCCAAGGATCCAACCCTCAAGGAGGTGAACATTACAAGGCCTATGGGAAAGGCTAATGTTTATGATCTGTCGATGTGTCTCTACTTGTAGCCGGATACGGTAACGTTCTTGACCGCTACACTTGTGGCGCGCGTTTCTTTTTGAGCAAAAACGACATGTGTAATCCGACCACCTAATACTTCTATACATTCTATTAATTAATATCTGATTTTCTCTGTCTGACGTGTTAGCTTTCATATACAGATGCGGTGTCAACTGTTATGATCAACCTTTATTGAAAGAACATTGCCCCAAAGTGAAGATTTGGTAGCTCCTTAATATGCGAAGCATCTCTGTTCTATGTATGTTTTCCTGGAAACATTCGTTGAAGCTTTGGTGTGCCACTAACGCATTTAGATTACCAAAAATACCCCACCTGTAGAGGCATATGAGGTGAATGTGGGCATGCTTGCCCATTCTGTAGTAATCAGAAAACATCGCTGAACAGCCGTAGGTTGTCGGTCCTATTTCCTCGGCGGTCTTCTTGAGCTGCAACGGCAAATCAATTGTCCATAATCCTCCGCAGTTCTAACTGTAAATACGGTACCGTTTCTTTAGGCATATCATCGAAAAGTCCTCTGACAACCGTCTCGCCAAACTTGCCGTCGTCGTTGTGCCTGGAATAAAGTGATAAAATTCAAACAGCATTTAGTTCTGTTGAAAAATGAACAACTACTATTTTGAGCTCTCATTTTACAACGCTTAAAATCAATAGAAGATTATCTGAAGTCAGTCTTGATCAGCATCGACCAACTTCCGGCAACGTGTTATGTGGGTACAAGTCGCTTAGGTGAGCAGCGGAGCGGGGGTGCGGTAACGGCAGAGCACCGACCGTACTCACGCACTGTACCGTAATCACTCCAGCCAATCAAGCCCAAACGAACACGCCCCTTCTATGGCACTGCGGGGCTCAGCCGCACAGGCATCGATCATCGGTCAGCTGTTAGATTGGAGAGGGGGTTGAAACGAGGCATGCGGAGGAACTCCGCCACGCGGTTCATCTAAGCTAAACGTGATGAAATGGCCTACAACCCGGAGTTCCTTCCCTTGCCAAAGCCGTGCCTGAAGGGCACGTCTGCGTCTATTTGGGAAGTTCAACAAACTCGCCACGGATGTCACCCAAGCTACACGTGCTGAAATGGCCCACAACCCGGAGTTCCTTCCCTTGCCTAGTCGTGCCAGAAGGGCACGTCTGCGTCCATATGGGAAGTTCAACCAGCCCCGTCACGGGGACCACCTAAACTACATGTGTTAAAATGGCCCACCTGGTCACTACCAACCTCGAAGGCAGTACCTCGCAGAGGAGGCGCATTCGATCGATGCCGTGGCTGCCGCGATTACGGTAGAAGTAACGACGAGTTCGCCGCACCCCGCCGCCGTCACCGCACCCTCCGCTGATCACCTCCGCGACATGTACCGTTATGTGTACATCTTTCTGCAGAATATTACTAGCCGAATATTATGATCCACGTCGTGAAGACGCGTCGTGGGAGTGCAGAAGCGCGCCATTACTGCTACCGTAATCGCAGCAGCCAATCAGGAGCCGCGCCTTGCAGCTGAGCCCATGCCTGCCCTATTGCCTGCCGAGGTTACGGTAGAAGCAACGTCGCGTTCCGTACCACTGGTCATTCGTAAATTAAATTTTACATTGAACTGGTCATTCTTAAAATAAATTTTACACGTTCCACGTTAAATTCGACACTCTTCTAAGCTAGGCTAAGAAAAAAATGAAAACAAAGCCAATTCTTCCAAATTAAAATGGGTTTCTTCTGCATTAAACCAGAGGCTTTCCAAAAATGTTTGAATAATTTTTTGTTCTTCTTTTGAAGTTTTAATTCAGTTACCAAAAAGCAATCGCTTTGTTTGAAATTTTATAAATATTTTCTTTTCAGAGGAAAAACAATGATTTAAAAATTGTTTTGAAGAAAAGGAAGAGGGCCATTTTATATGGTTAAAACAGAGATTGCGCCACGCTCCCGTCTGAAACCTTGCGAATTTTATTCGATTGATAGCAAATTTTCTGTTTACGTGCAGTTTCATACCTGCAAGCGGTGGTATGTTAACAATTGCAAAAACCAGACATGTTCCAGCTTTCTTGCTGCATGTAGGCAGTACTTACACGGTCAATCAAATAAACCTTGCGGCTTGCTTTTCGAGTGCATAACGCAATCCGGTCTTTTAATCCACTACATGATGATTGCTGCCTTGTTGCGTTTCAAATGGAATTGAGTAAAGCTGTCCTTTATCTCTTTATCCTTTATTTTTTCCAAAAAATAAAATTTTTATAAAATTATCACACTTGTTGGGGCGGCTAAAAGTAAAAAATTCCAAAGAAACTTCTTCCAAATTTTTTATTGAACAAAATATTATTCTAGCCATCTTAGTGAGTCTGTAATTTAATCTGCCTTAAGGTTATTTCGATTTGGAAGAGTACGCTTTGTTTTGCAAAGTCCGAGGGCTGAAAATGTCCAATTTGATTCGAAAACTGTCCAATTCAACGTGAAAATGGTATGTTTAAGATAGAAAGTCAATACAGTGGTGGTTAGGAGTAAAGAATACTCTGATGGGGAGAGCTCCACCAAACCAGGACTCAAACCAGACCTCATCTCGATTCTAGAGACAGGGTACTTACCTCCTCCTCCTGGCTCTCATCAGCGATCCTGCAGCACTAACACAGTTTGCAGGTGCGACTGCTTTGAAGGAACAAAAAAGTGAAAAACCACTTACGTCCGTCTCGAATATCTGCAGTATTTCTCTGAGTCGTCGAATCTTACGGGCAGATTCGGGTTTGTTAGCTCAAACTTCGCAGCTTCCACCGCGTCACCGACTATGTTGCAGTCCAACGTCTGCAAATATAAGACCATACAGGGTATTCGCAAGACCTCGCCTTCTGTTACTGATGTCCTAGTCATGCTTCGTAGTTTGCACGTTCAGTGCGTTGCGTTATGAATGAGAGCAAGGTATGGTTGAGCTGCTTGGACTGAAATTTCTCTGCGACCGTCACCAAGTTATAGCTCAGGTGTGGATTTTGTCGAGTCTCGACCACCTAATTTTTTCGCTGATAGAATGATTCGACTGGTGGCCAGTCGGCAAAAGTGTGCTGATTTGAACGGTGCTTATTTCGACTGAATCCGATGAGATTTGAGAAAGTTACGGTAGTCCAAAGTGGAGCACTCAAAACGCTGAGAACTTTCCGGACAACCTAATGAACATACGGTATCATGGAGTAAGAGGTGAGAGGAGAGGGGATGAGAGGAGACGACAGACAGCAGGCGAGGCCAGATGACATTCGGGTCTGGGCGACGTAGATGATTCTCATGTAGCAGAGCGCTTTCACCCGTATATCGCAAGAGAGGGTGCGGATTCGGTATAGCCCAAACTTCCACTCATCCAGTAAAGCTATCTGTCGTCAAACCGACTCATGATCTATATTTTTCACGTAGAATTATTGTATGACTTGTAGTAATCTTTTCAGCTGTAATTTGTAATCGATAGCATTTGTTTCACAGACTTCGAGCAAGAATGTTTTGAGAACAATGCCGCTCGTCGGCTTTATCTTCTCCATCTTACAGTACGAACCGTACTTAAATGTCGTGAGGAGGAGGAGCGGGGCTCTCTCGCAGTTCTTTTGCACTGTCGCCATCTGAAGCCACAAGTTCCGCTCCTCTTTCCACAAGTTTCGACTTTAGGAAAAGGTTGGTCGATTTTGTTGGCTGTAACTTTTTGGTTGATCATTTTTTTGTTAATAAATTTGAATACTTAAACTGAGTCTTTTTATCAAACTTAGGAATAGACCGCGTGGCAGACATTAACAAGTGGGTACCACAAGTTCGCTTAGGATCACCCCAACACTGAATTCACTACACTATCTTCGAGTTCGAGAACATCGCCATAGGAGAAGAAGAGGAGGTGAAGAAGGCGCTGTTGAGAAAGCGCTCGGTCATTTTGGTTGCCATGCTGTGGTCATACTGAAATGTTTTGAAGGAAGCCGCTGTGAACGAAGTTTGATGCTGAATAGGAAATTTTATCGTTTTAATGTTCTCTAGCCAATTGTTGAGCATAAAATTGACTTACAAGATTTTTTCCGATGTCGCGGTGGTACTCTTCCATAAGCTCAAGCTGCCATTCAGGTCCACTACCCTCGCAGTTAACTGAATTCAACAGCTTCGCTAAGATTTCGTTTTGGACGGACCTTTTTAAAAGATACATTTTGGCTTGGACAAGTTTGTTTTCACATTTACAATGGGTAACGGGTGAGAAGTGCACCTGATGCACACTGAAACCATGAGCTTACTGCCCCTAACGATTTTTAAAGTTTTGACTTCTCAAAAAAAGATTCGAAATTAGCACTGGTGAGTCCACTGAACAAAATTGACCCAGACTGTTCTTACAGTGCCGGTTTAGACCCGCAGATTAGAGATTGACTCTCAGGGAAGTATCTCTCATTGTAAATTCTAACATGTCGCTTACTTCGCTTCGCCGAGACGACGCTTGCCAGTGGAAGTAACAACGCCTGAAGAAAAAATGGAAGGCGGTTTGGAAAACCCTCTCAATGTAGATAATTCTTTGAAGAAGAACTTACTATGATAAGAAACATCGCGGCTTCTTCGCGCAGGACAATCCAGCGATTCTGTACTGCGCTCGTTCTGAAGTGGGTTTATATTCAGTGCACTCTCCCGTAATAATCGAAACCCTGCCCACGCGCTTGCCTCATGCGATATGGTTCGAGGCTTCTAAGCAATGTTTGAGTGGAGCGTAGTGCCAATATTCATCAACTTTATTATTGCCACCAAAAGTGCATCTTCGTGGATCTGTTTGCGAAAAGCTTGTTTTCGTTTGTGTCGCTCATCAAAACGCATTGAATGTCAGTACACAGCGGAGTGTGCGTAATCATGACCTACTATCTACGACTTTGCGACTTCTGGCGATTTTGGATCGTAAGTCCTTAAATTTTCGTAAACGTGGACGGCTTTATCGCGGGTGGCTGCTGCTGCCCTAGAGGTCTTCTGGCTGGTGGTTAAGGATCCTCTCGAATCCTCTGCTCACCTTCCTCTTTTTGTTGAGTGCCACGCGGATTTCGACCTTGTGGATCATGCGCGAGTGTGTCGTTCTTCAAACTTGGGTAATTAAACCTTTACTTACTGATCTCCATTTAAAAAGAGCAATTAATAAAATACAGATGATGAGCAGAATTAAAACCACACTGGAGGCCTTTTGGATCCATTCTAAAAACCCAAAAATTAACCGGAAAGAAGAATGTCTCGCTATCACCAGCGAACTTTCCCCGTTTTTGGGACTCTGTGGGCTGACCTAGGCTTGGGCCACAGTCTGACCTAGGTCAGTGCGAGGGCAGTAACTGCCCTATATAAACCAATACCTCCAAACACAGACACGACTTAAATACCGACTGCCTAGCTTGTGGTCTCACAACCATCCACTTCTGTGGATCTACCCAAGGTCGGTTCTTTGCACTTAATCTCTTTGGTTTGCTGAGTAGTACTTCACCAACTTTCCTGTAGGGTTTTGTCGAGGGATTTGGTCGTTCAACTTTGTGAATGTTCTCTCTCATTTAGGCCCTTGAAGAAGGCGATTTTGCCGAAACGTCGGCCAATAAACGGATTTCCCAATCTCGAGTGGCTAATCAGTATCAACAAGCAACAAACACCGATGCCGAGATTCAATGATAGTCGGACCTGGAGAATTAAAACCCTTT
Organism: Heligmosomoides polygyrus polygyrus; assembly: GCA_947396885.1. Classification (NCBI taxonomy): domain Eukaryota; kingdom Metazoa; phylum Nematoda; class Chromadorea; order Rhabditida; family Heligmosomidae; genus Heligmosomoides; species Heligmosomoides polygyrus. The sequence continues at coordinate 11,718,803 of OX377203.1, forward strand.
AAAGATGCAAGGAATCGAGGGAGCAAGACATATACCACACATATGATGGGGTTTCGACAGTGCGACTGGTTCAAATGATATATGAACCAGTCGCACTGTCGAAACCCCATCTTACAAGCTAAGAGGTGTCACTTTGGAAACAACTCCTGACGTTCGCGATCTTGGTCTTCTAATATCTAAGGACCTGAGTTTTGATTTGCATTATAAAGCATTGGTCAAGAAAGCTAACTACCGCATCTACAACCTTTTTTCAAGCACTGAAGAGCAGAGATCCTCAAATCCTTCTGCGGGCGTAAAGACATATGTGGACCCATAGTAGAGTGTGGAACAACAGTTTTCAATCCTTCGAAGAGAAAAGACATTCTTCTTTTAGTAAATGTTCAGAATAGTTTCACTCGTAAGCTGATGATGAGGTGCTACGGGAATAACTATTATCAGATGCTAAATAGTGCTGAGAGAGCTGAGATATTAGGTTTACCAAGCCTTTTCATAAGAAGGAAAAGAGCTGACCTCCTCATGATGTTTGAAATACTCACTGGTAGGGTTTCTATAAATCCATTCAGTTTTTTTTGGCACTAGGCTAAAAAGAAGCATAAGAGGGAAACTTAGACTTTATGTTTCAGTGGCAAAATCGCGAGCCCGCGAAAGCTTTTTCACCTACCGAGATTTAAGGAAGTTCAATCACATTTTGAGAACAACTGGGGAAGTCTTAGGTCTATCCTTGCATGTTTTCAAAAAGCTGCTTTTACGTGTACAGTGGGTGCCTTCAATTGTATTTACTTGTTTTTGATTGAGTTTGTTGGTTTTTTTATTCTAACTTTGTATTTTCACGTGTGGCCTTAGTCCACGGCATGAATGAATAAATGAATATATAAATATGCGCGGCCACTCGGGAGCGACCGTACGGGCGAATGGGTTCTTTTGTTTACGCTACAGTGAGGATGCCGGATGAGTTACGTAATCAACGAAGAAACAGCTGGGAGTTTCGGCTACAGTGAGAGGAAGACGAGCCATGCTAAGTGATCTACACAGAAAAAACATGGGAGTGGCGCCCAGAGTCCCTATACGGCTCACTGATTGAACATATGGACACTTGCGGATTGCGGACTGGTAGTAGGAGCTAGATGACTGGTAATATAAGGGTGTCCGGTTTAGTTTAGAATTTTTGATGCATCCAAATAAAATGACACATCTTCTCACAGGTTCCAAGTTATATCATGTTACTGTACATCCTTATAGATAATATGGTTGTGATCTAAACTTCAGTCAATACAGTTGCCTTCCTCCCTAAGTTACGAAAATCCGTCAGTCTTATCTGTCTAGCCGAACTGACTACTGCATCATTTTGCTTCGATGCTTCCTCTCCGGCTTCAACTCAACCGAGGCCCATCAGCAGGTTGTGTTTCTGATGGGTCCCGAGTCCCCTCTCCGTTGCTACGGTGTACCTCTGGTTCGATCGATTTGCAAAAGGAGACGTCACCCTCGACGATGCTGCTCGATCCGGACGATCTCAATCGAGAAGCACAACGGTCGTCCTCGCGTCTGTTCAAGCTAATCCGGCTAAGTCTGCACGAGATATAGAGGAAGACGGGCACTACTAAACCCACTATCCATGATATCCTCACTCGATCCGGTCTTTTGGCGAGGCGACCTCATACCGTACCTCACGATCTGACAGCCACCGAGCAAAACACACTCGTGAAGGTCTGCTCTTGTCTACTCTCCCTCTAGCGAACGACGGCATGGACTGAGACGATAGTGACCATGGATAAAAAGTGAATAACGTACAGCAATCCGGACAGAAAGCTACAGTGGCTGCCTCGCTATAAGGACCCACAGCCCATCCCAAGGAGAGATATCCACGGCAAGAAGCACCTGCTGTCTTTGTACTACTGTAGCAAGAGTGTCGTTTACTACGAGGTCCTACCGGCTGGGCAGTCGATTGAAGTCAACCTCTTCTCCTCACAGCTGGTAGAGGTGGAGTCCAGGTAACCCGCTGAGCACATGTACAATGACAAGATTGATCTTCCGATGGATAATGCAAGGCCACACTCAGCAAAGACGACCCAGAGCCAGCTAGAGAAGCTAAACATCGTCTGGCTACCCCACCCACCTTACTCACCGGATCTCTCTCCCTGTGATTTTCACGCTTTCCGAAGTCTCGAGCACATCTGCCGTGGACGGCAGTTTCACAACAACGACGACATCGCACGCCCAGTCGACGAATTGGCAGCGTCACTCCCTGGTTCTTTTTTGAGAGAGCCATTTGTCTCTCTGCCCGAACGATGGAGGAAGGTTGTGGCCACCATTGGATCATTGTTGATTGACTAGGCCTTTGTTCAGTTGTACTTTGAATACAATAAAAGTTCTGAATTTTCTCAAAACTTTCCGGACACCCTGATAGCGATCCAGGAGGTGTCGCTATAGTCTTTAATCACCAGACACTCACACCTAGCGCGCTCCAGTTTGAGTATACTCAGCTTAAGCTTATGGAAGAGTACCACCTCGACATCGGAAAGAATCTTGTAGGTCAATTTTATGCTCAACAATTGGCTAAAGAACATTAAAACGATAAAATTTCCTATTCAGCATCACGCTTCGTTCACAGCGGCTTCCTTCAAAACATTTCAGTATGACCACAGTATGGCAACCAAAATGACCGAGCGCTTTTTCAACAGCGCCTTCTTCACCTCTTCTTCTTCCCCCATCCCGATGTTCTCAAACTCGAGTATAGCTTTACTGGATGAATGGAAGTTTGGGCTATACCGAATCCGTACCCTGTCTTCCGATATACGGGTGAAAGCGCTCTGCTACTCTGCTACATCAGAATTATCTACATCGTTCAGACCCGAATGTCATCTGGCCTCGCCTGCTGTCTGTCGTCTCCTCTCATCCCCTCTCCTCTCACCTCTTACTCCATGATACCGTATGTTCATTAGGTTGTCTGGAGAGTTCTCAGCGTTTTGAGTGCTCCACTTTGGACTATCGTAACTTTCTCAAATCTCATCGGATTCAGTCGAAATAAGCACCGTTCGAATCAGCACACTTTTGCCGACTGGCCACCAGTCGAATCATTCTATCAGCGAAAAAATTAGGTGGTCGAGACTCTACAAAATCCACACCTAAGCTATAACTTGATGATGGTCGCAGAGAAATTTCAGTCCAAGCAGCTCAACCATACCTCGCTCTCATTCATAGCGCAACGCGCTGAACGTGCAAACTACGAAGCATGACTAGCACATCAGTAACAGAAGGCGAGGTCTTGCGAATACCCTGTACGGTCTTATATTTGCAAACGTTGGACTGCAACATAGTTGGTGACGCGGTGGAAGCTGCGAAGTTTGAGCTAGCAAACCCGAATCTGCCCGTAAGATTCGACGACTCAGAGAAATACTGCAGATATTCGAGACGGACGTAAGTGATTTTTCGCTTTTTTGTTCCTTCAAAACAGTCGCACCTGCAGACTATGTCAGTGCTGCAGGATCGCTGATGAGAGCCAGGAGGAGGTAGTAAGTACCCTGTCTCTAGAATCGAGATGAGGCCTGGTCTGAGTCCTGGTTTGGTGGAGCTCTCCCCATCAGAGTATTCTTCACTCGCAACCACCACTGTATTGACTTTCTATCTTAAACATACCATTTTCACGTTGAATTGGACAGTTTTCGAATCAAATTGGACATTTTCAGCTTTCGGACTTTGCAAAACAAAGCGTACTCTTCCAAATTGAAATAACCTTAAGGCAGGTTAAATTACAGACTCACTAAGATGGCTAGAATAATATTTTGTTCAATAAAAAATTTGGAAGAAGTTTCTTTGGAATTTTTTACTTTTAGCTGCCCCAACAAGTGTGATAATTTTATAAAAATTTTATTTTTGGAAAAATAAAAGGATAAAGAGATAGAGGACAGCTTTACTCAATTCCATTTGAAGGCAACAAGGCAGCAATCATGTAGTGGATTAAAAGACCGGATTGCGTTATGCACTCGAAAAGCAAGCCGCAAGGTTTATCTGATTGACCGTGTAAGTACTGCCTACATGCAGCAAGAAAGCTGGAACATGTCTGGTTTTTACAATTGTTAACATACCACCGCTTGCAGGTATGAAACTGCACGTAAACAGAAAATTTGCTATCAATCGAATAAAATTCGCAAGGTTTCGGACGGGAGCGTGTCGCAATCTCTGTTTTGGATCATAAAATGGCCGTCTTCCTTCTCTTCAAAACAATTTTCAAATCATTGTTTTTCTCTGAAAAGAAAATATTTATAAAAACTCAAACGAAGCGCTTGCTTTTTGGTAACTGAATTAAAACTTCAAAAGAAGTTATACTAAATAGCCTCTTGAACAAAAAATTATTCGAGCATTTTTGGAAACCTCTGGTTTAATGTAGAAGAAGCCCATTTTAATTTGGAAGAGTTCGCTTTGTTTTCAAACGTCTTAGACTAGCTATGAAGAGTGTCGAATTTAACGTGAAACGTGTAAAATTTAATTTAAAAATGACCAGTTTGATTTCAAAGTGTCTCGTTCGACGTGAAAATGGTGTATAATAAAATAAAAGTTAAAATTAGTAAACCCAACAAAAAAATTGAATCGTGTCGCCCCCATTTTTTCAGACGAAGCACAATGTTACAACGCCTCCTCGGTGGTTTGTCAATGAAGATGGAAACGTTGTACTTTTTCCGGAGTGTCAAGAAATGTAAATGAATGAATTATAAATGAAACTTATAAATCGTCATTATAAGCGATACTTGTGTACTAAACGAGTAAGCATACCACAGGTAAGCCTGAGATTCATGTATTAAACTAGTAAGCATGGCACAGGGTAAGCCTACCCCGCATGGGCTATCGAAAGCGATTATTTGGTTTCCATCAACATCTTCGGTAAATAATAAATGTACATGCCGCGAAGCGGTGGTACGGAACGCGACGTTGCTCCTACTGTAACCGCAGCAGCCAATCAGGCAGGCATGGGCTCGGCTACAAGCGCGGCTCCTGATTGGCTGTCGCGATTACGGTAGCAGTAATGGCGGGCTTCTGCACTCCCACGACGCGTCTTCACGACGTGGATCATAATATTCGGCTAGTAATATTCTGCAGAAATATGTACACATAACACGTTGCCGGAAGTTAGTCGATGCTGATCAAGACTGACTTCAGATAATCTTCTATTGATTTTAAGCGTTGTAAAATGAGAGCTCAAAATAGTAGTTGTTCATTTTTCAACAGAACAAAATGTTGTTTGAATTTTATCACTTTATTCCAGGCACAACGACGACGGCAAGTTCGGCGAGACGGTTGTCAGAGGACTTTTCGATCATATGCCTAAAGAAACGGTACCGTATTTACAGTTAGAACTGCGGAGGATTATGGACAATTGATTTGCCGTTGCAGCTCAAGAAGACCGCCGAGGAAATAGGACCGACAACCTACGGCTGTACAGCGATGTACTCTGATTACTACAGAATGGGCAAGCATGCCCACATTCACCTCATATGCCTCTACAGGTGGGGCATTTTTGGTAATCTAAATGCGTTAGTAGCACACCAAAGCTTCAACGCATGTTTCCAGGAAAACATACATAGAACAGAGATGCTTCGCATATTGAGGAGCTACCAAATCTTCCCTTCGTGGCAATGTTCTTTCAATAAAGGTTGATTATAACAGTTGACACCGCATCAGTATATGAAAGCTAACACGTCAGACAGAGAAAATCAGATAATAATTAATAGAATGTATAGAAGTATTAGGTTGTCGGACTATACATGTCGTTTTTGCTCAAAAAGAAACGCGCGCCACAACTGTTACGGTCAAGAACGTTACCGTATCCGGCTACAAGTAGAGACACATCGACAGATCAGAAACATTAGCCTTTCCCATAGGCTTTGTAAGGTTCACCTCTTTGGTGGATGGATCCTTGGCGACCTTAAGTTGAGAGGCTTTAGAGGATGGAATGTTCAGCTGATGAATGGGAATGTTACCGTACTATAACATTACAAAGCCTATGGGAAAGACTGATGTTTATGTTCAGCCTATGTGTCTCGACTTGTAGCCGGATACGGCATTCTTCTTGACCGTACCCAGGATGAGAATGACAATACTTTAATACAAGAGATATATCCATGACAATTGCTCCGACACGCCTGACGGCGTGTCTCGCACTTGCGCTCTGCGCGCGACTTTTCAGTACCACTGACCTAAAGAAAGTAGTGTTGGTCAAACTCAAAATTCGTTAACATCTAGGACCTGCTGTGTACTACATCGGCGCCAAACCGTTCACCACTTCGGTACCTTTCACAACAGACATTTCTCCAGACTCTCCAATAACGTCATTAGTTTGTGCTGCGCAGTACTTCTGTCCCTCAGGTTGCTCCTGATCAACCATTCTCACGCTCAACAGCACTCGTTACAGAACATTGTTGACACGCCTTTCAAGTCCGGGCGCTAGGTTCCCCCTCACTCGTTTCTTTTTTTTCTAGATCTAATTGCTGGTCCGTCTTTACTGATCTTCCCCCGCCCCACCTTCCTGGTCCCAACTCCTCGCCCACTTCCTTTTTTCTACTATTGCCCACCCCTACTTGTCCCTTCTTGCAGGCTTCCCCGTCCTGGTCCCTCCAGGTTGTTCCTTTCCTTGCTGGTCGCTCACCAGGTCCACCCTACAGGTCCCCCTTGCATCCCTTCTCCACCAGCCCTCAGTGGTCCTCCCATGCTCACGGCAGACGTCGGTGAGGACGCAGAGGAGTATCTCGCGCGGGTGACATTTTCCGTTCAACATGGGATAATGCTTGAATTTTGAAAGGGACCGCTCGTCACACGACGTCGGTGACGTCTCACTCTGATGCTTGTTGTACGACGTGCTGGGAAACGCGTGCAGATGCCGCTGTGTCTAGCAGGAGGAGGCTGTGCTTCCTCGGCTGCAGCAGCATCTTATGTTGAATTTTGAATGCGGCCGCTCGTCGTACGACGACGTTGTCATCTCCTCTGACTCCAGTCGCTTATTACGTGACCTAGGGGACCCGGCTTCCGGATCCAGGCGCTCAGAAACGCCCGCAGACGCCGTTGTGTCAAGCAGGAGGAAGCTACGCGCCCTCTGCTGCAACAACATTCCATGTTGAATGGCAAACGTTGCCCGCGCGAGGTACGCTGAGGCTTCGCAATGGATTCCATGAGATTGCGACCGGTTCAATGAGGCGTATCTCAGGCAGGTTTAGAACCTTCGTGAGGTACGCCTCATCATCTACAGGGCGGGCAGCTAACTCTACTATAATGTGGTAGATTGTCAATGATATGTCGCCAAACTCCCCGCAAATGACAACGGATGCCTCTGTTGAAGAACCCGATGGCTGCGACTCGAAGAAGTTTCCAAATTTCGACTTCCTCACAGTTCTTGAATTTTTTCTCCACCAACTGCTGCATCGACCGGGAAAGGTGGTAGTCTGATGGCGCAAGGGCTGGGTTATGAGGCGGAAGAGGCAGAAGTTCCCGGACCGACTCCTCAATTTTTTGCTGCGTGATATTTGCGGCGTAAGATAGAGCGTTGCCATGGAGGAATTTCACAGTTGCTGTGTTCACTCCTTGTTGACGCAGTGCGTGGTCCACGCAGCTCAGTTGTTCTTAGTGAAGGTATGCCGTAAATGTTTGGCCTGGATCCAGCACCTCAAAACGCACCAGACCTCTGTCGTTCCACCAACGCAGACTGACTTTTTCCGTGAATGTCAGGCTTCGTCGTTGTCTTCGGAACCTCACCGGGGCTCAACCAATGCTGCTTTCGTGTGGTATTGTCGTAATGGTATCACTTCTCCTCCAACGTCACGATGGAGTCATGGAAACTGCTGTTCTTGGTTTTGCGGATGAGAATGCCGGTGATGGCGACTCGAGCTGCCTGGTTTGCGTCGCTGAGCTGATGTGGAGCCCATCTTCTGCACCGATTTGACTTCCAACTACACGCAAACCATCGGCGATGGCAGAATGGTGACAAACGCAGCTCTCTGCGAGCTCATGTGGCAAAAGTGACGTCTGGAATACCTTAGTCGTGCTCAGAAATACTGCAAAAGTTTGCAGCTTCAATCGTCGCTAGAACGTGGGATCTGAAAGATTCCTAACAGGAGCGAAAAGACCCATTCAGCAGAGGCATCCACCTGGGAGGCAAAAACGGTCGGATTGCCCAACAGATACCCCCAGCTCGATCCGATATGCTACTGTGTTGCACAATACGTCCTGTTCACAAGCTTCTCGAAGCGGACTTTTCTCTTCGCTAACTAACTTTTCCATTTCTATAACATTGTAAGGGCTACCGTTTGGAACCGGACATGTTCAAGAGGAGAAACAAGGGCAATACAATGTTTGAAAAAATAAGCTGCTGCCTAGAAGACTGGGAAGGATGGACTCCTCCGTTTCCGGTCCAGAGCTAGCAAGGCACATTGCGCTCCTACTGCCGAAGGTTGCTCCGTTTCAGCCAATAGTCTGTGTTTTGCAGGTATTTATTTTTCTCATGACTGTATTAAATAAATAAATAACTAAATAGCAAAAGGACACTGGAAGCAGTTCCTTAGAGAAAAAGGGACAAGCATTCTAGCTTCACATCCTGTTTGGTAATAACGCCGAGTCACTGTGTTTGTGACAGATACATGCTAACCATACCGAATAGAATTGACGCAAATCTACGATCGAACATCATTCGTGATTGGAAGCGGGGTCTAGAAAGTTGCTAAACTCATGAGGAAGGGAGAACCCACTAATGTCTCGGTATATGTCGCGAGGACGGGCAGCATTGTGAGATAGGAACGCCCATCCAATCAGACCGTATTGAATCAGCATGTTATTCAGAAAGGGTGTGTACAGCTGATACCCTGATCGGCTGTATGTGTTGTTTCAATTAAGTGTTCAATTCATGTTTCATCTGAATTTAGTGCAGTGATTATCGTCTAGCAGCATGTGCATTTATTGTGTTCAGTAATGGGAAAAGTTCTTGTCTTGTTACTTACGATAAAGCCAATTGTTTTTTGCCTACGCAAACCCAACATTGTCTTGTTACTATAATTTGCGAACTTGAAGAGAAAATCAAACAAAAACATCAGTAATGAAAGTTATTCCCAAAACTCACCCTTCCATTGAAATGAGAAGACATCGCCACGATTATGTTAATGACAGAAAAATTATTACCTTTTCTAAATCCCCTAGTCGTTCAGGACCAATTCAAATCTGATCGACTCCTGACATTCCGATACTGCGACAATGTCTGGATTGTCTGTTTATCATGAAGAACATCGAGTTTAACGACCTCGTCGTTAGATCTCCTGAGTCGAAGGTCTCTAAGTAAGTGGTAACGCGAACATAGCAGCAGAAGTGGCCGCAGTCTATTGTGACAGCTTGTGTTCAGAATGAGGATCGTCGCCTGTGAAGCTCTCGCTCATTCATCGGTGGCGTTGTAGCAGCTCGTCTTCTGCATAGGTGCCTGTATCACCGCGTTCGTGAGCGTAAGCAGCGACTATTATAGGCACTAATGGAGGAATAGTAAAAAGTGACGGTTATGAAGGTGTACAAAGCCAATTTTATAACCAAGAAAGATACATAAGCTTAGAGTGTTCAGTAAATTTGAGTGAGCTAATGTGCCCGCCTTTTGTGCCAGGTCTCAACACCTGCTCTACATCCCGCTAAGCATGCACGCAACCTTTAAGATGCTCACTTTTACTCCTCTGTTAGAACCTCGTTGTCCATGTAGGTGCTGATTTATTGGAATATTTTACTGCCATTATAAGATAACTACTTTATCTCCATAGTATGACTATCTAAATGGATAGTCGGAGTGCTGTCACTTATGCCTGCATGCGTTACATCAAAGGTAAGCTCTCTCTGGGTTGTCATTGTATTTCGATGGTTGATCTCGTTACCTCAGCATTAACCTCCATGACGCCTTCAAGTCTCTACAGTACTTTTACCGTCTTCTGGAATTGATAGGACCTATATCATTCCTTAAAAAGTACAGAGATCTTTCAAATGAAGGGGTAATGGAAAAAGCAGGCTCTACACTAAGGCTGCACGCTAGCGAGCGACTTTTTCTTAAAGCCTACTCCTTACCTATTATGATAGAATGGGTCTTAAATGCTTGGAGGCACACCTTCTGGCAAATGCTCTATCGCTTTTTTGCCTTTTCGAACCTTCGAAAGTATAGCCGTTCTCTATTGTCCGTTGGTAATGCACCATCTCTTAGTTCCAAGAACAGGGAAGCTCAAGATGAACTTTTCCGTCTTTGTTTGTGTACTTCCTAGAAGAGAAATAAATGTGTTTTTCTATACATGTGTAAAAAGATTTCAAGGCAGATCTCTGCTAAAGTACTTGGCATCTCGATAAGCAAATAAGTGAACGACGTGAAATATAGAAATCAATCAAAGTATCGCAAGTGGCTAATGTAGAGCTCTCAGGGTTTTCCGAACGGTGGCTGGGAAGATCCTCCCAACTCATCTGCTTTTCTTCTCCTTTGAATTGAGTGCCACGTAGTAGTCTCGACCGGAGAAGTCTTGCCGATAACGACAGGATGAACCTTGAACTTGGGTAACTGAACTTGATTTGTATTCTATTAGTACCGTACATATTCGCATGTAATAAGCGGTGATTACTTACTTATTACTATTAGTTGTGAGACGTTTGGCAAACGTGAAGCTAATGAGCTCCTTCTGCAAGATCTATACAGTACGCCAATTTAACAATTCAGCAGTTTATATGCACGAATAGTAAGTTAAAAGTGAGATGACCATGAACAGCGACGTTGGTGTTGTTGTATAATGAACCATTTGACTCTAAGTCACAGTAAGTTACAGATGGCAGTTGTTTCCTTACAATTGGTAAACAGTTCAGAGGAGTGGCACTTTCCTATATATCCTTCTAAATGTATATATCCTTTTAAATATATATCTGTTAAGATCAGTAGCCCTACAGTCAGACATGATCTCCTGCCATTACAGCTCGTAAGTGCCCCATGAACACGTGAGGGTCACCCAGATGGTACCCAACCCGGGAGGGAACGGGAGTCCTACTGACCAACCCAATCGTTGAATCGTGTTGCCTGGCCGACGTATTGATGAAACTCCTGCCGGCTGGCCCTCCCCTCATTTGCCACCCGACTCCGCAACTTCCCAAGCGTCCACGGAAGGAAGGCCCAGAACACTCATACGAGATGAGGGAGATATACACAAGTCGACACCCACTCAATATCACACAAGACACAATATTGCGGTACTTCTGAAAAGCAAATACCACACATAGGACCAAAGAAGAGAATAATTCCAGAAATCCTCCTCGGCTATCGAGCCTATTTTTTTTTTTGAGGCCATGGAGCCGAGCGCAGAGCTCTAGCACGTTTACGAGCGCGCAATTTTCGCCTGTCGGGCCTGGGGGACCGCGCGCATTGTGCGCGTGTGACACGATATTTCGTCACCTTGGCTTAGCATAAATCGAATTTTCAAAATAGACACCACGAATCTGATATCCATTCTTGAAATTTTGGTTTTGTTTTTGCAAAATTCCCTAAATCTTTTCCTTTCCGCAATGAGCTTTCCTCCTTTCTCCAATTTGATTGTCTAATTGAAAAATGGTTGTTTTTGATGCGGAACTTAGGCTGAAAATTCTAGAATTGACATCAGAAATCGTCATCATGAGCATTCTGTATGACAATGTCGACAAACTAAAAGAATGTTTTGACAACTTGTTGCTCGACAGCGATCTCGAAGCACCCGGCATCGAATGCAACGACATGGCTCCCGCTGTGGTACATGACTCCGATCAAAAAATAAAAATGGTTTCTGTCTGGACTTTATTTGCGAAGTTGATCTTCTTAGTGACGTTTGATAACAACCAAGTAGTTGCACTTTGTAATCATGCCTGTTTGTTACCTTTTTTGAATGAAGTCTCAAAAATAACTCTGAATTTTAATGGACAGCTTGGTCGATGCCAAAATAGGTTTCCTCTGATATATTCTCACGCAGCAACGCCACTCGTAGCTTATCGTAATCGAGCGAAATTTGAGAAGCGCGTATCAGATTCATGACCACCACCTCAAATAACCCCATTCAGGAAGTTTGGACAAAGGTGGCGACAACACTAGTTATCGACATGGGTGGTAGCCGGTCGTAATTTACCAAACGGACATCGCCACTGTGTTCAGCATCTTGAATATCCTCCACAGGCAAAGTTTCGACGAAGGTGATATCACTCTGATCGAAATAATACTGTCGCACACCATTGCGCGACACGGTCCCACGAGACAGACTGGCTGTCGCGCACCATTGCGCGACATTGTCGTCAAAGTGCTAAACCACACGGCCCTATCCTGGTGCTGTTACCCCGCGGTGAGCAGGTGAGCAGCGAAGACGTATTGCAGAACCACGGCCACACGTTGGCCATCCGACAGGATGGGAGTATAAACAATAGAGTGACTAACTTTGCGGTCGGAGCGCACGGACAATCGATGTCGACTGGCAGGGCTGGAAGGGCGGAGCTTGCGCCGATCGACTGCTGACGGCAGCCATTTTCCAATGCCTCGTGCCGGTCGAAGCATCTCATCGGCAAGCCATCGTGAGAAACAGCGCGCCTGACCAATCACAAGACAGAGGAGCGATAGTGCGGTCATCACAATATCATTTTCTTTTTATTGCCTAGCCATCCTCTTGTTGTAGCGAAGTGTCGAAAACCTGAAGGAGGTGGTCAGAATACGAGACTTTTAGGGTACCTTTATCGTCGAAGTGCCACGAAGCATTTCACTGACACAACTTTTTACTTACAACTGCACTATAATTACATGAAAGACGACATAGTGATCTCTAAAGACATAGCCTAGCAACATTTGAGGATTTCGTGCGACAGCCACATTTTAGAATACTAGAGTAGCTGCGTTAAGAAAAGGAACGAAGCGGATTTAGTGAAACAGGAAATCAACATCATTTCCTTCTCTCGTCGACAACAAACAGTTGCCAACGATTGGGTTGCAACCATACTGTACACAGATGCCAGTAGTGAGATGCAGAGCTACACGGCGTCGATTCGACTATTCCTACATTACTCATTCATTGCTGCACACGAAGTGCGGCTTTGAAAAAGCAGAGGAAAATTAGTGACAATCAAACAACAGTGTACAGCTTGAGACAATCAACACCATCAACGTTGTGAGCAACTTGGATAACACTATTAACTGCAGCTGGATCAGAGAATTATTTCTACAGACTATTCAGAAGGCCAGTGCAAACGTTAAAAAATATCGAAATCAAAAACAAACGAAAATATGGCCAAGCATAATACGATGTCATCTCAAATTATACAACAGACAAGATCAACACCCGGCGGTGGACCTTGTAAAGACGGTCGAACGCATTCGCAGTTAACCAGCCGTCGAAGTGACTCCTAAAGGCACACAGAACACCATCAATCTCGTGAAAGTTATGAGAGCGCTAGAAAAACTTTAAGTTGTAGCTTTTAAATAAAACTTAACGTAAAACTTTAATTAAACATAAGTTCTTCCAGCTGCATATAAACACCTCCATAACATCTGGTCTTGTCTTAAGCAGAAGAATAGAACAATGGTGAGCCTACAAGGAAGTGGCTCGTGTCTTGAGAAAAACCGCCGCTGAGTCTGAAGTTAGTGATAGTGAGACGAATGGGGATAAATAAAGATGTCAGTAAAACCTAAGAGATTACTGTAACGTCTTTGTAATCATTGCATCCTATAAGTCTTCTCATGGGACTCCTTCCATCGCTTGCTTATTCTTTGACTGTCGTCTTTGCAAATTACTTCAACACCTGGTCTGGTACTTCAACGCAAGCAATTCCCAGGGATCGGAATCATCAGCGACCTACATAACTTTAACAGAGAATTCACGGCGAAAAACTCTGATAACGCGGCTTATCGCTCACCATATCGCTTGATAAGCCGCGATATCAGGGATTTCGGCTGTTATTTTCTCTGTTAAATTGTTGTAAGTCATTGATGAATCCGGGCCCCGGTGAGTTACACCTTCAATTCCTAGACCACAGCCATATTTCAGAACACTAGAGTAACAGCGTTAAGAAAAGGATAACTCCTTCTTTTCCGTTATTGATGAGCAGAAAGGGAAGGAGTGTTTTCTATGTTTGATCTTCGTCTAAGGGCCCGTGCGAAACGGAGACGAAACCTCACTTTCTCCGATTCTTCCTCTTTTTGTGAAAACCCAACCAGGGTTTACATCTACATATATTATGTATTGGCCTGTCCTAATATATAGGACATATTGCTTTGAATGATAACACTTAAGATACTTAGGTGAGCAATATAAGATAAGCGAAATTGAATAACATCCACAGGCATAACCTAGCGATACCGTAAGTGGGCACTCATAAACGTAATCTCCCGTGGCGTTCAAGTGCGGCACCGTCATTTAGATTTACTTTTATGATACCGACCGGGCGGCCGGAATGTTGCCATATTGTGGCTACGCCCACTGAAATTGTGTATATATACGATGCATGTACCAGTATTGTGGGTTCTACTATAAAGACGTGAGAATAAACCTTTGTTCTACTTAATATAAAGCAACCCTATTGGTTATAGACCAAACCTCTTATCCTCTCAGTTTATTGCTGCGAAAAAGGCAACAGGTGAATCTAGGCTTCTACGAAATCTGCACTCGACGCTCTTAGACTATACTGGTTCTCCATCAACGGCTTCAACGCCCTAGGACGTCCCTCAGTGTGGAAGCAGTCACTGTGCAATTATGGCATGCAGTGAGCATGGAGCTAGATGCACCTAACGCCCCTGCTTATGTCGCGAATGCGGGCAGCATTAGGAGGTCAATGGGCGCCTGCCTATCACAACCAATCAGGGCACCGATCGGCCAACCAGCCAATCACAGTTCACCGCTCACATCGTCCTTGACTGCAACTTACATTCGGTGCGGTTCGGTGATTGGTCGGCGCCTTCACACCTTCCACTGCTGCCCACATTCGCGACAATGACTCCACCCACTTAAACACATATATCTACGAGGGAAGAGTTCCATTATTGGAAGCATGCACGGTGATTGACAATTAATGTTCCTGATCAAGTTATAATCGATAAAGATGGACAGGTTAAGGAGATCACTCACGCGTGTGCCAATATTTTCCACAAGATTTTTGTAAAATACAGCCAGCTATCGCTTTCTAATCTTATAAGCAAGAGTTCAGATACTGTTAAAACTACAGAACAAAAAAATTGGTTGATGCCGCGAAGACGCTCCGCGGCGGTGCGGGAATACATCTTTGCTCCCCACCGTAACGGCGGCAGCCAATCAGGCACCGGCTCAACCGCACAAGCATGCACGGCATATGCTTGACTGCCGTCCGCGATTGCGGTAGGAGCAGCGGCGCGTTCCCGCACCGCTGCGGTGCATAATCTCGACATGTACCCGGAAATTCCATAAAAACTGTTAAAATTGCCAAAAAACGGACCGTATTCGGACAGCAAGATCGCAGCAACTTCCTTAGGCTGCACTCACTGCACGGAAGACACTGCAAGATCGCCGAGCAGTCCATGAACGAGGCGAGGTCCGTGAGAACGGTTGGCGCAGCCGACTGCTTCAACCGCTGCGGCTGAAAGTAAAGGGGTTTCAAATTGCTTGAGTGGCAAGGATGCAAAAAATTAAAATTTTTATGCAAATATTATGTGGAAAAAATGCATAAAAATATATCGCATCGTAAATATATGGGAAGTGGTGGGCAGTGCGCAATCGGAAAAGGAAGTGGGTTGGGTAACGCTTTAGGTAACGGGATGGGTAACGTTTGGGTAACGCTCAGGCCTAAATACGATACTGAATGGTGTCAGACCCAACCTAAGAACGAAAACGGTGCTGAATTATCTGCCGCCTGGCCTTCCTGAGTCATTCTACTGTCCAAATATGCATTCAAATTTGCTCTCCACAATATCCCGTAGAAGTAACATGCATGGCGCATCCCATAAAAAACCCGACTGACCCCTGCATTCATCCTTCATTATCCTGTCTTAGCTGATAAACCAATGGATGATGTGTCCACGTATCCTGCCAGCCAACGGACAAAGAACAAAATCTGTTCCGGGAATGCGCCATGCTTTCTACTTCTCTGAGAATGAGTCATTGTTCTATACAACGGCTCGCTGTGGTTAATTGCTGAAGAGTGTTTTGTTTATCTTGATACGTCCAGTAGAAATATGCTGATCTTGGAGAGATTGAAGACTTGCTTTGTCTGGCGGCGCTTGAACCTAAAATCTTGTTTGGCCTAGAGATGAGAAGCGGTCAATCGATTTTGTTGATTTTCTGTAGACTAGAAGCTTCAGGGTGGGGATTGCAAAAACATGACGGCGATGGACGAGCTTCACGGAGACCGCTTTGATGATTCAACAAGATCCTATCCCCTTTTCAATCCCATACAGTAATCGGCTAAGGCATCGGTCTGTTTGTCTGTCTGTCCGTCCGTCCGTCAGTCGATCTATTTCCACAAAGAGAATGGGAATCGGCGGAGGAAGAAATACAACCACAGAAATCAAGCGAGTATGAAAGCTCTTAACCAGTGAACAGAATCGACCGATCAACCAGGATCTACCAATTTCTTCGATTTTTCTGCGGGAATCGTACGGATACGACGGAGGGTAAACGGGCCTCATGGGCACTGTTTTGACAATTTCATTTATGCTATCCCCTATACTATCCCGTCGAATATAAGGTGTATGTATGTATGTCTGTCTGTCTGTCTGTCTCCCTGTCCATCTTACGGCCCGCCTATCTGTTTGCACATAGAGAATGCGCACGGAGAGAAAAAGAATTAGAACCATGGATATCACGCGAGTACGAGAAGGTCTTGAAACAGTAAACAGAATCGATCAAGCAGCCAATATCGATCGATTTTATCGATTTTTCTGCAGACTGGACATTCTGGAATGGAAATCGCTCGAATGTGCTGCGGTAGAAAAACGGACAAGCCTCATAGCAGTCTTGTGGAACCCGCCACATCGTGTTCTACGATCCCGTTCCTGTTCTCGAACTCCGGTCCAGTGTGTCAACTTCATAAAATGGCTTTCTTTGAAATTCGCCACCGTTTTCAAGCAGCCAGAGTGAATAGCCTTCCGTCCACTAGGATAGGTACGGGCTTTCTATTACATCCTCGATTACTCGATGTTTGTGGTCGCTACGAAGGTCTTCTTTAAAGGACTACACGCACGATGTCGCTCCCAGCCATTTTAATTCAGTCTTTTGAAAACTCTAGTTAAGGTTCACACCTAATTCTCGCGTCTGCGAATATCTCGATAATCTCATGGGTCATTTTGAACAAGAGGTGGCAAGGTGTGAAGCATTCTTTTCATGAACCCCTTCTAGACACATAAACGACTTTCAAATCACTAATGCTCGTCTAACTATAGGCAACAGGCACCTGGGAGTTGTGAAAATCTCTTCAATAAGTGTTTATCCAGGCTTTCCACCGCAGAAAAGCAATTCTTAGGTTCATAACGAAAGATCACTAGAGACACACGTACGTATTTCGCGTAAATGATGGCGACGACGGCGCCGAACGCCAAGCAGTAGACGATCACCGCGACAAGGACGATCATCGGAAGCAACGTCTCCAGCGACACATCGGCGATCGCCGTTGCGTTGGCCATGACGGGGTGATCACCACCGCATCACGCCTGAAGGAGGACGATCGACGATGTCCAGGTCAGCGGGCGGCGGCGAGTTCAGCCGCGCGCGCTCGTCTCCATGACGACGTCTGAGAATCCGATGTTGTTTACCACGATGTCCGCGAGTCCGCACTGTGAAGGAATATTGGAGAAGCGCAGAAGAATTGCAGTTCGACACAGTCGAAGTTGTAGCACCCTCAATGCGAGTCAAAGTGAACGTCTTCCGAATCGAAACGAGCTTCTTTCATATTAAACTACAGACTCTCAAAGATGGTTAGAAGAACTGGTAAATTGGTAAAGGCAAGGTCATCGTATACTCCACACAGATTCTGAACTCCTGCGGGAGATGTCTATTGTCAAAAATTAGACAATGGTATACTCAAACTGGAGCGCGCTAGGTGTGAGTGTCTGGTGATTAAAGACTATAGCGACACCTCCTGGATCGCTATCAGGGTGTCCGGAAAGTTTTGAGAAAATTCAGAACTTTTATTGTATTCAAAGTACAACTGAACAAAGGCCTAGTCAATCAACAGTGTATGATCTATTGGTGGCCACGATCTTCCTCCATCGTTCGGGCAGGGAGACAAATGGCTCTCTCCAACAAAAAAAAGAAGCAGGGCGTGACGCCGATGTTCAGCTTTTCTATGTAGCTGGCTCTGGGTCGTCTTTGCTGAGTGTGGCCTTGCATTATCCATCGGAAGATCGAGCTTGGTACATGTGGTCAGCGGGCTACCTGGACTCCACCTCTACCAGCTGTGAGGAGGAGAGGTTGACCTCAATCGACTGCCCAGCCGGTAGTACTTCGAAACGACACCCTTGCTGCGGTAGTACGAAGAGAGCAGGTGCTTCTTGCCGTGGATATCTTTCTTTGTGATGGGCTGTGGGTCCTTATCGCGAGGCAGCCACTGTAGCTTCCTGTCCGGGTTGCTGCACGTTATCCACTTTTCATCCATGGCCACTATCGTCTCAGTCCATGCCGTCGTTCGCTAGAGGGAGAGTAGACAAGAGCAGACCTTCACGCGTGTGTTTTCTCGTACAGACTTAGCGAGATCAGCTTGAAGAGGCGGGAGGACGGCCGTTGTACTTCTCGACTGAGGATGTCCGGATCAAGCAACATCGTCGAGGCAGAAGTCTCCTTTTGCAAATCGTTCGAACCAGCAGTACGCCGTAGCAACGGAGGGGGGACTCGGGACCCATCAGAGACACAACCTGCTGAGTTGAAGCCGGAGCGGAAGCATCGAAGCAAAGTGATGCAGTAGTCAGTTCGGCTGGACATGATAAGACTGACGGATTTTCGTAACCTAGGGGGCAAGGCAACTGTATTGACTGAGGTTTAGATCACAACCATATTATCTATAAGGATGTACAGTAACATGATATAACTCGGAACCTGTGAGAAGATATGTCATTTTATTTGGATGCATCAAAAATTCTAAGCTTTACGGACACCCTTATATTACCAGTCATCTAGCTCCTACTACCAGTCCGCAATCCGCAAGTGTCCAAGTGTTCAATCAATGGGCCCTATAGGGACTCTGGGCGCCACTCCCATGTTTTTTCTGTATAGATCACTTAGCATGGCTCGTCTTCCTCTCACTGTAGCCGAAACTCCCAGCTGTTTCTTCGTGGATCACGTAACTCATCCGGCATCCTCAGCGTAAACAAAAGAACCCATTCGCCCGTACGGTCGCTCCCGAGTGGCCGCGCATATTTATTTATTCATTTATTCATTCATGACGTGGACTATGGCCGCACGTGAAAATACAATGTTATTATAGAATAAGAAAACCAACAAACTCAATCAAAAACAAGTAAATGCAATTGAAGGCACTCATTGTACACGTAAAAGCAGCTTTTTGAAAACATGCAAGGATAGACCTAAGACTTCCTCAGTTGTGCTCTAAATGTGATTGAACTCCCTTAAATCTCTGTAGGTGAAAAAGCTTGCTCGGGCTCGCGATTTTGCCACTGAAACATAAAGTCTAAGTTTAACTCTTACGCTTCTTGTTAGCCTAGTGCCAAAAAAGTTGAGTGGGTTTATAGAAACCCTACCAGTGAGTATTTTAAACATCATGAGGAGGTCAGCTTTTTTCCTTCTAATGAAAAGGCTTGGTAAACCTAATATCTCAGCTCTCTCAGCACCATTTAGCATCTGTTAATAGTTATTCCCGTAGCACCTCATCATCAGCTTACGAGTGAAACTATTCTGAACATTTACTAAAAGAAGAATGCCTTTTCTCTTCGAAGGATTGAAAACTGTTGTTCCACACTCTACTATGGGTCCCACATATGTCTTTACGCCCGCAGAAGAATTTGAGGATCTCTGCTCTTCAGTGCTTGAAAAAAGGTTGTAGATGCGGATGTTAGCTTTCTTGACCAATGCTTTATAATGCAAATCAAAACTCAGGTCCTTAGATATTAGAAGACCAAGATCGCGAACGTCAGCAGTTGTTTCCAAAGTGACACCTCTTTGCTTGTAAGATGGGGTTTCGACAGTGCGACTGGATCATATGTCATATGAACCAGTCGCACTGTCGAAACCCCATCATATGTGTGGTATATGTTTTGCTCCCTCGATTCCTTGCATCTTTAAAGGGTTTTAATTCTCCAGGTCCGACTATCATTGAATCTCAGCATCGGTGTTTGTTGCTTTTTGATACTGATTAGCCACTCGAGATTGGGAAATCCGTTTACTGGCCGACGTTTCGGCAAAATCGCCTTCTTCAAGGGCCTAAATGAGACAGAACATTCAAAAAGTTGAACGACCAAATCCCTCGACAAAACCTTACAGGAAAGTTGATGAAGTACTACTCAGCAAACTAAAGAGATCAAGTGCAAAGAACCGACCTTGGGTAGATCCACAGAAGTGGATGGTTGTGAGACCACAAGCTAGGCAGTCGGTATTTAAGTCGTGCCGTGTCGTGTGTTTGGAGGTATTGGTTTACATAGGGCAGTGACTGCCCTCGCACTGACTTAGGTCAGACCGTGGCCCAAGCCTAGGTCTGCCCACAGAGTCCCAAAAACGGGGAAAGTTTGCTGGTGATAGCGAGATATTCTTCTTTCCGGTTAATTTTTGGGTTTTTAGAATGGATCCAAAAGGCCTCCAGTGTGGTTTTAATTCTGCTCATCATCTGTATTTTATTAATCGCTCTTTTTAAATGGAAATCATTAACGTAAAGGTTTAATTACCCAAGTTTGAAGAACGACACACCGTATCGCGCAAGATCCACACGGTCGAAATCCGCGTGGAACTCAACAAAAAAAGGAAGGCGAGCAGAGGATTCGAGAGGATCCTTAACCACCAGTCAGAGGACCTCCAGGGCAGCAGCAGCCACCCTCGATAAAGTCCACGTTTACGAAAACTTAAGGACTTACGATCCAAAATCGCCGGAAGTCGTAAAATCGTGGATCGTAAATCATGATTACGCACCCCCTGCTGTGTACTGGCATTCAATGCGTTTCGATGAGCGATACAAACGGAACCAAGCTCTTCGCAAACAGATCCACGAAAATGCACTTTTGGTGGCAATAACAACAATTCAAAGCGGCTGAATATGAGCACTACGCTCCATTCGAACATTGCTTAGAAGCCTTGAACAATATCGCATAAGACAAGCGCGTGGGCAGGATTTCGATTATTACGGGAGAGTGCACTGAATATAATCCCACTTCGGAACGAGCGCAGTACAAAATCGCTGGATTGTCCTGCGCGAGGAAGCCCAGATGTTCCTTCTCATTGTAAGTTCTTCTTCAAAGAATTATCTACATTGAGAGGTTTTCCAAAAGGCCTTCCATTTTTTCTTCAGGCGTTGTTACTTCCACTGGCAAACGTCGTCTCGGCGAAGCGAAGTAAGCGACATGTTAGAATTTAAAATGAGTGATACTTCGATGAGAGTCAATCTCTAATCTGCGGGTTTAAACCGGCACCGTAAAGAACGGTCTGTGTCAATTTTGCTCGATGGACCCACCCGTGCTTATTTCGACTCCCCTTATTTTGAAGGGAGTCAAATTTCTACAACTTGTTAGGGTACATGTCGCTTAGGTGAACAGCATTGGTAGGAGGAAGCGCGACAAAGACAACAGTAACCAAACAGAGCACAAGCCGAACATGCTCCAGCCCATCAAGGTAACAACTGTACATGCCCTTTCTGAATGGCATGCCCATACATATCATGCAGTCTGATTGGTTTAGGCGTTTCCACCTATCAATGCTGCTCACCTACGCGACATATACCAAACAATCTTGTCCAAGCTAAACTGTATCTTTCAAAAAGGTCCGTCCAACACAAAAAAAAATTAAAAAATCTAAGCGAAGTTGTTGTATTCAGTTAACTGCGAGGGTCGCAAACCTGAATGGCAGCTTAAGCTTATGGAAGAGTACCACAGCGACATCGGAAGGAACCTTGTAAGTCAATCTTATTCTCAACAACTGGCTAGAGAGTATTGAAACGATAAAATTTCCTATTCAGCATTTCGCTTCATTCACAGCGGCCTCCTTGCAAAACATTTCAGTATAACCACATTATAGCAACCGAAATCACCGAGCGCTTTTTCAATTGCGTTTTCTCTTCCTGAGTTTTCGAGAGAGCCCACAATACCGCTCAAATTCTTTGCAGAAAAGACGCTTTGCGACGGATTAATCCGCCACAAAGCGTCGCATTACCGTAACGCTTTTCAAAGTTACTTGTTTAAAATCTAATTAACACCATTAGAAGTCCCGTCTCATTTTCTATCCAGCGATCCAAACATCGTCTAAAACGATTGCACAGTTTCCTAGTTATAAAGCTTTTGCTTCCTCGGCTCCATTAATTGGTTTACGACCCCTCCGAGATCCCCAGTGGCATGTCCTTAAGGCTTTCCGTTGACGAGGTTCATCGAAACTCAGAAATTCTCTATTGTTTCAGTAGATCTGTATTTGTTACGCATCAGGTGTCATTGTGGTACTAAATAGTGCTAATTTGAATAACATAGGCCCGATTTCAGATAAGCGCAAACGCGCGGAAACCTAAGATTCAGTTAAGAATCACCCAACTAGTAGTCTGCTACAGGAGACAGTATTCTATTATTCCATTGTGGGAACGATGGTCTTTATAAAACGTGTAGAATGGCTTTGAGAAATGGACAGAAATTACTAGATTTTCTTTTTTCCAACGTGGGATTGATCCAATCTCAATATGCGGCGTAGAATTTCTCCTATTTTGAATTTCGGTTGCTCCTGTACAGGATAATTACGAAGGCAGTGATTTTTGTGGTCTACAGTAGACGTAGATTTCTATGCGGCCAAAGTTTGACGAAAACAACAGAAAATTTTGTTCCAGTCGCTTAGCTCTTTATGGATAAGTTTATTCGAAAAATTAACTGGACAGCATTTCCCGGCTCGTTGTGAGGTTGTGAGCTTTCCATGGATGTAATATTGTCCGCATTCAAACTGAAAACCATTTTCACCTTTTCGGCCGCAGAAACAAGTTTGAGGGCGGGGGGGGGGGGGGCTGCGCTTCGGCCCGAGTGTGAACACGGCGCCGGGCCGCTCGCTGTCCTTGCGACCTCCCGCGGCACTCGTATCCGGGATGATCACTGGTAGACCGCGGCGCAGGAGGTGTTAATACTGTACATAGGCGATATACGACATGTGGAGTGCCGCGGGAGATCGCAAGGACAGCGAGCGGCCCGCCGCCGTGTTCGCACTCGGGCCGAAGCGCAGCCCCCCCCCCCCCCCTCCCCCGCCCTCAAACTTGTTTCGGCGGTCGAAGAGGTGAAAATGGTTTTCAGTTTGATACGGACAATATTACATCCATGGAAAGCTCGCAACGAGCTTAGAAATGCTGTCCAGTTGATTTTTCGAATAAACTCATCCATAAAGAAGTAAGCGACTGAAACAAAATGTTTTGTTGTTTTCGTCAAACTTTGGCCGCATAGAAATCTACTTTGAACGGCCTAAATCTTTTCGTTCTTTTTAGATTCGAATGTGCTTGTGGTCTACTCAGACCAAAAAAACACGGCTTTCGTACTTATCCTGCACAGCAGCAACCGAAGTTCAAAAATAGGAGAAATACTACGCCGCATATTGAGATTGGATCAATCCCTTGTTGGAAAAAAGAAAATCTAGTCATTTCTGTCCATTTCTCAAAGCCATTAGCACTATTTAGTACCACAATGAAACCTGATGCGTAACAAATACAGATCTACTGAAACAATAGAGGATTTCTGAGTTTCGATTAATCTCATCAACGGAAAGCCTTAAGGGCATGCCACTGGGGATCTCGGAGGGATCGTAAATCATTTAATGGAGCCGAGGAAGCAAAAGCTTTATAACTAGGAAACTGTGCGATCGCTTTAGACGACGTTTAAATCGCTGGATAGAAAATGAGACGGGGCTTCTAATGGTGTTAATTAGATTTTAAACAAGTAACTATGAAAAGCGTTACGGTAATGTGACGCTTTGTGGCGGATTAATCCGTCGTAAAGCGTTTTTTTGCGAAGAATTTGAGCGGTAATGTAGCATATCTTGCATTTCTTAATGAGTTGACAGATTGTCATACATAGGTTGTCTAGTTTATACTTCAGCAAGACTATACATCTTGGATAATTTTCACGAGTTTCCCTGAGTAGTCCAAGGAGACGTATTTTCTATGAGGTTCTGACATGTTTCTACAATCTGTCGTATAGCACGTCAACACAAGTGAAGTGAGCTGCTTACTGCTATTCAGTCAATTCGCGAAAGAACAGAAATTATCGAATCGTAATCACCCTTGTAAAAGTTCCTAAAAAATCTAGGCTTTTGGATAGGGTACTCTTGTACGCCAGAAATTTCAAAAGAGACATCTATGATCAGATGTGCTAAAGGGGGAAGGAGGTCGACTTAATCAATCAGCGGAAAAAATAAGGTGTCGAGTAGCGACAAAATCCACGAAAGCTGTTTTGGCTTGGTCCTGATTGATGGAGGTTTTACCGGCGAGAAAGTTCTGAAAGTGGTTGAGAAGGTGGTAGCCAGTTGGTGAGAGGTCTTGAAAATATGGCGGGTGGCGCAGAACTTCAGCCCTGAATTTGTTCAATTTTCGAAGAGTGATTTGTGAAACGTGTGGGAGGGCGTTATCGTGTAGAACAATCGGCCTCGGATCTATCCTAGTCCGGGGGGGGGGGGCACATAACTAAAAAGTGTGTAAAAAATCGACTTGGTACTTATCGAGCGACTCCTGCAGGGAACAATAGAACCTAAAACAAAGAAAAAAACGAAAACCACAAATAAAAAATAAAATCGCCGCGGTTTGAAAACCGTATCGGCGGGCAAAGAGCAACGCAATGGAGTCGTGCCGCGTGCTGACCACCGTTTGACATGTTAGAACCAGGATATAACATGGTAAGGAGGGCGCATAGAGCCACCTAGCGCATGCTGACCGCCGCCTGACATGTTTTAACCAGGATCTAACATGGTGAGAAGGGCACATAACTTCACCCGCTTACAACCGCGGCGAAAAAAATTTATTTTTTCGTTTTTTTTTTGCTCGTGAATTTTTCTGGTTTAGGTTCTATCGTGCTCTGTAGGAGTCGCTCGGTAAGTCCCAAGTCGATTTTTTACATACCTTTTAGTTATGTGGCCCCCCGGAATACGATAGATCCTCGACCTCTTCTAACCGCCAATGCTGGTAGAAGTTGGCGCAGTTTTCGGCGCATTTCGTCGATTTCCTTACGGTAGGACTCTGCTGTGATAGCTTGGCATGGTGCCAAGAAGTTGTAATGGATCACACCAGTCGCCGACCATCACACAGTGACCATTACCCTTTTTGGTGGAGGTTCCCCTTTGTAAATGCCTAGAAGCTCGTCGGCGTCCAACCACTGACCGGAGCGTCTCCCGTCCTCACACAGAATCCACTTTTCAAGTTGTGGTCTGATCCGAAAACGGGTCAGTTTTGTTTCGTACAAGTAGGAAAGAACAAATCTAAGAACGTGACAATTTTTGTCGCTTACTCAGCTCGTAGGTGTCCACTTTTGATCTTTTTCGCCTTCCCAAAGCGTTTCAAAGCGTCCGCAGCAGCAGTTTTACTGTCGTCTAGCTTTCCTGCGATCCCTCAAACTGTACGAGATGGTTCAGCTTCCCCCAATTCCTTCAACTCGTTATCTAGGATTTCTCAAGTTCGACCGCTACGGGATCATCTTCAAGGTTGCAATCTCCGGTCCAAAATTTACTGAACCACTGGAGCACAGTGCTTTCTCCAACACTATTAGGTCCAACACTTGATTGATTTCTCCAGGGCCCGGATTCATGAACGATTTACCGGCGGGTAAGTACAAAATTTACTCCCACTCCCCACTTACGCGCAATTCATGAACGCGCGGCGGAAAAGATCCGAGGTAAGTGTCGAGGTAAATGCTACCCCGTCATCGCGTCGGGGGACATCTACCTCCAAGGCGAGGGTTTTGCTCCGCGGCCAACTTCCGACCCAATGCATGCCTCCGCTGGCCCTTAGCCATCTCTGAACTGGCCGCCAGCCGCAAATTCAATGCCTGGGAGGGCGCCTAGTTACCGCCGCCATGCGCACGTCTTTTGCCGCACTTCCGTGAGTTGTTTTACCTTTTGTTTTTCTCTATTAGGCTTGCATTCCATGGTTTTTGGGCTCTGTGGACCATGGCGGCTCACAATGCCACTTATTTTTAAGTGAATTGCTTCCTTTAGTGGCATTGTGGATCGGCTTGGGCCACCATGAGCCTAGTCCACCACGCAAATTGTAATTTACGTGGAATATGCCCGTCCACCACCTTAGCCTTCCTTGGCATATGTTGTCTATGGAGGCTACTGTATTGGATGGCACCCATTATTAGTCATGGGGGTCCACATTTACCATTGTTTCTCTACTTCCTGCTATGCTACTAGTTTCCACCCCTCTCCCTCCCTCCCTCCCCCCTCGCCTCGCCCAACCCCACATTTCACATTTCATTTCCCCTAAATACGATGCTGCTAGTGTCGGTGCCGTCCCAGCAGCAAGTGTAACTGCTTGGTTTCGCTGTTAGCTGATGCCAGCGGGCCAGCGGAGGCATGCACATTGGATCAGAAATTGGCCGCGGAGCAAAACCCTCGCCTTGGCTTCATGAATCAGAAAACGGAGGTAAGTTCGGGGAAAGTGGCGGGTAAATGGCCGTCCAGGTAAATGGGGGTAGAATTTACCTCCGGCCGCGTTCATGAATCCGGCCCCTGCTGTCTCGGCTGCGGATCGTCCCAATTCGAAGTCAAAATAAAATATCGCTCAGAATTGCCTCCTTCGACATACTTTAGTATGCCCTTCATGAACATAAATATTGAAGCACAAATTATTCAGACAGATAGAGCGAAAAATTCTGTACAGAAAGCAGCATTAATGCGCGATGCAAGTTGAATTTTTATTCAATAATAGACGAATGAAAAATAGCAACACAAAACGCTGAGAACTTTCCGGACAACCTAATAGTAAAGGTGCTTGCCAGTTATCGTACAGTAGAGGATAGGAGTTGGACTCGTAGGATGCATCAAGCAATCGGTACTTAAGCTATAGTTTGACGACGGTCGGAGAGAAATTTCAGTCCAAGAAGCTCAACCATCCTTCGCTCTCTTTCATAACGCAACGCACTAAACGTGCACACTACGAAACATGAATAGCACATCAGTAACATAACAGGAGTTCTTGCGAACACCCTGTATAGTCTTATATTTGCAGACGTTGGACTGCGACATAGTTGGTGAAGCGGTGGCAGCTGCGCAGTTTGAGTTGTCATATCCGGATCTGCCCGTAAAATTCGGAGATTTAAAGAAATATTGCAGATATTCGAGACGAACGTAAGTGATTTTTTTTTACTTTTTTGCTCCTTCGATCAATGAATCGCATCTGCCAGCTACAATGCCCACAATAAGGATTGGAAAAAGGGCGCGGTAGGCGCGTTATCCGCGTTCCTTTTGTTCTTTGGCCGTAACTCATTTTTATCCTTTCCTAGAAATTTTCTAAAAATCAAATCAGATTGGAGAGGACTATCTAACGGTCAGAATTAATTTTGCTCTACCTAAATTTTGAGCACTTATTTTTCTGAATAACAAGAGCGCGCTAGTAAACGAGATGCGTCTTCGCTAATTACACTCTGTGAATATCTCTGCACCCAAACCTGAGAATGAATCGACTGATCTAGTAGTGACCGCTTCCTGCGCAGCGGTAGAAAATTGCTATGTTGGATGCTACAAGTAGACGAAAAACGACGGTCCCTTCTGCCAGAAGCTGGACAGTAATGCTCAAGTGCATTGCTATCCAGCTTGTGCAGGAAGAACCGTCGTTTGGGTGTTTCAAGGACGATGACTATGAAGCTTTCAAGCACAAATTTCAGGTTGTCTTTTTATACTTTGAAATCGCTCATTGCGAGCGCTATGAGCTTCTCTAACTGCATTCTAGATTGGGGGAGTACCTACGTTATCTTCAGGGCTACGATCCTAAGCTCGCTCGGTCCAGCTGCACCGCGTGTGTTGTGTGAATGCACACAACACACTGAATTCGACGGCGTCGTCAAAAAATCGCCTTCCAACTGCATTCCTCGATCAGGGGGAGTCCGCAGCTGGGTCCAGGCTAGGGAAGGGACTACATGTTGTGGCGCATTCAAGCTGCTTGTGCGAGAACTACTAGGGTCTCCCAGGGCTCTCCAGTAGCGGCGGTGGAAGAGCCGCGATCCGCCATCGACCGATCAACGATCCCCCTCCATATCGAGTGACCGTGGTGTCGGTGGACATCGAAAATTGCCACGTCGACGCAACGCGATGCGCGCGGTTGGCGGAGGAAGAAGAGCCTCCACTGAGGTGCATTTCTAGGGCGGTGCCGTCAAATGCGGTGTTTGTGTGCATTCACACAACACACGCGGTGCAGCTGGACCGAGCGAGTTTGGGATCTTACAATCTTCAGGAATCATTTTTGATTCACCACCAACGCGTGTAGCGCAGTCGGAGGAGGCGCCGACTGTGCGTGCACCCGATACCAGGTTCCTGGTTCGGATTTCCCGCCCAGGGCAACCAAGCCTTCCATCCCTCCGGGGTCGGTGAATTGGTACCAGACTTGTCTGGGAAGGATAGAGCGCTGACTTGCTCGTTGGCTGGCCACCGCAAGTCATTGTATGGCCAAATATGCATTCAAATCGCCTCCACGACGTCCCTTAGAAGTAGAATACGTGGCGCATCCCAAAAGGGATTGAATAATGCCGTCCTTTATCCTTTATCCTTGTCACCAGCAACTATGAATTTTCATGTTTTTGAAGGGCCTCTATAAAGTGAGCGAATGCCTGGAGCCTTGTTTAGTGCTTTCCTTGGCTACCCTTCAGCATTTGCAGCGGAAGTATCTTGTGCCATTCGGAACACTACGTTTTAGACGCTGCAAGTCACTATTTTCGACTCGAACTCACAGCCTTTTTGTTTGCTTCCCATAACTTCCCGATTTATTTTAAATTCGGTTAACGGTCCACGTCGCATTGCTGTGCACTTCGAGGACTTTCCTCCGATATATAATAGTATGAAAGGTATCCAAGGCAATTGATATTTCCTGCCATTCTGCCCCACTCGTGTTCTAGGGGTCTGTAGGCTCGACCCGAGCACAGCGCTCGTCGGCCACATCTCCGCGCCGTCTTCTTCACACCTGGGTGTCAGGTCCATGAGGTCAACCCTTCGCATTACTAGGGCTACCCTGACCAGCAATCGATCCTTTACGAAATGCTTCGCACCCTGGCATTTTCAGACTTATCAGTTGACCAGAGCGTTCTTCACCTTTTGAGATTGATCCTGGGTTATCCGTTCTGTGTAGGATTCGAGACCGCAATGTTACCTCTTTTAAAGAAATATGTTAGGCGATCAGACGGAATCTGAAAGTGCGTGTAATCTGGAGATCAGATGTATTTTAGTGCAACAGCATCGAGATATCCGGAGGTAGTCAGTACCCTGTCTTTAGAATCGAACTGAGGTCTGGTTCGAGTTCTGGTGTAGTAAAGCTCTCCCCATCAGAATATTCTTCACTTTTAACCTGAACTATGTTGACTTTATCTTCCTCTTCTTCTTCAGCGTTTGCCCCGCTTCGTCGCGGGGTTCGCTCTTCTGGTCTCGTGACGCCACCTTTCCCGATCCTGCGCTTGATCAGGGTGGACGCCAGTTACTTTCATGTCCATGTGTAACGCATCCGACTAACGGTGCTTCATATCTATTTTCTATTTTCTATCCTCTATTCTGTCATCCAGTCCGCTTTCCAGACACTTCGAAGTTGAGGCCTATCCTACGGACGCTGTGTTCGTTTCCACGCAGAACGTTGTCGTACCATCGCAAGAGAGCTTCGCGCATCTTGTCAGCTATCGGCGCGACACCGAACTTCTGCCGAATGGCATCGTTTCGGATGCGGTCCATGCGCGTGACTCCAGCCGTCCAGCGCAGCATCTTCGTCTCCATGACGCTGAGGCGCGTTTCAACCTTCTTGGTCGCAGGCCAACACTCAGCGCCGTACATCGCTATCGGCCGGATGACTGCTCCGTATATCTTTGACTTTAAGCGCTTTGGTATTTTCCTATCACAGAGAACGCCAGTCAGCGAGCGCCACTTGGGCCAAGCTGCACTCACGCGTGAGTTCACTTCAGTCAGCAGATTGCCATCGGATGCTACTGCTGATCCCAGGTACTTAAAAACCGAAGTACGTGGAAGCTCGACGCCGTTAACCTTGATGGAGCTGGACTCGTTCACGTCCGTCGTTAGATACTCGGTCTTCTTCACGTTCAATTTGAGTCCAAACCGTTCCAAACGAACACAGCAAGCCTACACCTCTCGCTCGAGTTCACCTTTATGTTCGCTAGTGAGCATTGCGTCGTCAGCATAAAGCTGTGTCTAGGGGACTGGCTTCTGAAGATCTCGGTAATGGCATCCATGACGGCAACAAAGTGGAATGGGGAAAGCGCAGAACCCTAGTGCACCCCAACAGAGATGGGAACTCCATTGAGGTTCCAGCTGCATACTATATTGACTTTATATCTTGAACATATCATTTTCACGTTGGCTTGGACACTTTTCAGCGTGAGGACTTTGGAAAACAAAGCGAATTCTTCTAAATCAAAGTGGCCTTCAGGCAGGTTAAATTGCAGATTCGGTAACATGGCTAGAATAATTTTTTGTTCAATAAAAAAGTTTGGAAAAACTTTCTTTGAAATTTTTTAGTTCAACTGCCCCAACAATGTAATAATCTTATAAAAATTCTGTTTCTGGGAAAATAAAGAATAAAAATATGGAGGACAGCGTTCCTCAGTCCCTTTTGGGATGCGCCGGCGCATTCTACTTCTACGGGATGTCGAGGAGACGATTTGAATGCGTATTTGGTCATACAATGACTTGCGGTGGCCAGCCGATGAACAAGTCAGCGCTCTATCCTTCCCAGACATGTGTGGTACCCATTCACCGACCCCGGAGGGATGGAAGGCTTGGTTGGCTTGGGCGAAAAATCGGAACCAGGAACCTGCTATCGGATGCACGCGACAGTCGGCACCTCCTCCGACTGCGCTACCTGCGTCCGAGAAAAATAATAAATTAAATTTTATTTTGAAGCGTAACAAGGCAGCAATCGAGTGATGGATTGAAAAACCGGATCGACAAAAATCGCGAGGTTTCGTACGGTGCGTAATCCCTGTTTTCGCTATATAAAATGGTGGCCTTCCTTCTCTTCAAAACAAGCTTTAAATCATCGTTTTTCCTCAAAAAATTAAATTTTTCTGAAATTCCAAACTATTATATGTGTTCGTTGGGCGCGTGTAGCGCAGTCGGAGGAGGCGCGACTGTCGCGTGCACCCGATACCAGGTTCCTGGTTCGATTTCCCGCCCAGGCTAACCAAGCCCTCCATCCCTCCGGGGTCAGTGAATTGGTACCAGACTTGTCTGGGAAGGATAGAGCGCTGACTTGTTTATCGGCTGGCCACCGCAAGTCATTGTATGGCCAAATACGCATTCATGTCGCCTCCACGACATCCCGTAGAAGTAGAATGCGCTGGCGCATCCCAGAAGGGATTGAATAACGCCGTCCTTTATCCTTTATCCTTTATATGTGTTCGTTATCATAGTAGTGAAGCTCAATGTAGTCAAATTTTTATTGACGTCGTTTCGGGCCTTAAGCCCTTCTTCAGGTCTAAAAGAACCATGTCGCCTATATGTCATACATTGCGTACATTCAATAGCAACAAAACGTCTGACACACTACAGACCTGGCTGGGTAATCGGTAAGGGAAGCGGGTAAAGCCAATGATTTCGAGTAGCGTGGCTTGGCCGGAAAGGGTGCAGGGGTCTCTAAACTGCTTATACATATAGAATCGCGGGAAGTGACCGGTCTCTCGTCTCTCAATATCGCCATCATCCTCAGCAGTCACATCACTAGCCCTTAGAGACTGATAAGGCTCATTGCACATTTCATTTCTTCCTTCTTGTTGATGGGTGGTCGCCAGTGCTTTATTTCAAGCGCTTCCTTGATCTTCCTCTCCACTAGATCTGGTAAATTCCTATGGAGGATCGAGGCTCGCAGCTGTGGCAGTGGATCACGTGTACGTCTGAGGGTACGATGTCTAGAGAATGGATTATCTGGGTAGCTGGGGGCTACGCAGTGCTCTATAATGTTCATCCATTCTCATTCTAGACCACTTTGTATGAGAATGGATGAACATTATAGAGCACTGCGTAGCCCCCAGAGCTACCCAGATCCGGTCACTTCCCGCGATTCTATATAGGCAGCCCAGAGACCCCTGCACCTCATTTCCGGCCAAGCCACGTATTCGAAGTCATTGGCTTTACCCGCTTCCCTTCCCGATTATCCAGCCAGGTCTGTAGTGTGTCAGACGTTTTGTTGCTATTGAATGTACGCAATGTATGACATAGGCGACATGGTTCTTTTAGACCTGAAGAAGGGCTAAAGACCTGAAACGTCGTCAATAAGGATTCAACTACATTGAGCTTCACTACTATGATAACGAAGATATAAACATGAAGCTCAGGGAAACAACTGTCCTAAGAAATATTATATGTGTTCTTCTATTGGGAAGTAAGTTCAACCTTTAAAGAAAGTTATACTAAAAAAATTTCTTGAACAAAAAATTATTCGAACATTTTTGGAAAGTCACTAGTTCAATGTAGAAGAAGGTCATTCAATTTCGGAAGAGTTCGGTTTAATTTCAAAGTTCTTAGACTAGCTTAGAAGAGTGCCCAATTTAACGTGAAACGTGTCCAATTTAATTTGGAAAGTGTCCAATTCGACGTGAAAATGGTGTATAATAAAGCAAACGTTAAAATTAGTAAACGTCTTTCGCCACTTTCGCCACTTTTTTTAGACGAAGCACAATGCTACAACGTTTCCTTGATGGCTCGTCTGGGAAGATGGAAACGTTATACATTTTTAGGAGCGTTAAGAAATTTAAATAAACGAAATGTTAATGAAAAATCGTAAATGATCGTCATAAATTAGACCTATATATGCAACTACCTGCATACCACAGGGTAAGCCTACCTCGGTTGGGTTAGCGCAAAGCGATTATTTGGCGGTCATCAAACCGCGGTAGTGCGGAGCGTGCTGCGCGAGGACATGGAAATGCGTCGTTGCTGCTAACCCGACAGCCAATCAAGCACCAGATAAGTCGCACAGGCGGGGTACATGATTGGCTGGCGTTCTTACGGTAGTAGCAGGGACGCGTTCACTCACCCCCCCCCCCCCCTGCGTATCTTCATGACATGTGCCGTAATATGTTGTTCGGTAAGTAATAATTTACAGAAAGGCGAAGGAATATACACAGAACAGGTTGCCCCAAGTTAGTCGATGCTGATTAAGGCTGACTTCAAATGATAACGAGTTTCTATTAATGTTAAGCGCAGTAAATCGAAAACTCCAAATAGTAGATCTTCATTTTTTAATGTTGTTGTAATTTTAACACTTTATTTCAGACACAACGACGATGGCAAGTTCGGCCAGACGGTTGTCAAAGAGCTTTTCGACCATATGCCTAAAGAAACAGTACCGTATTTACAGTTAGAACTGCCGAGGATTATGGACAATTGATTTGCCGTTGCAGCTCCATAAGACCGCGACGTTATTAGGACAGACAACCTATGGCTGTTCAGCGATGTATTCGGATAACTACAGAATGGGCAAGCACACCCACATTTACCTCATATGCCTCTACAGGTGGGGTATTTTTGGAACATATAAATGCTTTAGTAGCACAACAAAGCTTCAATCAATGTCTTCCAGGAAAAAATACGAAGAACAGAAATGCTTCACATCTTGAGGAGCTACCAAATCCTCACTTCGCGGCAATGTTCTTTCAATAAAGGTTGATCATAATAGTTGACACCGCATCTGTATATGGAAGTTAACACGTCAGACAGAGAAAATCAGATAATAAATAATAGAATGTGCAGAAATATTAGGTTGTCGGATTATACATGTCGTTTTTGCACAAATAGAAACGCGCGCCACAAGTGTAACGGTCAAGAACGTTACCGTATCCGGCTACAAGTAGAGACACATCGACAGATCAGAAACATTAGCCTTTCCCATAGGCTTTGTAATGTTCACCTCCTTGAGGGTTGGAGTCGGTGATGACCTCCTTGAGGGTTGGATCCTTGGCGACCTTAAGTAGAGAGGCTTTAGAGGATGGAATGTTCAGCTGATGAATGGGAATGTTACAGTACTATAACATTACAAAGCCTATGGGAAAGGCTAATGTTTATGTTCAGTCTATGAATCTCTACTCGTAGCCGGATACGGTATCCTTCTTGACCGTTACCCAAGAAGAGAATGACAATACCTTAATACGATAGGTAATCTCCATTACTATCAATGACATGTCGCCAAACTGCTCGCAAATGCCAATGGATGCCTTTCTTGAAGAACTCCGATAGCTGCGACTCGAAGAAATTTCCAAACTTCGATTTCGTCACGGTTCCTGGAGGAGAGTCTGGAGAAATGTCTGTAGTGAAAGGTACCGAAGCTGTGAACGGTTTGGCCCCGATGTAGTACACAGCAGGTCCTAGATGTTAACGAATTTTGAGTTTGACCAAAACTACTTTCTTTAGGTCAGTGGTACTGAAAAGTCGCGCGCAGAGCGCAAGAGAGCGAGACACGCCGTCAGGCGTGTCGGAGCACTTGTAATGGATATATCCCTTGTATTAATGTATTGTCATTCTCTTTCTGGGTAACGGTCAAGAAGAATACCGTATCCGGCTACAAGTAGAGATACATAGACTGAACATAAACATCAGTCTTTCTCATAGGCTTTGTAATGTTATAGTACGGTAACATTCCCATTCATCAGCTGAACATTCCATCCTCTAAAGCCTCTCTACTTAAGGTCGCCAAGGATACAATTCTCAAGGAGGTGAACATTACAAAGCTTATGGTAAAGTCTAATGTTTATGTTCTGTCTATGTGTCTCTACTTGTAGCCGGAAACGGTATCCTTCTCGACCGTTACCCAAGAGGAGAACGACAATACCTTAATACGATAGGTAATCTCCATTACTATCAATGACATGTCGCCAAACTGCTGGCAAATGCCAACGGATGCCTTTCTTGAAGAACTTCGACGGCTGCGACTCGAAGAAATTTCCAAACTTCGATTTCGTCACGGTGCTTGAACTTTTTCTCCGCCAAGGTGTGCTGCATCAACCGCGAAAGATAGTAGTCTGATGGCGCAAGGGCTGGGTTATGAGGCGGGAGAGGCAGAAGTTCCCGGACCAACTCCTCGATTTTTTGCAGCGTGACATTTGCGGCGTGCAGTCGAGCGTTTTGCTGTGGTCACTCCTCGTTGACGCAGTGCTTGGTCCACGCGGCTCAGTTGTTCTTTGCAAAGGTCTGCCGTAACTGCTTGGCCTGGATCCATCACCTCAAATGCAGCAGACCTCTACAGTTCTGCCATGCACAGAGCATGACCTTCTTCCGTGAATGGCATGCTTCGTCTTTGTCTTCGGAACCTCACCGGGGCTCAACCACTGCCGCTTTCGTGTGGTATTGTCGCAGTAGATCCACTTCTCATCCGACGTCACGATGGTATCATAGAAACCGCTGTTCCTGGTTTTTCGGAGGAGAATTCCAGCGATGGCGACTCGTGCCGCCTTTTTTCTGTTACTGATGTGGCGCCCATTTTCCACACCGATTTGACTTTCCGACTGCATGCAAATGATTGGCAATGGTAGAATGGCGACAACCGCACCTCTCTGCGAGCTCACGTGGCAGAACTGACATCTGGAGTACCCTCGTCCCGTTCAGAAACAATCCTGCAAAAGGTTTGCAGCTTCAATCGTTGCTAGAACGTGGGATCTGACAGATTCCTAACAGAAGCGAAAAGACCCATTCAGCAGAGGCACCCACCTGGGAGGCAAAAACGGTCGGATTGCCCAGCGGATAGCACCGCGGGAGAGTGTCAAAGGATCGCTTCCGGGTTGGGTTTCATGCACTGCTAACGGCAGCTTTTGCATTTTTATCAAGGTGGAGTGCATTTTGTCCCCCAAAAGGGTACCGTGTTCCCTTTTCAAGCTGGTTTTTAATCTTTTCCAAGATGTGGACCAGGCAGCCTTCGTCAATTAGAGATAGTGGTTAAAAACGAGGTTGAAAAGGGAACACGGTACCCTTTTGGGGGCCAAAACGTACCACACATTAACAGAAATGCAAAAATCACCACTAGCAATGTATGAAACCCAACCCGGAACCGAACCTTTGACACTTTCCTGCAACTCCTCGGCCCTATCCGATCGCGTCTGTCCTCCAGGTGGATGTCTCTGCTGAATGTGCCTTTTCGCTTCTGTTAGGAATATGTTAGATCCAACGTTTTAGCAACGATTGAAGCCCCAAACTTTTTGCAGGATTATTTCTCAGCACGACGAAGGTAATCCAGGCGTCAGCTCTGCGTTGTGAGCTCGCACTGCAGCGCTAGTTTTTTGCCATTCTTGATCTAGTCAGAGGTCCGCAAGAAATTTGAACTACAGTGCTTCCCAGACAACGCCCTATAATTCTATTAGGTTGTAACGAAATAAATGGCACTGAACCACTGTAAATTTAAACAGTTCATATCTCGGCTTGTAGGCAAGTTTATTAATCGAAATAAAAACCTTCTGATTCTACACATCTTTGCCAACGTGACACATGCTTTTTTATCCCAGTAGCACAGAAATCAGAAGTTCTGGAATTGACGAAATCTTCGAAGGCACTTTCGGCATCCTGTTGGTATTTGAATATTTTCCCTACCAAGAAGTCGCCAAGATGCTTGAAGAAATGGTAGTCTGTTGGGGAGAGGTCGGGAGAAAACGGAGGATGTGGTAGAGTTTCAATGCTCAGCTCATTCAATTTCTGCAACGTCATTCGTGCTACATGGGGGCGAGCATTGTCGTGCAGAAGGAGAACTCGCCTTCAGTTTACCAAGGCCGGCCGGATATCCTTCAACTTTTTCATCATTTCTTCAATTTCAATGAAGTACTTCTCTGCCGTGATGGATTCACCGGGAGGGAGGAAGCTGTGGTGAATAATTCCCAGCGAACACCACCACAGTGTCACCATTGCTTTCTTTTGGTGCAATTCCGGCTTCGCAAAAACCTTGGGGCTCTCATCGCTGTCCACCCACCGTTCCGATCGTCGCCTGTTGTCGTACATTATCCATTTCTCGTCACAAGTTACGATGCGATCAAGGAATGGGTCCCCTTCGTTCCGTAGAAGCAGTGCGGACGAGATCTCATATCGTCGGTTTCTTTGCTCCTCAGACAGCTCGTGAGGCACCCATCTTTCCAGCTTTTTGGTCTTTCCAATTTCCTTCAGATGCCGGGCAGCTGTGTTGTGACTGACGGCAAGAACCTTCGCTATCTCCCTGGTACCTTTGTGTGGATCCTCCTCTACCACATCTCTCAGTTTGTCCTCATCAACATCACTATGCCTCCCACGACCTTCATGTTCTTCCAAGCTCTCATCTCCATTCCGGAACTTCTGATACCAACGATACGCCGTCCGAATTGTGGAACATCCTTGACCGAATGCGGCGTTGATCTTCTCGTCCGCCTCCTTAGCTGTAGTGCCCAGCTTGAATTCATACAAGTAAATGCCTCGGATTACCCTTTTGTCCATCTGCAAAAAAGTCAATAAAACTCTAAAGTTTTCCCACTTTTACATAGAAAATTTGGTACTCGCCGTTAGAGCAAAGTTTGCGCTTCTAAATGATATGCCACATGTTACGGTTTGTTCTTGATCAAACGCGTAAAGACACGCCAAAAAATGGCGCGAGCCAGTGCCATTTAATTCGTTACAACCTAAAATATAGATCGCTTTGAGAATCTCCACGATCACTTCGCCAACCTTCCTCGCTAAAAGTGTAATTTGGTTTGAAAAGTGTCCAATTTGACGACAAAATAGTATAAACACCCTCCTGCTAACTCTCCATTGACTAGGCGTGAAGCGAAGGCATTGTCTCTTTATCATTCTTCACCACGTAAAACAAAACATAACACACAATACACCTAGAACGGACTTCAGCACGGCGGAGAGTAACAGAACAAGTATGGCGAGTGAGAGAGGGAGACACGAAGGGCGGCGCCGTTCCAGAAATCGCGCATGCGCACACGCGCGACATCAGCAGCAGCACACGTCATCAATCAATAAAACTTCACAAGGACCGATCGATCGTTTATAGCCGTAGATATAGACAACGTAGCACAATTGAGACTAACGAGCACTGATCAGCTTCTCATCAAATCATATCATCAGAGGTTAAATGACTAGAAAACGACGACGTGAAAATGAGCAGCACGAGAAGAGCAACGTTCGCGCCGAATGCACAGCAGCCAGCAATGCGCAGAAGCGGCAGCAGCGCACGCGGTAAGAGGGACTGGGAGGAGCATGCAATTTCCTGCGGTTTAAGGTCAGTATGGTCACCTGGAGACAACGAATTATGCAGCGCAACGAGAACAGGCAGGGGCTATGATACACGGGAGGCGCGTGCGTTAGGCCCCGTTTATACTCGGACACCGAGCGACGCGATGGCTCTATTGAATCGTCGTTTAATCCGACGTTCATAGATGCCATCGCGTCGTTAGGCGTCGGAAGTATAAACGCGGCCTCAGATGAGCGAGACAACGACGAGTAAACTGGTAAAAATCAGCGAGAAAATTGGGAAACATTCGCGAGTCGATCACTTTGTCACGAGACTGGCGAGCACACTTGGCCTTGAGACGAGCGATTCTGCCAACAGAAGCACAACTCTACGATTTCGGGGATTTTTACGACAGCGGTGAGAGCAGAAGTGCGGCGCGAATCTGACAGATGAACCTAGGATAGAACGCTATTCAGCCATCACCTATTACGTTGTGGCACATAGAGGCTTTTGCGCTCTTAGAGGCGTTAGCAGCCCCTGAGCCACTTTGGCACGCGTGACAAATTAATGTTTGGCCGCCTTTTCAGATGAACTAATCATTTAGAGTCGGGCACCCTTTGGTCACCTCCTTCAACACAAGGGTATAAACCGGCTTTTGCGCTCCTTGAGGTGTTCAATAGCCCTGGGTCACTTTGGCACGCGCGCAAAAGCCAGTTCATACCCTTTCGTATGGGCCACTCTGGCACACAACAGGGATGCCTATCAGTCGATTGATATTGACTGACCGAAAGACACCTGTTTACCAGTTGCGAAGGCTGCCTTGAGCCCTATTCGTCTACGTAGATCGCACTGCCAAATCGCAGAATCTGGGCAAAATCGATATTATTGATCGGCATCAGCTTTTCGATCAATATTATCGCCCTCCTGAAAAACTGCTGGCCGTCATTGTCGCCAACGAGTTAGTGGTCTGTTTGCCAACACTGCATGCACGCAGTGAAAATCAATTTCCGGCCAATAATTTTGCGCGGACGCA
The DNA here is from genome assembly GCA_947396885.1 of Heligmosomoides polygyrus polygyrus. Lineage (NCBI taxonomy): Eukaryota > Metazoa > Nematoda > Chromadorea > Rhabditida > Heligmosomidae > Heligmosomoides > Heligmosomoides polygyrus. Next base: position 11,758,326 of record OX377203.1, read on the forward strand.
TATGCGGACTGTGTCCGATGTGCCCGATCACTGTAGACTCGGGCACCGATTCAGCAGGTCATTGAATGAGTGGAGAAAATCAAAAGTTCAGGAAGGCGCAGGCTGTAGAGAATCCCACATAGTGAAAAAACGGGGCACCAAGACGACTGATACACCAAAAAACGAGCGCTCGCGAAAATAATGGCCGTTTATGACATCCAGCTCAAGCTCCCGCAAGTTGGCTGAAAACTAAGTGCCTAGAATGCAAGCCAATTCCCTCCTAAGGCTTGAAGGCCTGATGCCAAACAGTTGGAGACTTCCAGAACCGCAAAGACGCCGCCGAGAACGACGGCCACTATTTTCGCGCCTGGCGAACCGCATCTGTCAGCAGCAGCAACAACAACAACACTGCATCGGGGCAGCCACCAGTCCGAGGCCAGCCAACTGGCAGTTCCCAGCCGCAGCGTCTGCAGCTGGTGTCGTCTGATCAGTCTGGACGAGTCCGTCGAGTGTTAGCTGTAGTTGCGCGAGAAGGCGAACTCGTAGCTGTCCGCCCGACCGCTCTCGCTCAGCTCGTCCATACTCGTCCGCCGGCTCATGTAGTACTCCCGGTCCGTCTCTTCGACATCCGCCTGGAATAGCAGAAGCATTGAGGGAGTCCGTGGGAGGATTCGGGGAGGGCAACTCACGTCGGGGTCTATCCTCGACTCCACTATGAACTCGGCCATCGACTCGAAATCAGACGGGACATCGGACAGCGTCTGAAATGCACCAGTGTCATCACGACTAAAAATTATCTCCCTTGGCTTCACTATTGATGAACCGATTTCGTTGTTCTGATATGAAGCTCGCACTCAGAGCTAATTGGCGAATTTCGGGTTACATGTCTGTCGTCTTAATTGCTTATTATTAGGGCAACTGGTACGGAGAATACTGTGATGTCCTCGAGCGCAGAGAAACAGTGTTTCCCCTAAACACTTTGACGGACAGAAGAAAATGGAATAATGGTCCATAGAATCACTGAAGGTCGGTCAATATAACTTGAGCATCTGAGATGCGACACTTAGGGCCTGTTGATACTTCGCGACAAGATCGACTGGAGCGACAAGAGCGACAAGAGCGACTGGGGCGACGGACATAGTGTGGTGTACGCAAATAATTGCGTACTCCACACTCCGTCCGCGACGAATGTAGTGTGAAATGCGTAATTATTTACGTACACCACACTACAACCGTCGCCCCAGTCGCTCTTGTCGCCCTTGTCGCGAAGTATGAACATGCCCTTAAGTTAGTGTTACCAAAAGTGAGTACCGCAATTCGAGCCAATTTCTTCACCCATAGTACCGGTTCTGAATACCAAAGGAAACTGCCAAATCTTTCCATCACATTCCAGTTGAGCGGGTAGAGCGGCTAGCGGCTAATCGACTCGCATGGACCGTACAGCGACTATCGTATCGCGCGCGTAGTATAAACTACTCCCAAGTTAGGTGGTGTTTTTAATGCACAAACAAAGCAGTAAACGCTCACCTTGATCCACTGATTGTCGAGCACGTCGTGAGCCGAAAATCGCTCTTCGGTGTCAGTATTTACGAGAAGTAGAATGAGGGCTTTCGCCGAGAACGAGATCTTATCCCATGACGGTGACGGGAAGCTCACCCGACCGCGGATAATCTGGGCGAATAGGTCGGTCTGGGAACCGTCGGAGCTGAAATATAGAACAACTCAATAAAAGGACCTTGAAGTTATCTGCCCTGGAGCACAAGGATTGTGTTAGAGCAGATTCTCTAGGTCTTCTCATGTAAACGATTTGAATGTTCGGTATTGATTACTTTGGCGGGAAACCGTGCATAAATATCCGAATGCGGCACCACCGGCCTCATTCTTCCCTACTCCTTCGGCTCGTCGTCATCGTCTGCTGTTTATTCCCTGCTGTCTAATAAACCATCTACGCGGCGTGGATGAACAAAGGTGACTCGGAGAGGGATCATAAGTCCATCCTTGACCATTCGTAACATATATAACATTCCAATCTTGTACTTGAGAAGGGAGCATTCATGAAGACCTCTAAACCATGTCTACCTACTGCTGCATGCTTAAAGCAAAGAGCGGCCAGGACAGCACTCGAGTCGACATAGGGATGGTTCTCCATATTCACCACCCATCAGTTCGTAGTTACACGCACAACACTGCCGCCGCGACCCATCGCCGGTGCGACACGGGAATATACCAAAGGCCTTAAGTTGCCCTGCATAGTATCGTAGAACCTACAATCTGCTCGACGAACCCTCTTCTTCTATACTCTATTAGGGCAGCTCTGCGATTCGAATTAGCAAAAACAAAGAGACAAAAACAACAAATAGCAAACCTTTGAAACGGTGGGAACCCGCAGAGCATCACGTACAGGATCACTCCGGTAGCCCAAACATCTACTTTCTCATCATAGCTGAAAAAGAAACAAACTTTTTTTGCGTAGAATAAATCAAGATCTATCTTCGATGAGTTTTGGCATCACTGTTGAATGACATCTTATGTACCTCGCTAGCATTAAACGGTCCCTTAATACTTAGTTCGCAAATCAATTATTTCTTAAAAAGAAGCCGACAGATCTCCGAAATATGAGACTAAATCAGAAATGAAGAGCTCATAGACTAAAAACTAGCTCACCCGGTCTCCTGGATCACCTCGGATGCTACATACGTCGGAGTGCCACAGATCACCGTCAACTTCCCTCCATCTTCCGGCAACTCGGTGGCCAAGCCGAAGTCAGCCAGCTTCAGCTCAAATTCGCCGTGAGGTCCACTGTAGAGCTGAAGATGTACAGCGCTCAAATTGTTCACTCAAGACCAGTAGAGAATGGCTATGTAGCGCTGAGAAACGTGGCTCGCACATTGTCGACTTGGACCGGCCAACTGCCCTAGCTCTCTCCATTCGCATTCTATATCCTGCTGTGGTATTCTGATGGTGCACAGTAATCCGCTAACTAAGGGCTTGACAACTTGGTTCGCATAGGCGCGGAATTGAATCCTTCTGAGAGAATAGGGCACCTTAACAGAAGCTTACCAGGAGATTCTCCGGCTTCACATCTCGATGAACAATGGAGTTGTCATGAAGGTACCTGAAGACTGCACTTTCGCTGCTGTCGCATACCACGTTATGAAGGCTAGATAGGAAAGGTCCTTAGAAATGTAGGATGAATAACTCACGTTAAGGCCTGCACTAAGCCTTTCGTGAGACGAGCTGATTGCCGTTCGCTTAACCGCCGCACAACGCATAGGTGCTCGAACAGATCACCGCCCTGTAACAGATCCAGATTCCCGGGTGAATCTCATTTTGTGAAAGGCATTTTGTGGTATGTATGTATGTACGTTGTACGTATGTATGCATGTTCCTCGTCGGAGCCGTAGCGCCTGGATCTCCTTCGCGAATGTATGTATGTATGTATGTATGTATGTATGTATGTATGTATGTATGTATGTATGTATGTATGTATGTATGTATGTATGTATGTATGTATGTATGTATGTATGTATGTATGTATGTATGTATGTATGTATGTATGTACGTTGTACGTATGTACGTTGTACGTATGTATGTATGTATGTATGTATGTACGTACGTACGCGTATGTCGACCAATGGTTACCGATCTTCCCAACCTCATTCTGTGCAAAAGGCAGGAAGCCGGCAGCATTTCAATAAATCTTAGGTCACACCTCAATCAGCTCCAGTGAGAGGTAGTACGCGCCGTCAATCGTCCAGTTGTCAAACATCTGCACGATGAACGGGTGTTCGATCTTCTTCATGATGGCCAGCTCGCTTTCGATCAGCGCTATCTTGCCAACGGCAGAGTCCCGAGCGATCACTTTCAACGCACCATGTTCATGGGTACGTCTGGAAAGATCAGTCAGTGGTCAGAAGCAGGACGCCGATACTTATGCAAGCCGTAACTAACCGGTCCATAACCTCGTAGACAAGGGCGGTGTTTCCATCGCCGAGCAACCGCAACACCGAGAATCGCTCGTCTAACTCGGTGGGGAGGTTTCGCGCTAAAAACCCATACAGTTACCAGATAGCCTTGTGTTACAGGCTGATGTGGACCATCATGTACTCACCCAACTCGTCCGGCACTACACTGCCACAGCGATCTTCCCGAAGACTCTCGTTCCTGGCTGGCATCACTCGCGGACGAGAGGCTACACCTCGTCGACCGCCGCGACGGACTCCACCAGAGAACAGTCGCTTGTATTCTGGAAGCGGCCGTCGTATTTTTTCCAGTTAATGAGATGCATTATAAAGTTGAGAGATGACCAGTTACAATCAACATTCTTCTCTAGTTTCGCAACTTCCCTTCAGGGGTCGTTTAGTGTGTACGGGACGCGCGATGCGATGTCACGATAAGCTCGCTTATCGATTCATCGCGTCGTGGGATCGATATGGGAACTTATCAATACATCGCGTCGCAAATCGAGTACACACTAAACGATCTCTTACCTTTTCCACACTGCGAAACCCTGTGACGCTTACATGCCACGTCAAGTTGAATATCATCTGAGCACTCCATTCTTAGCCTACTCATTGTACTCCTACTACTGTACCCTTGACTTCTTCGTGATTACTGTACGCTAGATAACTCCCAAAAATATATCGCAGTCTGGCACCTCGTACTTCTTCCATATGTATACGATATGTTCCCTTAGCTCCGCCTTCTGAGGTGCTTGCAGAGCAGGTTTCGTCATTCCCTACCTCCTCGCTGTTGCGCATCGCCAGAACTTTTGTGGTGTATTTTGAGATAAAACCCGCTCTACAGCCTACCATATAAAAGCCTACAGGTGGACAACATCTAAAATATATCATTAGCTGGCTGACATTTATGAAAATTATGAATTCGACAAGACAGCAAAGCACACGCTATACACAGGATCCGAACTCAGGACCTTTCTCTCACGAGACGGTGTCGCTACCCACTACGCCAACGGAGCGTTGTCGCTGTTCGCTATGAGAGCGCACATCTCACAGGCTCTCGCCAGCTTCAAAGCACGTAGGTCAATGCGCCGTCAACGGTAAGAGTTTCACCGGCGGTAAACCTGTTCAGTGTTGCACTCGGGTCGAGCTACTTCCATTTTGTTATTTCCCAGAGAGGAGAGTCTGCGCATATACCTGAGCCGTTCAAACCTCCCTTTGAGATCTGGTAGGTCTCTCGGTTTCATGAGCCAACAGTTCGATCGACACATCGTGAAGCTCATCAACCCTTGACTCAGAGATCGAAGCGCTGATTACAGGTGTGCATAGTTGAGAATCGGAGTGAGAACGACGAGAAGCGGATCAGCAGCCGCCCATCAACTCGCCACCTTTACTCGCACCGCCACTGCAGTGGATGACAGACATGACATGCAGACAGCCACAGCCACAGCCACCACCTGGACTGATCCCGTTTCTATACATTCTTAATAAGCCATTGTATTTGTCTGTCGTGTCACTTACATTTCCCAGAAAGCCATTGTATTTGTCTGTCGTGTCACTTACATTTCCCAGAAAGTTCGCGAGCACTTGGAACTCGTCTCTCGACGACTGTTTCCCCTTACCCGACATCCCTACGCACGTTGGACGTCTGCGGCACTTCTTCTAAATCCTGGCGCACGTTGAGCGACGTCTGCGGCACGTCCTCTGAACCCTGGTGCACGTTGAACGACGTCTGTGGCACGTCTTCTGGATCTCTACGCTCCGCACTTGATCCCTATTCATACCCTGACGCGTTGGCCGATGAATATAACGTCAACTTGGACGATCCGCCGCCACGGATATAGCTCGCCAGCAATCGCCTATGGTTAAGCTCAAAGAAAGCCCGGCTGGCATACGCCGCACTGTCGTAGGCATCTCTTGGCTTGAGTCCCTCCTCCCCGTGACTGAAACGTGACCCACGGATTAAGCGAATTATATATAGTAAGATATATTAGAAATTATGTACAAGAGCAGATTAATCAACGGTTAAACCCGTGGGTGTGCGACGTAGAGGAAAGACATAGCAACGATACAGAACTCATGACATACACTACTCACAAATTAGCGGGTGTACTGCAAAGTGAAGGATGCTCGTGAGTATCTCCGCATACCCAAGAGGATTTCCTTACATTTGACCTCCTTACTATTGATGAATGGTCCTGTCCGGTCCCAGATATGAGTGCAATCGGGTAAGAAGTAGTGCAAGAAAACCCTAACACTTTGAACAAATAACGAAGTCGTTTAACAATAAGGCGCAGCTTGCATGTACTATTATAGGTATGCTATCGATATTCCACGCCTCATTTAAGGAATTCATGGAAAATTGTCAGCTGCCGCGTAGCAGAATAAATTAGTGCAGCGTGAAGCGATGGCGGGTGGCTCGCTCAGCATGAAGCGGGACATCTCTGATGCGTTTTGTCTTTAAATTATTTCTTTTGCCGATCCGACTGTTTTCCAGAGCTTTTGAGCGGTTCTAAGGATGATCCATCAAAACCACGAGCGATTCGCTGAAGCTTCACATTGTGTTTATCTCATTCCTCTTTTCTTTTAACTCTTTTCATTTAGCTTCTCATGTATTGCATTAATGTGCTCTCCAATGTGTTGACGTATATACTGTGGGTTTAATTACCCAAGTTTGTGGTGAACGTTCATCACCTCGTGTACGGTTGTATTAAGGACACGCACTGAAAACTGAACCATCGCTTCAAGCTTGCTTACAAACTCTACCAAATGTATTTCTTAATTTTTGTTGTTCTTTTCGTTTTCTTTTGTGTGTGTGTGTTTGAGTCGATGAACCTATCGAGTTGGGACCTCTAAAATTTTACTATGGAGCCATGCAGTTTTACAAGGTAATACCTACCAAGCATCAAATATTCATATCATATGCTAAGCAAGACATAATACACATGTTAGATTACTTGTTAACAACTATTGTAGAGTAGGTAGTTCCGTCCATAAACAGATAAAATGTGTTCCACAAGGTGGAAATGCAAGCGCAATTATTGCCGACTTAACACTTTCATTTTTTGAATACAAATATTCAATTAATAAATTCCTTCCCAGTAAGGAGTTTCACCCTTTCAGGTACATGGACGACATATTAATTATTCATGATTTAGAAGATAATTGTATAAAAGATATTATATATAATACTTATAAAAATTGTCTAGAAAACAGAAGAACTAAATAAAATTCTGCTGAATGTAATTTCTTTGATTTAGCAATTAATATTTCCGAAGGAGTACTATATACCAAACAATATAATAAAACAGATTACTTTAACTTTAAAGTGATAAGGTTTCCACACTACAATTCATTAGCTATCCCCTTAAAAAGCTATAATTTATACGGAAACCCTTCGCATATCACGTAATTGCACCAAAAAGATGATTTCATAAACAGGCTTAGTAGCTTGGTGTCCTCCCTTATTGAACTAAACTATAATAATAAAATTATTCTGCAAGGTGTACTGAAGTGCATTTTTCATAACAAAAGCATCAGCTACAAGTATGTTTTTTTTAACTCATATAAAGAAACTCGCAAATTCATTGAAACCCTACTAGATCAATTCTAGCCCCTTAGCGGTCAACCACGTTGTTTACTCGCTGCAAAGATCACCTCTGGCCCAATAAACAATTACCTCTACTATCTCCCGCCATACTTGACCTAGTTAAGGGTGTATATAAACCCGGGTCTCGGCGCCTAGGACGTACTACAGCTCCCTGCCCTACTGATGATCCTCGGGGAGATACCTGTAGTACCACTATACCATTATACTCTATTGCAGTAATGAATCCTGTATAGAGCTAAGAGGTGAAACAGGATATCATCTGCACATTCCTCGAATAAAACAGCATGCAAGCTTACTTATTCAGAAAAGCAAAAATACTGCAAGACAAGGAATCGAACACCTGACCTATGAAGCGGTATTTTTGTATTTTTTCTCGATGTTTGAAAAGTGTTATCTTGTAAAACTGTGTGATTCCACAGTGAACTTTCAGAGGACTTAACACGGTTGCCTCGATGACTTTGCAAAATTGAACCTATTGTTCTATTACTTGAGGGGTGGATAGTCTCGCTGTGGACATTCACGTGAATATATATGAATGCTTTATGTTGTTGAAGTAGATACGGTTTCACCTTCCTTAACATGAGAAGGTCCTAAGCGTGTGTAGTAACAGCGAAAGTGAAAACCGCGAGCAACTATGAGAATTTCCACCGTTCAAATAGTAGAGTCTGTTCCTTTTTGAAAAGTCATCGAAACTACCTCTAAAGTTTAATATGGAATTGCACAATTCCACAAAACGACACTTTCCAACCATCGAATATGCAGAAAAAGTGCAAAAGCACTGCAAGGCAAGGAATCGAGCAACAGACCCTCCGCCTATGAAACAGCATTTTTGCATTTTTTCGGCATATTCGATGTTTGGAAAATGTTCTCCTGTGAAACAGTATCATTCCATAGCAAACTTTTAGACATCATAACTCGATAATTTCGAGGATTTTGCACAAATGAAACATATTTTTCTATTTTTCTGTTTTTTCCTGGTCCTGAAACCGTAACTACCTTTCAACATACAACATCTATCTAATAGGTCGTCACCTAAGTTCAGTCGTTTTTTGACCTCTAACTTCAAACGTAAATATCTTGGCCCAAACTTTTAATATAACTTTACTAGTCGAAGTAAGAACCATTACAGTCTACACATTTTTGCCAACGAGATACTTGTTTATTTATTTTAGTATCATAGAACTCCAGAGATCTAGAAGCCATGAATTCTTCGAGAGCATATTCTGCATCATGTCGGTTCCTGAAGTATTTTCCGCGAAGGAAGCAGTCGGGATGTTTGAAAAAGTGGTAGTCTGGTACGGTAGGTCGCGCGAATACGGATATGGATGGTCGAGTGTTTCGGATGGTCAAAGAATGGAGCTTCTGCCTGGTGATCATCGATACGTGCAGCCAAGCGTTATCGCGCAAAGTATCGGTCTCCTTCTGCAGCTCAGCGCTGGGTAGATTTGCTGGAGCTTCTTGTGCACCTCGTCCAGCTTCTGACAGTACTTTTCCGCCGTGATTGTTTCACCAGGGTTGAGCACGCTATAGTGGATTAAACCGGTGGCACACCACCAAACGGTCACCATCACCTTTTCCTGGTGCATACTCGGCTTTGGACAGTGTTTAGGTGCTTCGTCAATATCCATTAAGCACTTCGTTGTCGTATGTCGTAGACAATTCATATTTCATCACAAGTCACCATTCGCTCCAAAAACGGGCCGTTTTTGTTGCGTAGGAGCGCTGAGATACTTGCAAACGGCGAGCTCGAAGGGCGATTCTGCTCTCGAAGAATTCATGGCTTCTACAGGGTGGCCCATAAGCCCTGCAACAAAATTAGGAGACCTTATTGGTTGTCGTTTTCCAATTGCCAAAAAAACCGCATACCAACAGTTATGTAGCATATACTTAGTGTTATACTTCTGGAAAGTATCATGGTTGTAGTTGCTCTTATTACAAATTAATGCGCTCTCACGTAAAACTACCGAAAATTCTTCTCTGGCCCGTGGTGGGGCGCTTCCGTTCCGATGTGACTAAATTTCGGAAGATTGGTTGTTGAACATGCAGTATGATGGTATTGCGTAGGGCAGTGCATAGGCTTCTCAAGAGTGAACATTGGATGAACGGATGTGAACTGCAGTAGAAGAACGCTATTAATTTTCTGATCATACAGGATGCAGCAACCAGCTGGAACAAATTCAATATTCAGCCGTGTGCGTAATGTATTACTAAGCAATATGTTGTTTATAGAAAATTACAAGGAAAGCTCTACAAGTCCGCAAGTGAGATGAAGACTCAGCTATGAGGAGAAGAGAGTAGAAGGAAAAATTTGTAAGCGCAGTTGGAGGGCGTCGTTCGAAATGGGTATTCAGCCTCTGCCTCATTTGATGAAAAATTTCTCAAAGTTGAGATATCCCAGAAAGGTCAAAATAATAGTGCGTTTAATACTACCTTTGCGGGAACCTGATGATATAAACATAGTGGTCACGCATGGCAGGATTTTGTCATACACAATTTTCCAAAATGTGTCCCCTCACACCCTAGGTTTTTGTGTAAAAATAGTGAAAATCAATAAAAATATTCGTTTGATAGGAACAAAAACCTAACGCCATATATTAGAGACTCAGTCGCACGTTTAAGGGCAAAATGCACATTCTGGTAAAGCGATTCCTGTACCAGCAAAAGAAAAGGACGTGGTAGCGGTTCTCAGTCCATCTGCAAAATATTGCACCTGCGAAAGACTAGCTGTGAAATTCCTAAATCTTCAGATTTTTAATCTTTGTTTATTAACCGTCTTTAAGAAAATGTCCTGCTCTATAAAGCCTGGGAAAACTATTGTTCAATATCTTCTTTGGAACGAATAAGAAGTAAAAGTCCGTGAGAGGGGCTGCGACGTGAGCTGCAAAGCAACCCACACGATCTGAAGGATCTTATCAATCCAGGAGTGGTCCCTTATGAATAATACCGCTCCACCATAATCTACAAACCATGGGCAAACAAGGTTTAAAAGTGGTTCAAATTTGGTGCATTCTTAGCCTTTTTATACGCCTAGGTTTTTGTTGCAGGACTTATGGGCCACCCTGTAGATCTCCGGAGTTCTATGCTACTAAAATAAATAAACAAGTGGACAAAGATGTGTAGATTGTAATGGTTCTTATTTTGCCTAATAAAGTTATGTTTGGGCCGAGATACTTACATTTGAAGTTAGAGGTCAAAAAACGACAGAGCTCAGGTAACGACCTAATACTTTCACGAAAGTGCCCACAGCCATACACCACACAGCACACCATCAGAGAATAGATTACTTTGAGCAGGTTCATTGCATAATCCGCCATTACGCGAAACAACATTGAAATGACGAAAAAACAATAGCAAGGCTGAAGTGAAAAAAAAGAAAATCATGGGATAAAACTTTAAAAATAGATTAAAAAAATAACGAATATTGCGAGCCGAAGTGTGTGCAATATTGCGGCCGATTGTGCACACCGGTCACATCCAACTAGGAAAACACGGGAAATGTAATTGCGTTCGGAATTTACTTAGTAGGTCCTACATAAGGCCAACGACCTCGAAGAGACATTTTGCTAGGGTTCGATGTCCCTAAGTCCGGCTTTAGAGGCGCATAGAGGCTATTCTCTTGCTCGGCAGTGACCCCATGGGTGGAAGCTGATCCTTAGAGGTGGAAGGCGCAGGCTAACTAACCGTTATTCTCGACCGTCATCCACCAAGCGCAACAACAGACTGAGACTACCAAGGCTTTCCGAGGGGTATTTAAGCCCTCGCTTGGCGCGCGGCTCCAGAGTCACGTGCTTACATTTGAATATCCTACAGGAAACCACGTACAATAGCGAATACTGAACACCATAACAGCAATGAATGAACTCGTGGCCCTGACATACCCAGGGTGTCCCTCTAGGAGACTGAAAAATGTGTGCGGGCGACTTATGGCTGCCCACAGCACCGTGGCCCAGAAAACGACTAAGGAGATTGCTGAGCGTTGTAATGCTATCGAGGACGAATAAACTGTTGCCAACACGGGGCCGAGCCAGAAAAACCCGAACGGAATGCGGGAGAAAGAACATCTCCGTGTGTAAACTCACTTAACGGATCATCACGGCTACGACTGGCCGGCGCTCTCTTCACCATCGTGTGGAAGAGGCCGAGCCTATAGCAGGAGTTTTATCAGGAATCCGCCTAAAGGCGCAGCAGCAAGGGCGAGAGGGGTCTGACCGTCTCGTCGATAGGACAAACACTGGCAGGATTTTTCTGCTTTGACGAGGACCAGTAAATCGGCCGAATGACCTGGCCGAATCGATTCCTCTTCAGCTGGCGCTTGCATCTATCACCCGCGGCCACAAAAACGCTCTGACTAACACATTCCGATATACTCCAGTTCCATGATTCAATGCCAGCCCTGCCCCATGTTTGGGGAACGCAGCAGTTCGCCCTACCTTCGGATATCACCATGAAGTCGTCCGCACTGGCCCTTTCGTTGCCGTACGCAATGAACACGTCATCTTCTCGGAAGAAATCCTGCAGAGTGAGCACCTGAAATGGCACTTTTGAGCGATTTCAGGGAAATACGGCTTTTGTGGGCAACATATACCATTGTCACGTGAAAACGGACGCTTTTCTAAGCCGCCGAAACGGTATGCAATGCTGAATGGTTCGGAACGCACAGCCAGCGCCGTCAGTGCAGCCACAGGCAACACACATCTTCCGCAGTCACAATTAAGCAACATTAGTAAACTTAGTTACCCGGCTACGTCAACTCTCTCCGGTTTGAATCAAATTGAACACTCTTTTAAGCAAGTCTGATGCTCTTAGTCTCAAAGTGAACAAATCAAAATGAGCTCCTTTCACATCACACTAGGGAGTCTCCGAGGAGAGAATAACTTTTGTCCAATAAAAATTCAGCACGACCTTCTTTGAAGTTTTTTTAATCCGCCTGCCAACCTAGTGAACACACTATTAGAAATTTAGTTTTAAAAAATCTCAAGGAAAGATAATGAATTAAGGCTGTTTCAAAAGGCAGAAAGGCAGCATATCAAAAGAAGGGATCGCGCCGTGCACTCGTTCAGGAGGTCGCGATTTCCATTCGCTTGATAGCGACGAAGTCGCTTCTCACTTGGCAAATCAAGAGCAATCGTAAAAACACAAATTTCTTCATTTTTCATTTTAGAGCAAGCCGCCTTAATACTACCAATCAAATGAAAATCAGAATTTCTGGACAAGTGCACCGACAATTCCTTCTTTAAAACGCCAAAAAAGCATATTTTCCGCGCTTTGAAACAAGCGTTAAACCAAAAAACTCCTAAGATTCAAACTTTTTCACTTCTTTTGTCCCAAATTTAAACCGAAAACACTCGTTTCAATTTGAAGTATGTTTTTTCTAGATTTATAAAGCATCAAGCCTACTTAGGCAGTTCCAATTTGACGAGAAAACGGTATATTTGAGGCAACCGGCCTTTCGGAGTGCGAAATAGCAAAGGCTTAAGGTATGAATCAGTCTTTGAGCAATGGTCTAAACTTCATAACCCGAAGTTCAAGCTTTAATCGCAGCGCAACAATGTATCAAGACATCGGTATTAGGCCGCCCGGTAGATCGAGACTAAAACTCCAATATCGATCCCTCGCGCGGATTAATCGATATCGGTTAATGTCAAGTTGGACATAGCAGGGCGACTGAACTTTGCCTAAAGCTCTAGAATATGCAATCGAATCTAAACCATAGACGGTAATATACGTCGCCCCTCTTGATTATACAACGTCTAGAACGTTTCTTGCAATAAAAACCAAAAAGCCAACGAACGTAAAGGATAAACCCACAGCGCTTCCTCCCAAGGCAAACAGCTTGCGAATCGCGCCGCTGTCCAGCTTGACAACACATGTGAGATCAGTCATCACTTGATCGAACGACCTGAAAATCGGCATTATAGATACTGTCAGGACCATACTTCGGTTGTTCAAGTGGAAGAGCGAGATCCGTGAAGACACCTACCTCGCGGTCTTCTTATTCAGGAGATGTCGAATCACTCTTCGAGGCTTCACGCCGTTCCGAATCACTGTGATGATCCGTGGAAAGACGAAGTGAGTCGGCTCAACCTGCAAAAACTCTTTATTAGAGCACACAGTGGAGCGCTTCTCATTAATAAGCCCAGCGCAATTGTGACAATGACTTCACCGAGGAGCAGTCCGCAATCGCAAAGAGCTGATCGAGTACATGGCGTGAACTTTCCTTTTGATACGGTAAAAACTTGCTGCCCTCTGCACTGCATAATAAATTTTCAATCATAGTCTTTTTGAGAAAATAAAAAAAATTAAAATTTTCAACTAGATCATTTGCTGGAGAAGGGGAATTGAAAAATGTCAAAGAAATTCATCCCAAAAGCTCTGGACAAAAGATTATTTTGTTTTTAAGGTTAAAAGTTTGAAAAAAAGTTAAATCTGCAATCTGCAGGACGCTAGTTTTGATTGGAAAAATCTTAAAAATTGTTTCAAAAGCGTCGGGCTTGCTTAGAAGAGTGTCTAATTCAGGGGTCCAATTTAACGCGAAAACGATATAAATATCACAGCACAAAAGTTTACAGCAAAATTTGTCAGATAAAACAGATCGTTGAATTTTCTTGAGCCAAAAGTGATAGAAAATCGGTTTTGCACAAAAGATTTCAGAAGAAGGTGGCTTTTCAAATATTGACCTAAACAATTGCTTCAATGGTTTGCATAAAGTAAAAAGCATTTTTTTTTGTTAAAGAGCAACATCGTAGTTCATTTACGGAAAAGGCTATTATACGTTAAAACGGTATCATTTGCCCTGTTTAAAGACTAATTTTGTAGCTGACGAGACAAATGTGCTCTCCGTTTAAGAAAGTTTTCTAATTTGTAGTTTAATGTTCTGGGGAAGAATTGAGAATTAACGCTGGAAATTCATTCCAAATTTTAATAGCACGAACCCAGAAGGATTCTCAAAACGTTTCTGAATGTGGTATTATGAAAAATACGACTATAGCGAAGTTCAGTTCATGATGAGAGCGGTGGTACTGTGTTTCCGGACGTTACATAAGGTAGCGACCAGGAATGATAACGTGTTTGAGAGGTTTCACGTAGTTGCTTTGAGCGTTCTGTAATGTCAGCTAATACAGTACCACCGCTCCCAACCTGAACTGTGTTCCGCCATAAAGGTATTTTCATAGTACCGCACTCAAAAATGTTTCGAGAATCTTTCTTGGCTCGTGCTATTGAAATTTGGAATGATTTCCACCGTTAATTCTCAATTCTTCCCCAGACATTAAACTACAAATTAGAAAACTTTCTTAAACGGGGAGCACATTTGCCAGGCCAACTAGAAATTAGTTTTTAAACAGAGCGAATAATACCGTCTTAACATTTAATATCCTTTCCGTGAATGAACTACGTTCGCTCTCAAAAAAAGTACTCTTCACTTTATGCAAACCATTGAAGCAATCGCTTAGGTTAATTTTTGAAAAACCAACTTTTTCTGCATTCTTTTGTGCCGAGTCGATTTTCTATCACTTTTAGCTCAAGAAAGTTTTACAATCTGCTTTTGCTGAACTTCAAAAAGTCAACGTTTGCTGTAAACTTCTGTCCTAAACTGATTTCGTTTCACTTTTTAAAATAAATGTTCTGTGTTCTATTTTCGCATTTGCACCGGGGATAGGAGGAATTTCTATTTTCTGTATTTCTGGCCATTTTGGGCAATTTTTTAAATACACGCCTAGAAGCAGAAGTGCTCAAAAGCTAAGGAAATTAGGATCTATCCTAGTCCGTGGGCCACATAACTGAAAAGTATGTAATAAATCGACTTGAGACTTACCGAGAGGCCCCTGCAGAACAAAATAGGACCTACACTAGAAAAATTCACGGAGAAAAAAAAACGAAAGAATTACATTTGTTTTCGTCGCAATTGTAAGCAGACAAAGTTAGACAAAGCTCCTCACCATGTCAGATCCTCGTTATGACATGTCAGGCGGCGGTCAGCACGCGGCATGTGGCTTCCTCACCATGTTACACCCTGGTTATAACATGTCAGACGGTGGTAGCACGCGGCAAGCCTCCATTGCGTTGGTCTTTGCCCGCCGAGACGGTTGTAAAACCGCGGCGATTTTATTTTTGTTTGTCTGTTCGCTGTTTTTGTTTCGTTCAGGTCCCATCTTTTTCTGCAGGAGCTGGTAGGTAAGTCTCAAGTCGATTTATTACATGCTTTTTAGTTATGTGCCCCCCCCCCCGGACTAGGATAGATCCGGAAGTTAAAGAGCTTACATTTCAATGCGAGGATATTACAGGAATAAGAAGCTGAAGTTATACGAAGAATTAATAAAACTAGTAAAATAGAAATAGAAAATATTAAATAAATAATAAATAATAAAATAAATAAATAAAACTAGTAAAACAGAAATAGAAAATATAGGAATTGTGAAACAAGAAGAAAAGGAATACTGTGTTGGAACTCACAGCGACGTGCTCAGTGCCACAGAGACCCAGCAGAGCGGCATCGTTCGGTCGGTTAGTCCTCGACAGCGCGAAACACCAGTACGGTTCTCGCGCATTGGTGTAGTCGACCGACTTGAACGCTTCCGTGCTGGAAGGGATATGCCCCTCGATTGCCTGCTCTCACTGAGTGGCTAACAATAGACGAACCTTGAGCAGACGTACGACTCGCCGTCCTCGAACTGGTCGATGTCGGTGATGCGAGTCTGGCCGTCTATGCTAAAGATGTGGCGGATGCCCAACGGAAGCGCCGTGGAGTCACCCATCGCCTTCGCCAGGTCCTCCATCAGTGGCTTCATGCTCCGGACACGATCGCTCCGCAACGCGTACCACAGGCCCTGAACAGCGGACCTTGGGGGTTTGTCATGCAGCGCAACATGACCACATGGGTCATTTTTGCACGTGAAATGGATACGTTGCCCACTGAGGACTGTCCACAACAGAAAATGAAGCCAATCCTCCGCTGAACTTCAAAAATTCAAGAAAATCCCCACGCACGAACCTTGTAGTATTGGTCGCCATTCCGATAGAACCGTATCCGCTTCGCTTTCGCTGATCGCGTCACGCATCGGAACGGTTTCGGCGTGCTCGTCACGTCGGAAGGATTCACCACATCAATCCGGCTGTCAGTCGGAGAGGTGTTGGACGAGTCCCGACTGCAATTCCCATTCATTAGGCAGCAAGCACTGTGGTTGGAGTGTAAATAAGAAGGGAAACAGCTCCCAGAAGCACAAGAAGTAAGCCATGCAAGGATGCATGACGCTCGTGAAAAACCTAAGACAAGGAAAAACCGATGTCTTGCGCTGAAATAATGACCATTTTCTTGTAGTATAATAACTGCCTACTGTTTCTTGAAATAACCAAAGACAGTTCGTTTCCTTTGAGCCTCAAACAGCTATTACTGGGGTTACACGCTGTCACAACAGTGCTTTTCGCAATCAAAACTCACCCTTGGCCACCACATTCGAGTATTTCTCACAACAAAGAGATCAGGATAAAAATCGATCCCACCGATCGATATATTTGATAATATTGATTGCACATGAATCACGTCCAGTGTTGTTCATATTCATGCCATCTCTACGAAGATGGATGACATCGATCGATTCATTGACGGCTGCCATGTCGTAAGATGTGTCTGACACATTCGACATGCTCAACGTGTCAAGGCCTGTTCATACTTCGCGACAAGAGCGACAAGAGCGACTGGAGCGACTGGGGCGACGGATGTAGTGTGGTGTACGTAAATAATTGCGTACTCCACACTTCGTCCGTCGCCCTAGTCGCTCCAGTCGCTCTTGTCGCTTTTGTCGCTCTTGTCGCGAAGTATGAATAGGCTCTCACGGAAAGACGACGCACGGATAGACGAACAGACGAATTACTCCTCTGCATATAGTAGGATAGAATATTTAAAAACTAGTGCCACAATCGCGTTGATGACACGAAATTGAAGAGCGGGGCCGGACTTTGGTCTCAGGGCCAATCTCCTCTATCATGGACCCATTGGCGTTTCTATCGCAAACCATTAATGTCAACAGCTTCGAGATAAATTACAGTTTTTGCAAAATTCGACAGCCCCGGCGAATATTATTGGACACAATAAGATTCCAATGCCACAGTTGACCAAGGTTCAGACAACAATAGCCAGGCGACCTTTACCTACCCTCGCATTCCTTGCTTACTTTTCTAAAACGAGAAGTATACGCTTCCCAATAAAATACTTTCCAGTTTGGAGAAATGTCAAATTCCGAAGAAGGATACCAAGGTAACTTCTAGTAAGATGGGTATGGCTACCACAAGCAGTCTATTTAATGTCTTCCTTCTTGGGAATTCTTTAACACTTCTCCAAACCGGAAAGTATGTTTTATATGGCAAACGTATATTCTCCATCTAAAGAAAGTCGAGAGCAGATAAAGGTCGCCTGGCTAACGGTGTTTGAACCTTGGTCTACAGTGGCGCTGGAATCTTAGTGTGTCCAATACTATTCGCCGCGGCTGTCGAATTTTTCAAAAACTGTCATTTATCTCGAAGCTGTTGACATTAATGGTTTGCGATAGATACGTTAATGGGTCCATAATAGAGGGGAGATTGGCTGTGAGGCCAAAGTCCAACCCCGCTTTTCAATTTCGTGTCATCAACGCGATTGCGGCACAAGTTTTTGAATATTCTACCCTACTATATACAAAGTAGTTAATTCGTCTGTTCGTCCGTCCGTGCGTCGCTCTTTATGTGAGGGCCTATTCATACTTCGCGACAAGAGCTACTGGAGCGACTAGGGCGACGGATGTAGTGTGGTGTACGTAAATAATTACGCATTTCACACTACATTCGTCGCGGACGGAGTGTGGAGTACGCAATTATTTACGTACACCACACTACATCCGTCGCCCCAGTCGCTCCAGTCGCTCTTGTCGCGAAGTATGAACAGGCCCTGACACGCTGCGCATGTCGAATGTGTCAGACACATCTTACGACATGACAGCCGTCAATGAATCGATCGATGTCATCCACCTTCGTAGAGATAACAAGAATATGGGCAACACTGGACATGGTCCAAGCGCAATCAATAAAATTAAAAAATATCGATCCGTGAATTGATTTTTACCTAGATCTTCCCTTTACAGTGAAAACACCCGTATATAACAGCCAAGGGCGAGTTTTCAGGCAGAAAACGTAGCTAAAACAGCTTTTAAGCCCAGTAATAGCCGTTTGAGACTCAAAGTAAATGCACCGTCTTTAGGTACTTCAACAAAAAACGTTGAGCAGTTGTTATCCACAAGAATACGGCCATTATTTCTATGCGAGCACGCATCTACCGGCTGATGCATAGTTACTGTTGTGAACCGCAGGATTAAACAGGGTTTATACTTTTGCTACTGACCGATGTGACGTTATGAAAGCGACAAATATCGATTAGGTAGCGCAGACGATCGATATTAGTAGTTTTCGTATCGTCGCGTTGACGCATGACTTAAGTATAAACCCCAACTTATTTTAGGGTAACGCCCAATTCGTGCTAAGATTTCGATCCCTTGCCGTTAAAAAAGCCTCTGAATTTTGCTGAAGCTTAAAGGGTAAGAAATTTGAGACAGTTGAAACCGTGATGATACTTTCTGAGACACATAGAAGTTCTTAAGAGCTCAGAATCAATTTTTAATTGGGGAAATTTAAGACAAATCTTCTTCAATTAAAAATTAATTTTCACTTTTTTGCAACGTGTCCCAATTTATTTCAGGGATAGACGTCTACTCTAATTAGAGAGTTACCCGTCTACAGTTAAAATAGAGCTCGATAACAAGATTAAGACGGCGAACCATCAAAAAAAAGAGGAAAAAACTCCGCTCAGCTCAGCGACCCACCTGTCGGCGACGATCGACGACGTCATCGAGGCGGTCTGCAGATGGTCACCACCGTCTGTCCTCACATCAAACGACGAAGCTCGCGGGGTTGCCAGGTCGTCGTCGATGTACCGCAAATGACGGGGTGCTGAAACAGACAGATAGATAGTAGGCCACAGCAACCAGACACAAGTACTGAGAGAACCTGCTTGGCATGCGGCGCAATAACAGCCAAAAACTCATTAGAACCAGACAGACGTGGCCAAAGGAACCAGTCTTTTGGCCTTTAGGAGGCTACTTGTCTACAGTAGTGACAGGACAGAGAGCATGAGAGCCTTCCATGGCGTCATACGAGGTCATGGATCGGGTCCACATGAACCGGATCAGCAGAATGCCATGACAACCGCGAAAGAATCCAGGACAACAAGACCCCAGGACACCGAACGCAACGTTCACACCTCGTGGGACCATCCGCATATCGGGATCAGCCGACCGCTGAGGTCAGCATTCCGTTGGTGTAATGGCGCTGATCACACCGCCCGATGAGCAGATTGTGCGGGTTCGAGTCCCGCCCGGTGTTCGAGCTTTGATCGCAACAAAACATCGGTACAACAACTGACAGCAAGGACCAGTGAAACCTTCGTACCACGCCAACGCGTTAAAATTGAACTAAGATCATCAAGACGACAAAGGGCTGGATTCATCAACAATTAAACCCGTGGGTATGCGGAGTATAATGGTTAGAGATAAGAGTCAGAGACGCAGACTTCATCGTGGGTATCTCTACCCCTATACCCACGGGTTAGTCGTGATGAATCCGGGCGCTGGACACGTTTCAAACCAAGCTGTACATTTCCCAAATCTACTGACAGTCTTCAAAGCAAGCTCGACGCTTTAGAAATCAAACTGAACGTCTTCCAAAATAAAGCCAGCTTTCCAACACTACACTATAAACTCCCCAAGAAGCTCAGAATATTTTTTTGTTCAAAGACAAATAAGCGCTGCTTTTTTGACTTTTTTAAACTTCGGTTGCTTTCCTTGAAATTTTCCAACTCAACTGCTCCAATAACTAAGCGAACTGTTAATGTTTTTAAAAAAATTTTAACGGAAAAACGGTGAATTGAAACTTGCTCAAAGTTCAACAAAGCAGCATTTATTTAGTGCATTAAAGGGAAAATCAAATGAATCGCAATGAAGAGCCAAATGAAAATCGCAGCGAGCTGGACGGGTGTATGACGCGATCTTTTCTCATAAAGCGCTAAAAAATGCAGCCTTCCTGCTCTCTAAAGTAAACAATAAACATTGCTTTCACTTGAAAACCAAAATTTTAACAAGGAATCAAACAATGCGTTTACTTATTGGGGCGCCTGAATTTAAAAAAAAAGACCAAAAAGTTATACTAAATCTTCTTTAGACGAGAAAATATAAGTCTACAGTTTAATCTCATTTTGATTTGGAAGATGTTCAGTTTCATCTCAAAAGCATCAACCTTACTTTTCAGCCTTTCACTGCTGTGATTTTCTTTGCGTTCTACCGGCGTTTGGTGTACATACATGCATGTGGTTTCACATGAAATGAATATAAATATGAGGCACTATTGAACGGACTCCAGAGGACGAGGTGGGGTCGAAAAAAATTTTTCGCCCAAACTTCGTCTAGGGGGGTTATTTGGAGTGCTGATCACGAATCTGACGTCCGTTTTTTGAAATTTCGGCCAATTACGGTAGGTTACGGTAGGTACCGGTGACTAAGGCTATCGAGGTCACAGTCACCGATTTCGCCCAAACTTCGCCTAGGAAGGTTATTTGGAGTGCTGATCACGAACCTGACATCCGTTTTTCGTTTTACTCTGGAGTACGGTAGGTTACGGTAGGTGCGGGTGACTAAGGCTGCCAAGGTCATGGTCACCGATTGCGAACAATCCCATCCTTCTAAGCCATTCCTGGAAGTCGGCTGCGTCCATGTTTAGCTTGTCAAAGACGTCCTTCAGCTTGAAGTCGCGCAGTACTTCCTAGCGCGGTTGTGGGACACTGCCTGAAGGGCCATGATGCTTAGATTGCTATCTCTTGATTAAGCCTTCGCCTATCGAAGAGTTTCCCGAAGATTTGCGAATTTTCAGGCGATCGCTGCGGGACCGCCTGCATGCTGTGCTCACCAGTAGCACCACAGATAATCCCTACAGCAGAAGTTTGGGGGAAATCGGTGATCATGACCTTGGCAGCCTTAGTCACCCGCACCTACCGTAACCTACCGTACTCCAGCGTAAAACGAAAAATGGATGTCAGATTCGTGATCAGCACCCCAAATAACCCCCCTGCGCGAAGTTTGGGCGAAAAAAATTTCGACCTCTCCTCGTCCTCTGGATTTCGTAAAGTACAATAGTGCCAAATATGATAATATTCATATTTAAATACACATTTAATTTAATTTTTAGTTAAAATCTACTGAGTTTATGTATACATGATCGCTAGCTAGAGACAAACTCAAAAAAAAAAAAAACGCTGGAAACATAGATAGAATAACAAAAAGTAAAAATATTATGAAAAATAAAGTAAAAATATTAAATATTAATTAATCCCTAAAATAGTGATCAAACAAATCAACTCATACTTTAACATTTATAAAGAAAAAAAATAAAACTAACAAGTTATATGCCAAACTCTTCACTGATAGCCACCGGGAGGATGTTATAACCCTGTTGTTCGTCTGAACAAAGGTGGCGCAACGAAGCTGTTATTTTGTTGACATTTGATAATTTTAACTGTCACTTTATGAGAAAAGTGTTCAATTCGACTAGAAAACTGAATGTACCCCAGCTCTAAAGAAAATTAATGAAATTTGAGCCGCAGATTTAATAAAGCTTAGAACTGGTGCAGAAGTAGCAGCCGAGAAGGCCGACGATGCAACGGGAACAGCAAGGGGCTGCCCCGAAAAGACACAATCACGCAATAAAACGATGTCGCAAAACAGTCCGCCGCGCGCACACGCGCACTTTTCTCCCGACACCATTAGACGAGCGCGCAGCGTCGCACGTTTCATGTCCCATTAGCCGCTCGTACGTTTTGCCCTTCCCCATCCACTTCACATCGAAGAAACAATCGAAACCCTCTCGCGGAACCAACGCAGTCTATCCGCTGTGATAGGGAGAAGATACAGGAAGTCGCCATATGGCAATACGGAGAGCGATTTGCTGCCAGAGCTGCGCAGAAACAGATGAACAGGAGCTTTCATCTACAGCGGAATTCCGTCGATGAGTAACTCTACATTCTCCGACGCCCAACGCTGGTCGCGTGTTCGTCGTGCTATCACAAGACCCTGGTTTCAAGGCGTACGTAAGTGCTGAGAGAACGAGCGAATCGAATAGGTGGGCTGGAGCAGGGCATTCTGGGTGCTCTTCACGGCCTCTTACCAGGGAGTTCAGTGAGCTCGGTCCGGAGATTCTGAGCGAGACCTGTGTGGCTTTGTCGGAGGGACGGACCCAGATCACAGAGCTATGCTCCGTTTTTGATAAATGCCCTTAGGTGGTCCAAAAACAGCAACAACAACAAAAAACGGTACCATTTCAGAGCGGGCTGGTAAGGCAATAGTGACGCCTGGAATGCTCAGGCCTTGTCGTGCTCAGAAATTAACCTACGAAGGTTTGTAGTTTCAACTATAGTTAGATCATTGCAAGTTGATTACCCCTTAGGTCTCCTAAAGGAAGCTGCAGGGTACAAACAAGTGATTCATTCGCAACGAGTGCCACAGCGACTGAATGGACGAGTGGATAGTGATGCGGAATTGCGGGAAAAGGGTCGATGGTTCGACTCTGGAGTAGGGTGTGCCAATTTGGCTTCGAGCCCCCTCCCGCAATTCCACATCGCTATCCGACCATACGGTCGCTGCTGCGTTCGTTGCGAATGAATCACTTGAATGTACCCTGAAGCTTCCTTCAGGAAACCTAGGAGATAATCAAATTGTAACGGTCTAACCACAGTTGAAACTCCAGACCTTCGTAGGTTAATTTCCGAGCACGACAAGGCCATTCCAGGCGTCACTTTTCCCTTATCAGCCCACCCTGAAGTGAGAGTTTTTTGCCATTTTTGGACCACCGAAGGGCACTTATCAAAAACGAAACAGTTTCTGACCCCCTTCCGATGCTGTAGAAGGCCGTATAGGTCTCGCTCAGAATCTCCAGACCGAGCTCACTGATCCCCCTTGTAAGAGGTCGTGAAGAGCACGCAGAATGTCTTGCTCCAGCTACCTATTCGACTCGTTCGTTCTCTCTGCACTTACATACACCATGGAAACCAGGGCATTGCGAAAGCACGATGAACACGCGATCAGCGTCGAGCATCGAGGAATCTAGAGTCACTTATCGACAACATTCCTCTGGAGTTATGAGCTTCGTCGACATTCGGTGACTAGAGACGTTGTTGCATTTACTGGGTTGTCGAAAATTAGGTGGGCCGGCCACGTAACGCGTTTCGCAGATACTCACTGCACGAGAGCCGTCACCATTGGATTCTATGGGATGTCAAGAGAACATCATGACGCCCACCAAGGCGTTGGTTTATTTATTTTGTACGTGAACAATCACGCAGGGTTAAAACAAAAACAGACAAACAAACAAACAAAAACGACCATATTACTGAATAGGAAAACACAGATGGCGATAACTAGTACAAACACGAACAACTCGGTAAGCCATTAAGAAGCTTCTTGGAGATACCGGTCAATAAGCCTTTTGTACTGTCTCAGTGAATTTGGCACAACGATTTTCTTAGAAAACTTTAGGAACTCAGAGCCAGCCCGATGTGTAGAAAATGCCGATCTAACATTAGTTCTAGCTCTTGGTATTTGTATCTTACTTTGACCATCTCTAGTGCTAGAAGGTGATACAGAATAGAAATCGCGGAGGCGAAGGCCCCATGTGCCATTCATCAACTTGTAAATTGCAATTAACTCGTATCGCTTCCTACGACAAGCAAGAGACTGCAAATTGAAGATCTTATTCGTTACAGTGGCAGATGGAATGGTGGTATAATCAAAAGACTATGGTTTGACTTCGATTCTATCGATTTTTCTGAGAACCAGATAATTCGGATGGAAATCGTACGAAAATAACATAGGGTGGATAAGACACAACAATTGCTTTGGTGACCCTACCGTACTCTATCCCTTTACCCTATAAATAATAGTTTATATTTAGCGCCTCTTCTTTGATGGAAGGCCGAGAACATCTGACCAATAAGTTTTCAAAAATAGGCATTCAGAAGTCGAAGCATTCACGGTTGGGAGCCACAACGCGGAAACGATATTCAGCAACAACGGAAAGGAATCCGACGCGGTCCTATTCGAAATTCCGTCCCCCTACATCGGAAAAATCGGAGCAAAATGGAATCGATATCATCAAACTTAGCCAAAAATCATAATATGGAAACCAGAAACAGCACACAAAAAACGGCGCCAAGACCATTAACGCCTCCCGGTTGGAAGAAACCGGCCTGAATGTGTGCAGAGTTGCGTGAGTTTTCTCGCGGCTCTACCCCTACTGGTAAAATACGTACCGCCCCATCAACTCTATTATGGGCTTGTCCGAGAGTCCCATAACAACCTTACAACATTTCTTTACAGACATGGAGTTAATCCAGTTATAGAAGACTAACTTGTTTTAAAATTATTAATATTACATGGTTCCCCATGTAAACAATGGTTAAAAAGAGAAACAGAAACACAATAGGAGCAACAAAACAACCAAAATGGCCTAATAAACAAAAACTCGTGGTCTGGTGGGTAAGGAGAAGAAAGAAGAAGAAAGAAGAAGCACCGCGGGAATCAGCAAGCTCTAGTCGGAGGGTTTTCTCGGGATTATTTCTGGGTACTGCAATATTACGCAAATCTGCACATATTAGGACTCCCCCACCCTACCAACTAGGAAAACACAAAGGAAGCACTTTTTGATTGACTTTTGACAAACAATCCAAGAAAGTTGAAGACTAAGGCAGGATTTATAGTCTGAGGTCAGGTGGCTTGGAATATCGATCGTCTGCGTCGCTCAATCGATAGGAGGGGATATTTCCTATCCGCGTCGCCCGGCGTTTGAAGTATAAATCCCGCCTAAGGTAGAAACAGAAGCTACTCTCCAAAACCGAAATACATATTCCGGTCCACGTTAAAAGGAACATCGAGCGACGGTAGGCGACTTCTCTGGACAAAGCAGGTGTGGCACCGTCGAAGATAACTCGATAGCACCTGGAAGCTATGCAGACACTCTTGCCTTGGCAATCACATCAACGCTGAGTGTTTGGCAATGGCGCCTCGTCGCTTTTTCGTAGAGCAGTCGTCCACTGATGACCCTTCGCGGTCAGTGGTGCCCGGTATGACACCTATTCAACGAAGAAATATCGTTTCCTTCAGAATAGCCTTGAAATTGAATTTTCAATTCGACTAAATCTTAAAAACCCTAGCTGGCTCCTCAGCCTCATTCCATAAACGACGAAATGGCCGGCTCTAATGGGCTACAATAACGAATGGCCATAACCATGAAAGAAGAACGGCGAAAAAAGGATACAAGCTACATCAGACGAAGGCAGATGTCACCAAAAATCGTTCGGTTATAGGCAAGTGTGGCCAGGCCCATGCTTTCATCTCAGGTTAAATCAACACTTTATCTGAAGTCTTTGTGAACGCCGCATAACGAGCGGGACAAAAAACAGAGTTAGTCAACCCTCTTTGAGATGAGCCACGCATTCTACTTCTACGGGACGTCGTGGAGGCAATTTGAATGCGTACTGAATAAGAATGTATAACCCAAACGTGCACTCCAGTTGCCGCAACGATAACCCGTATAGAAGTAGAACGAGTGGCGCATCCCAAAAAGGGTTGATTAACGCCGTCCTTTAAACTTATCCTTATGCGGCGTTTACAATGACCTCAGATAAAGTGTCGAATTATTCTGAGATGAAAGCAAGGAGCCTGGACATACTGACCTAAACCACAAACATGCCATAACCGAACGGTCAGAGGCCGGATTCATCAACGACTTACATAACTTTAACAGGGAATTCATAGCGGAAAACTCAGATAGCGCGGCTTATCAAGCGATATGGCCAGCGATAAGCCGGGTTATCTGAGTTTTCCGCTGTGAATTCTCAGTTAAAGTTATGTAAGTCGTTGATGAACCGAACCCCATGCCTGTATGGAACCTCTTCCAATGGTCTAAACTGAGGCACTGTGTCTGAACGACGAAAATGAGCACCGCTGTGAGAATCTCCATCTCAAAGTAGTAGAAAAGAATGCTCAATTTTTACAAAATTCTTGAACCTACAGGGGGTTAGGGGCTTCGATAATTTACTACGGAACCGCACAGTCTTACAACATAATAATGTTCAAACATCGAATATGCAGAAACAATGCAAAATACCGCCAGGCAAGGAATCGAACACTTGACCCCGACCCGCGGCCGGCTAAGAAGCAGTTCTTTTTGCATGTTTGACGAATGTGAAGTATTGCGTTCTGTGACTGTGCTATTCCATAGTGAACTTTCAGAGCCGCTATCTCCGTAGGTTCAAGGACCTTGCAAAAACGGAACATACTTTACTACTACTACTACTACTACTACTACTACTACTACTTAAAGGTGGATATTCTCCCAGCAGAGTTCATTTTCGTCGTTCAGACAAACGTCTGGGACCCATCCCTGGTCAGCCTTTCTTGAGAACATCTTAGTACTCCCAAATCGATCCATCACATTCTGCAGCTAATCGCTATAGCAAGCAATCGTTCGTGCGACAGAAGTCGAACCGTTCAATGACGGCGGCCGCAACAGCAGAAACCAGTTGTACAGTGATAAAAACAGGTGGAAATTACTGGGTGCAGGCATATGCGGAGACGTCCTGACCAAGTTTTTCGGCATCGTCGGCCCCTCTAGGTCTACTACTTCTTCCTCTCAACCGGTTCGGCCGCATGATGGTCAAGATTAGGCGATCGGTGATACTCACCATAGCAGCATCAGCTGCAGTTGTAGTTCGGAAAGAGGCAAGTGAAGCCGTAACAGTAAGGCCGGACCGATTCCCCAAACCCAAGATCATCTCGAAAACCCTATTCTCCACAGTGAATGTAGGATTTCAAAAAGTTAAAGACCGTGGAAGGGATATGCCTCCCGAAAGGAAGTCTCCGACAAAAAGATCAAAGTACTGAGATGGAACAAGTGGTAAAAACTGCTCTGTCACAGGTGATGAAGTGCAGCCACCTGGCCACACCGCCGTGGGGGTAGGGTAAGCTTACCCCAGCGTAATCCGATCCAACAGATTCACCAACGATTAAACCCTGGGATATGCAGGGTAGAAGGAAGAACCGTACCCAAGGTATGGTATTCATAGCAGTATACCTTACCCACCTATTCGCTCGATGGAGGATACTCGATAATCCCAGTGGACATCTCCGCATACCCATGTGGTTTACCTTACTTTTACCACGGCATTGATGAATCCTGCCCGACGATGTGTATATGGTAAGGTGATGATCTGGGACCAGAGGCTGGATTTATCAACAATTAAACCCATGGGTATACGAGGTATAAGGGATAGAGGATAGGATACGAGTCATGTAGGGGTAAGGCAAGAGCCAGAGACCCAAGCTTCATCGTGGGTATCTCTACCCCTGTACCCGCGGGTTAGTCGGTGAATCCGGCCCCAGATTCTTCAACGATTAAACCCGCGGGTTATGCGGGGCATAAGGGGTAGAGATAACCCCGCATGAAGCATTCATCTCTAACGCTTAAGGCCTGTCCATAATTCGCGACGGGAGCGAGGGTCGCCCAGGCAAATCATACGTATCGATTATTAGTGGGCATCAACCAATACCTATCCGTTGCACTAGCGATCCAGTCGCTTCCGTCGCGAAGTATGAACAGCGCCTTATACCACGCATGCCCGCGGATTTAACTGTTGATGAATTCAGCACCTGGAGTCGGATTCATCAACAATTAAACCCGTGAGTATGCGAAGTATATGGGGCAGAGATAAGATAAGAGTCAGAGACGCAAGATTCATCGTGGGTATCTCTACCCTCTATACCGCAGGTTAGTCGTTGATGAATCCGGACCCTGATCTCTCGCCACGCTACCCTGGTAGATATGGCTACGCTGGGTCACGCCAAAAAGTGGGTAAGTGGATTTGCAGATAAGCACCAAAAGGATAAAGGACGGTATTAATCAATTTCATTTGGAATATGCCATGCATTCTACCTTTACGGGATGTCGCGAAGGCGGTTTGAATGAGTATTTGGCCATACAACGACTTGCGGTGGCCAGCCCAGTCAGCGCTTTATCCTTCCCAGATAAGCCTGGTACCAATTCACCGAACCCGGAAGGATAGAAGGCATGGTTGGGCTAAGCTGGAAATCCGAATCAGAGACCTGGGCCCGGATTCATCAAGAAATGGGTATAGGTAGAGATACTTTACGGGAATCGTACCACTACCAGCAGTGGGTAGTGGGTACGATTCGTATTCATGAAACTACCAGCAGTGGGTAGTGGGTACGATTCGTATTCATGAAAGCAATCAAGGGTAAGGTAGTGGGTACGATTCGTATTCATGAAAGCAATCAAGGGTAAGGTACAACTAGGCCTCTCGCGAGAACAGCTGATCTCACTGGACCACCATTTTGTCGATGGGGCGCGAAAAAGTCCAGGTATACGGATGTACTCGCGACGATCGGGTTTTCTCTAACCACTGATATACTCATGATTTTGCGGGTAAGGTTTATCATGAATCGTGGGTATGTCCACCTCTATACCCAACATACACCTGGATATGCGCGTTGATGAATCCGGGCCCTGGTATCGGGTGCACGCGACAGTCTGCACCTCATCCGACTGAGCTACACGCGCCCCAACGCAATGGAACCCCCCTCATTTGCTTTCGAACCTCTAAAGACGTCACATATCCTCCAGACAACTGACTTCGCCAAACCATTCTGCAGCGAAAAACGAATTCAAACGGTCTTCACGGTCAACGGTGGATGTTAGATGCAGAAAAAAAAAAGATGTCTAGACGTCGAAACAACAGATGGGACACTCTGGAGTAAAAGAGTCATAGATCAAGACGGTGGGACAGGTTCAGCAATGGCAAAACATCTCTCGGTTCAGAAGGCTTGATGTAGGCCAATAGGCAGGCAGACCTGGGCGAAGGTACAGCATGGGTGTAAAGCATACTCTGCGACCGATAAAAGGTGAAGACCCAAGTGTACATCGGCAAAAAAAGCAGAAACAGGTCAGCAGAAGCGAGTAGAAACAGGCCTGGAATAACACTAGAAGACGATAGGCAGAAAATAAGAATCATGAAGGGAACACGGAAGGACTTGCAAGCTCTCTAGCAAATGCTAATCGTGTCAAAAATCCTTGCAGAAGCGTCAGGTAGTCCCTTAAACTATTCATAACAAGAAGAAAATACCAAATTAGAGCTTAAAAGCCTAGAAAGTGGGTGATCCTTCGCTGACTGAAGCCCAGTAACAACCCAGCCGGCTGAGAATCGATCACCGGCAACCATAACAAAACGTGCAGTTTCGGCGCAGCTGTTGCACTATTCATTATGAAACGTTCCCGACTTGTCGGCCGAAAAAACGCCTTCCGCAGCAGCCAATTCGCTGTCGGCCGCCTCGGCTGCTGCCAGCACGGTACGCTGTCCTTCTGTCTGTGACAAGGGGATCAGCACCAGGCCGCACACCATCAAAGCAGCGAGGGCCATCACCGCCCAAGACGACGGCGAAGAAGGACCCATAATGCGCCAACAGATGCGAACAACTGACGACCGCGAACGATCGCCCAGCGAATTGCCTTCGAGCCGCGGGAAAACCCCAGGAGGACCAGACGCGACGGGTAGAAGCCGCTTCGACGGTGTGTAACAACTCACGAGGAACACTGTGCGGTATAGAGTCGTGCCAGCGCCGACCACATGTCATGCGCTATCACTGCGTCACTGATAACACCACGTATAAAGGTCAGCGGGACGTCTCACAGCCATCTGCTCCACAACAACAAGAAACCGGAGCCCAGAAAGCTTGCACAGGCTTCTGTTCACCGAAAAAAATCTGTCTCTGCGTCCGTGCATGCGTCCTCTCACCACTCAATCACTACATAAGTACCCATCAGATCAAATCTCTCGAGCGTACTGCGTCTGTCTGCACATAACCGACGTCTATTTCCGTGCAAATAGTCAATGTCGATCAATAATCTGGACTTTTCCACATTTTTAGCAATCTTCAAAAAAAAAAAATAAGGATAAAAAGATCCATCCTAGTCGGAAAGGGGCATATAGTGATTTTCATCTCCAGTCATTCGCTTGAGTTTCAGCCGCTCTTTGACTAAGCGAGGACTTCTATCGAAAATCAGCGGATATGGTTGTGAGGCATGGGAAGGTGTATGCAATTGATGTTTTACGCCCCCCCCCCCCGACTAGGATAGATCCTTATAATGACTGATAGTCAGCAGTCTCTTTAAATAGCACAGCACAATCCATTTCTATGTGACTTTTGTTACCGCTGAGCTGTCAAACCTGCTCAGCTTACAACTCAGTTGATTATATCCGTCCGTGCGTCCGCACGTGCGTCGAGTCCGTGCGTCTGCTCAACGCCATTAGTCATTATAGGAGTGTCCCAAACGCTCACTCTCTTACAAATAACTGCGTCTATCTACGTGTCGTTCTAGATATATGTCCATTCCGAGCAACAAAGTCAATATCGATCGATAATTATTGATTCTCCTAAAATTCTTCGTATCTTAGCTCAATATATGAAGAACAGCAATCAATCATAACATTCCATCTCCTGCAACTCAGCTACGCATGCCATTCGCACACTCTTGCCGATCGCCCTTCGAGACAGTAATTGTAGTTACAATCGAGTAAATCTGTCCGTGCGCCCGTACATGCATCCGTCCGCATGATGCATCAAATATAAGTGCATCTTACTACTCCACAGCTCTAGAATGAGCTAGTCCAACCATGCCCATGCCCAACTTCAACCCCAACCTGCAAAAGAAGTCACGTGCACATGCAACCAAGCAAATCTGTCTGTGCGTCTGAGCATGTGTCCACCCTGTACGTCACCACTGTAGGAACACTTCCCCATCGATCTAGATCTCTCTGCGCCTTCGCAATTACAGACCTCAATCCGGATCAATAAATCAATAAAAATCAGCGTTTATAGACGATGATCGAGCGGTGGCTGCTTCACGAGCTTCATAGATACAGAAAACCCTTCTAGTCATTATTATAGATGCACGCGAATAGGATGGCCGCTTTTCAGGATGGAAGCATGATCGATTACCTAGCATCGAAGGACACAGTAGTCCTTTTGTCTGTCCGCAGTCCGTCCGCGCAAAATTAATGGCTGCTCCACAGGAGAGTGCAGAACCTGCTAGTCCATCACTATGGACGAACGCGAGTAAATCGCTCGCTTCTTCAGGTTGGGGACATCATCAACTGACCCAATATCGATCGACACTATCGATTGTTTCCCTGAATTTATCGGTTGAGAAGGAAATCAATGTTGATGGGACGTCAAGCGCGAAAGTAGTTCACAATACGTCCATCAACGTCCAGAATGAACCGTCTGATGTCAAAACCACGTGAATATAATGGCTGGCGGACAAGCTTCACAACAACAATCAATAGTTAACCAATCGATATAATCGACTTGCCCAGATTTTACCATTTGAGCTGACAATCAGGCAAATAGGATGGTTAGAGCGCAGGCTTGACAAAAGTACACTATGTCAAGCAATCAGCTCATTATATGACCCGAGATTTCTCAAACCCTACTATTCCTGAGCCAAAGATTAAAGAGATGATTGGTCTGTAGGTCCGCATGTCACTCCGCGCAAAATTGATGGCCGCTTCGAACGATATATACAAAACCTTTCTAGCCATCATTATGGATGAGAGCGAGTACGATGGCCGTCTCAGGTTGGATAAATCGTCTACCTACTATCGATCGACATTATCGATTACTGTACTAAACCGGCCAGCTGAGATGGAAATCAATTACTTTCATGTGGCATCAAGCGGACTACTTCACAATACCATCGATTTTTCCAGAATTTAGCGTCTGAGGTCAATACACCGCAACAAGATATCGGCCGGTGGCCAGACTTTAGAAGTAAACAATATCGACTGGTCAATCAATATGGATCAATTTCCATCGATTTCTACGCAGATTTTTCCGTCTGTGTTGAGACTCACGCTATTGTGATGGTTGACAAAGATACACGATATCAATCGACCAGAACAAGAGTAGGAAACCCGTTCAATACCCTGGATAAGCACTTGGGCGCGCACACAGCCGGCTTACAACGAGTTATATGGCCACATGTACTCGAGTACGGGCGCCATCTGGCGAACAGGCGCCGGCAATGCTGTCTGCACTGAGCTCAACTTCCTCAAAAAAGGCACCATTGACACAGCAGGCGACCGCTGGTGAACTCCGCTGAAAACTAGGAGCCGCCTACAGAAGGCGAAAGCGACGAGAATCTCCGAAACTGGATCGATGTCGCGGTGGATGCGGTGGTGGTGACGATGATGTCGATGTTGGTGTCGGTTGTTTTAGAAGCTCGGCCGCAGTGTCAACGTGCTGATAATGGGCGAAGCGAGCGCAGCGGACACGATTTCGACACGCTTTCGGACTGAGAGACAACGCGGGGCGGGCTGATTTTGCACACAGAAGCACTCTCTGCAGAGGGGCGGCAGCAGTTCGGACGGCGTGCTGCGCCGGTCCGGCTTAATTAAGGCATTTCAAGCCATTTGCATTGGATTGGATAGGGGAAGCCATAGGAAAAAGGACGGACAGACGAACGGCGAGAGCGAGAGAATTCGGACAAGCCATCGCTCGAATGAAATGAACGACGACGGCTTTCTTCCGCCGATGCGGCGTCGGGAATCCGAGCCGAGCAAGCGACAACCTCGTCCTGAAGAACTTGAGCCAGACGGAAAGCGAAGGCAAAAAGCACAAGCATCTCATTGCTCGATGGGGTCGGGTCACCTTCCAGCACGGAGGCTAGGCTCGGCTACGAACTATAGTTGTACTTTTGAGAACTTTTATCGAATAAATGGATGAACAAATAAGTTCAATGTCGAAACTTTCTTAGCGAATCAACGAACGAATTCGCTATTCGCTCGTCAATTTTTTCGAATGATCGAGAATCGAATAAGCCCTGTTTTTCGTTTAATCGAGTAATCGAATAGACGAATCATTCGTTCGAATCAGGTTCTGTGCTTGGAGATTTGAATATTCGACTTCTTAAAGCCATCGATGTTCGGATTCAAACGAAAATCTAGAAATACCGGATATTCGACTATTCGGATCGAACATCTGACACGTGTCTACTCAGACAAAAGTCGGTTCAAAGGGTTTGGAACGGATTTACTGCTCGGTTTGGGCCTAGTCGTATCTCAGACACTAAGTTGGTTAGAAAACGACCATGAAAGGGTTTGGAACCAAGCACAAAAGTCAGCCACGCCTCCCGCTGCGCAATAGCAACGGGTACTGCGGGAGGCGTGGCCGCTTTTCGTGTTCAGTTTCACCCTTTTCACGGTCGTTTATCTACCAACTTACCAGGGAAGTCTCTCAGGCGTGTCTGAACTGCGAAAACGAATACCACTGTGAGAATCTCACCCTTCAAATAGTAGGAAGGGATGTTCTATTTTTGCAATCCTTGAAACCAAGGAGCTAGGGACCCTCAAAGTTTACTATGGGACCACGTTCACACGTGCTGAAATACCGTAATCGGCCGGAATTTCAAAAAAATGGATATCATATTCGCGATCAGCGCCCCAGATAACCCCTTAGGCAAAGTTTGGGTGAAATTTCTTTCTACCCCTTCTCGACCTCGACCAAGGAGCTAAGGTTCGCGAAAGTTCAATAGTGCCGATTCAGATTTACCGTTGACAATCGCATACTCAAGAGAACGTACACTCATGTCACGCTGAACCATCGTGATCAACTTTTTGAAAGATATCTCTACACCACTATATTCAATGAAAAATCTCTCTATATGTAACATTTTTAATTGGTCGGCTCACCAGAGGAGTTTCAAGACCAACGTGTCGCCGTCTAGCGATACGTTAGAATATGACAGTGACCTATACTCGCTCACCTGCGGGGACTGCAGTAGCTACCAGCCCGTCATCACTAGTGTGTCTAGTTCATTAGTACACCTTCGACGGGCAGTAGGGTACAACTGGACTTGTACAATGATCGGCTGCCTCTCTTTGATCATGTAGGACACATGCTAGATGACATGAGATTGACTGGACAGCCATTCTCGGCCTGTGGACTGGTGCCATCATATGTCCAGGTGTGAAGGCTCATTCCCCCATGTAGCCAAGGATCCTACCAAAAATCAGCACAAAGAGTGGCAAATAGAGGGAGCAGCTGATGGAAACCTCTCACTGAAATCGTACTTCTCAGCCTATAGTGGAATATATGCATGGGGAAAGTTGGAAAGGTGTTTGATACCAAAAAGGAATGATCAACAAAAATGCGAAAATACCTCCAGGTCAAGGAATCAAACTTCCGACCCTGTGCCTACGATGCGCTGGCACTGAGCCGCCGAGCTGCTTGCCGCGACGACCGGGCCAGAGTATTTCACTATTTCTCTTATCTCCACGTGCAACACGCACGTACGTGTTAGATGCTGACAGTGAAATACATTCCTGGGTGTTCAGAGGCCCCTATTTCCTTGGGTTCAAGGATTTTGCAAAAATGGAACATCCCTTCCTACTAATTGAAGGGCGGAGAATCTACCTGTGGTATTCATTTGTGCCGCTCGAACCTACGTGCGAGTGCAGGCGATCCCATAGTAAACGTTGAGGGCTCATTGCTCCTTGGGTTCAAGGACTTTGCAAAAACGGAACATCCCTTCCTACAATTTGAAAGGTGGAGAACCTCACAGTGGTATTCGTTTTCGCGGTTCAGACATACGCCTGAGAGACTTCCCTGGTTAGTGTCTGAAATACGATGAGGTTCAAACCAAGCAGTAAATCCGTTCCGAACCCTTTCATTCTCGGTTACTAACCGATATTTTTCTGTATGACGCAATATTCTCGATTTTTTTTTTGCCTATTCGATGTTAGGAACCGTAGCGCTATGGAACAACGCAATTCCAGTGTAAATTCTCAGCCCCTATCTGGGTAGATTCAAGGATTTTGCAAAAATGAAGCATACTTGTCCATTTTGTTAAAGGTGCAGATTCTCGTAGCGGTGTTCATTTCCCCGTTCAGACATACTAGACCCTTTACTGGTTAGAATAATGGTTCGCGGAAGGTCGGATGGGCTGGGCGGTACGAGGTTAGATTCTTGATGCACACCTAAGGGTGCGCCCTAAGCGCTAAATTTAAGCCCTTGGCCGAGGTAGATCACATGGCAGACAGAGACAAAGCTGAACGATTCAAAAAACGGCCATTATTTTCACACTGCGTGCGCCAGAGCTGAGTAATCACGTCATTAATCATGCTGATCAGTTAGGCAGAAAAATCCCAGCCTTTCTGTCACTTGCGATAGCCCAAAAGCGCCAACGATGAGAAGGCAGCTCGAAACTGTCAGAGGAATCAAAGAGAGCAGCAAGACAACCTTCGCCTTCTGGGGCCAGATTCATCAACCGCTTACCGCCCTCTAACGGTAAAAATACCGATAAACCCCCTGATATGACATTAATCAGCATCAGGTTTGGCGGTATTTTCACCGTTAGATGACGGTAAGCGGTTGATGAATCTGGCCCTTGAATACACGAACAGGACGAGCGCATAGCACGTTGTGGAAAAAGATTTGAAGAATGCGATCGTCGAGGAAATACCGGCAATACCGCCTTAGCACGCTATATCTTCCAAATAATTCCTTCAGAACCACTAATCAAAAGCCATGGAGCGTGAAGAAGCCGCTGTATGCCTCTACAGCCCACAACTAAGATCGGAGGGGGCTACAGCGTCAGGCTAAAGTCATATAGAAGCCCTTTAAAGGTCCATGGCATTGGAATCTCAAAAATGAAGTGCAAGAAAATGGAACAAGAACTGGGTCGGATCCTAAAAGACCTCAAGCTTGGGTAATTAAACCGAATAAATAAAATAAAGAAAGCAAAAAAAAATAAACGAGAAACGAGAACGAAACACTTACGTCGCCGAGCCGACTGAGCCGACGGCCGTTTCAGGGGACGGCGCTTCGGAGTGGGCCTGGGAAGGGTGTTCCTCGGCGAAACGCTTCGTACGCACGTACTCGGCATCTCGACACCGACCCAGGAAACCCAGCCTGGAATTGGACGTCGCTGAGCCTGAAGAGACGAGACGTATACGAAAGCAAGTCGTAGGGGTGACGCGAAAAAAAAGCAGGCCGAATGAATGCGAGATGCTTACGATTATTCAACACGGAGACGCGCTAGAAAATGTCAGAATCGAAGGAGGCGGTCGGCTGATGGGAAAGGAGTTCGTCTGATGAAGAATCTACATACTGTTATACAATTTTAGTCATATGAAAGCACAGGGTAACGAGATTTCTGTGCCGTTCAAATATCAAGATTGCGCCATGCACTAGTCTGAAACCTTGCATTTCAGACTCAATTGAATGCTGAATTTGTTTCGTATCCGTGTTATTGGGACTCTGAAGGGTGGTGCTTTGGAGACGTCTCTGAATGGTCTCTTCTTCTTCTTCTTCTTCTTATTCTTCAGCGTTTGTCCCGCTTCGTCGCGGGGTCCGCTCTTCTGGTGTCATGACGCCACCTTTCCCGGTCATGCGCTTGATCGGGGTGGACGCCAGTTACTTTCATGTCCGTGTGTAACGTGTCAGACCAACGCTGCTTCGGGCGTCCTCTAGGCCGCTTTCCTGACACTTCCAACTCAAGGCCTATCTTGCGGACGCTATCTTCCTTTCCACGCAGAACGTGACCGTACCATCGTAAGCGAGCTTCGCGCATCTTGTCCGCTATCGGCGCGACACCGAACTTCTGCCGAATAGCATCATTTCTGATGCGGTCCATGCGGGTGACTCCAGCCGTCCAGCGCAGCATCTTCGTCTCCATGACGCTGAGGCGCGTTTCAACTTCCTTAGTCGCAGGCCAACACTCAGCGCCGTACATCGCTACTGGCCGGATGACTGTTCTGTAGATCTTTGACTTCAGGTGCTCTGGTATCTTCCTATCGCAGAGCACACCAGTCAGCGAACGCCACTTGGACCAAGCTGCACTCACGCGTGAGTTCACTTCAACCATCAGACCGCCGTCAGACGCTATTGCTGATCCGAGGTACTTAAACACCGAAGTGCGTGCAAGCTCAGTACCGTTAATCTTAATGGAGCCGGACTCGTTTACGTCAGTCGTTAAGTACTCGGTCTTCTTGACGTTCAATTTGAGTCCGAACATTGCCAGGCGGTCGCACCAAGCTTGCACCTGCCGCTCGAGATCATCTTTATCTTCGCAAGCGAGCATCACGTCATCAGCATAGAGCAATGTCCATGGGACAGGCTTCTGAAGATCTCGCGTAATGGCATCCATGACGACAACAAAGAGGAGTGGAGAAAGAGCAGAACCTTGGTGCACCCCAACAGAGATGGGAAACTCCATTGAGGTTCCAGCTGCAGCTTGCACTCTACTCTTTGGGCAAGAGTAGAGCATCCGCACCCACTCTATGAGTTCCTCAGGTACGTTGTGTTGTCGCAAGGCGTACCATATAACCTCACGCGGTACGCGGTCGAAGGCCTTCTCCAGGTCGAGAAAGGCGATATGCACCGGCTTCTGTTTCTCACGATGCTTCTCTACCAGGAGGCGGGCGGCGTGTATAGCATCAATGGTCCCACAACCAGACACAAAACCGCACTGGTTGTCGGAGAGCTTGACGATTTCACGAATTCGTCTGTCGAGGATTCGCTCGAAGATTTTCATGCTGTGCGAAAGCAAGCGAATCGGACGATAATTGGAGCAGTCTGCAGGACTGCCCTTCTTCTTCCAAATCGGAATCGTCGTACTGTTGTGCCAACACTCCGGTACTTTCTTCTCCTTTACTACCTGGTTGAAGAACTCAGCCAACCACTCAGCAGGATACCAGAGCTTCGACTTCCAAACATCGGCTGCCAGATCATCCGGTCCTATCGCCTTGCATGGCTTCATCTTCTTTAGAGCCGCTTCCGTTTCCTCCACGGTGATCTTGTGTACGGGACCGTGAACAGAATCCACAGAAGGGATGGCCGGGTGAGGAAATTTCATAGTGGAAATTTCCTCAAAGTAATCACGCCATCGCTTCAGCGCCTTTTTGCGGTCTGTTAGAAGATGGCCGCTCTCATCATTGATGCCAACAAACTTTTCAATGTCCTCGGTTTGGCGATGGCGGGTCTTAGCAAGTCGGTACAAATACCGCTCACCATCGCGTGACTCGAGCTTTTCGTTGACATCACTATAATGAGTGGCTTTCGCAACAGCCACGGCTTTCTTTGCAGCCTTCTTCGCCTTCTGATACTTCTGCCAGTTGTCGGCCGTCTTATCGCTGAGAAACACATGATAGAGCGACTTCTTCTCTCTAACCTTTGCCTTCACATCGTCCGTCCACAGCCATGTCTGCTTATCGACCTTGCGTCGCCCAGGCTTCGTTATGCCGAGTTCCAACCTTGCAGCTTGGCGTATCGCGTCGGTTGCTTTCTTCCAAGTTTCGTCGACAGTCGTGACTGTCGGTAACCGTACGCGGGAAATCACAGCTGCTTCCTTCTCTTTCATTCGCCACCACTTGATTCTCGCAGCACCGCATCGCTCAACTTGCTGCATCCTCGGAGGGGTGATCTTAAAGGTGCAGACTAGCGGTCGATGCTGTGGGGCGACCGTCTCATACGGCACGATCTTCGCGTCTGTGACAATGCTTCGGTCGCGATCCTTGACAAGGACAAAGTCTATCTGAGACTTGGAGCTCCCACTATAGTATGAGATGAGGTGGGAGTCGCGTTTTCGGAAAACGGTGTTCACAATGGTGAGATTATGCGATTCCGCATACTCAAGAATGCGCTCACCATCGGCGTTACGAGACCCGTATCCGAAACCACCATGACAGCTGTACCCGTCCTTCGCAGCACCTACGTGCCCATTAAGGTCACCAGCGACTATGATGATATCTTTCGGCGGTACCTCTGCTGTCTTCTCATCAAGCAGGCTCCAAAACTCTTCCTTGGCTTGATCGGAGCAGCCACTCTGCGGAGCATACGCAGAGAAGAAGTGATAGAGTCGCTCCTTCGCGGCGACAACGATCTTCATCAACCGATCGTCATAGCGTTCGACGCTTACAATCGAGTCACGAAATCGTTCGGAGACGATTATTCCGACACCACTGGTGGTCCTGGGACTTCCACATAGAACGGCCTTGAAGCCACGTCCTATGTCCCTTGACTTGCTGCAGGACCACCTCGTCTCCTGCACCGCACAGAAATCAACTCTTCTTCGCTCCAGTGCTTCAACCAACTCGCACGAGCGGCCCGTTAACGTACCCACATTCAGCGTTGCTACGCGGGTCCTGCCTACGTTACGGGACTTTCGGACTAGCTCAGTTGCCACCCGATGCCGTCCTCGCATCAGGGACCCTCGCATACTTTCCACACTCGCCGGGCTCTGCGAGTGCGCGTCGGTTCCCGCGGACGCCGTAGCACAATCTCGAAAAACATGACTATTCATACACCATGTGATGTGACATGGGTCTTCGTAGGCCGGCCTGTCACAAGGGCCTGTCGCCTGCATTCGAGTGTCCGTGCTTAGCTTAGCTCACAAAGCGAGCAGTTTCCAGTGGCACCACGTGGAGGAACGGACATCGCCACCACGTCTCTGAATGGTCTCTGCACTTCCAAATTCCAGTAACACTCCAGGATAAACTTCTTTTCATCGGAGGAAAGCCTAGAGCCGGGCATGACTCTTGTTATGGGCTTAGGCCTACGTTATACCTCGGCTGTGTTGCGGGCGTAGCAGCCCGCGTAACACTGTCGCCGACGTCGCCGAGGTATAACATAGGCCTAAGATATGTAGGCAGCGTTATCAGAGCGGTAGTAAGAGCGGTGAATTGTGCAATCAATAAGCTCACACGTCACATATCTTATTGTTATGTTAAGTAATAAACGTAAAAAGAAGCGCGTGATTTGTTAGAGTAACCAAGTAGTAACAAGAATGTGACAAGCAAGCGGCCCATGCACAATCAATCGAGACTGAAATGTCAGGTTTGAGGCGGGTGCATTGCGCAATCTTGCTATTTACAAGCCTCGGAAATCTCGTCACCCTTTGCTTTCATATGAGTCTCAAAAATCTTCAAAAGCTTCACTAGCGGTAATATTAGCACCTTTTAAACAGTACCCGCATTTTTAAAGGATAGCCTGCATTTTTCGCAAGCCGTAGTGCGTTTTTTTAAAGTTTCAGACCTTAAAAGAAGCATAAATCATTCTATACGGCCACTTTGTGAAGAAATTATGACACGCATTCAAGCGAAGAACAAAATCAATCGAGTGTAAAATGCAACGTTTGGGACGAATGCATCGCGCAATCCATACCGCTCATACGTCAGAAAATTTCTATTTTCTTATGCTTACATGTGAGCCCTTAACTTCTCTGGTGCCTTTACCGTAGGCAATGTTATCACCTTTAAAACAGTGTGTACGTCTTTTTTGAGACAGCCCGTATATGAAAGGCGCAAACGAATGCCGTTGCGAGAATCTCCACACTTCATGTAGTAAAAAATGCGGTCTATTTTTGCAAAATTCTTGAACCTATCGAGTTAGTGCCCCATAAAGTCTAATGTGGATCCGTACACTCCTACAAAGCAATGGTTCCCCAACCATTGAAAATGCAGAAAAATTCAAAAAATACTGCAAGGCAAGGGATTGAATTCCATTCCCGGGACTACGAAACAGTAGTTTTGCGTTTCTTCTGCGTATCCGATGTTTGGGAACTATTGTTTTGAGAGACTATGCGATTCTATAGTAGAATTTTAGAGGCACTAATTGATAGGTCCAAGGATTTTGCAAAATAGAGCGCATTTTTTTACTACATGAGGGGTGGAGATTCTGCAAACGGTGTTAATTTTCGTCGTTCAGACATACGCCTGAGACCCTTCCCTGGTAAGCTTTTTAGAAACAAAGTGTAATCAAAAACTTTGCGCTTGGCGCGGCTCCAGTGCTGAACGCAAGGGGAGCAGATTCTAGCCCCAATATGTGGAAGAGCTTGCATTACGAGCAATTGCCTTTAAGATGAAGAATAAAAGGATAAACATGGACATTGGAAGGATGGAAGACATCGTTGGGTTGGACCAGAACCAACAACCTTGAATCGAGGTGCACGCTACACTCCGCGCCTCCAACCGCGCTAGCAAAAGCGTCGCCTACTATAAAACCTCATCGTTTAATTGCAGCCTAATCCATTGTTATATTTTATATTCACCAGAGGGGGATCTGTACGAAGAAAATGAGTACCACAACAAGAATTTCCACCCTTCAAATAGTAGAAAAGTGTTTCTGCGGTGCTTGAACCTACCGAGCTACGGCCCCGATAATTCACATGGAGTCGCACAGTCTCACAATACAATAGCTCCCAGAAATCTCGAATATGCAGAAAAAAATACTGCAGTGACAAGGGATCGAACATCTGACACCCAGCCTATGAAGCAGTGTTTGAATTTTGCACATTGGATGTTTGGAATATATTGTCTGGTGCGACTGAGCGATTCCATAGTTAAATTTAGAGGACCTAATTCAGTAGGTTTAAGTCCTTCGCAATAATGGAAGACACCCTTGCACTTTTTGAAGGATCGAGATCCTCGCCGTGGTCTTGATTTCGTCGTTCAGACGTAAGGTTGAGGACCTTTCCTGGTCAGTAGTATCCATTCGCCGATACACTTACAGCCGGAAAAAATCCGTCCGAGTTGTCCGGTGGGCAACGCCTTCGGGTGACTGGTGGTCCATCTCGGCATCCACCTTTAAGGTCAGTCGTTCCTTCATAAATGTCGTGTTCGATATTGTCCCTATCTCTACTCAAGATACCAAGTACCTGTAAGATGAGATGCTGTTTGGGAGGACAGTTTCATAAATGTTTTCGACTTTTTCAGGCTCTGACCAAGGCGAACTCGCCGAAACGTAAGTCGAGTTGAATAAACGTGATACCAACCAGCTCAAGAAATCAATATCGATCTGAAATCAATATGCCAAGGTTTATCGAAAGTCGAGCTTGGACAATGGGAGGTTGTTTTTCAGGTCATTTCGGCTTTTGCAGACCCTAAAGAAGGCGATAGCCGCAAAAGGCTGGCTTCAATAGATACTTGTACCAATCTTGGCGACGCTGAAGCAACTGTTCATCTCTTACGACGTCAAACTGCATTTCTTCCAAAAATGTTCGAAACCGCCTCAAACAATACGGAGCTCCTTTTTTTCGTTCCATAACCGTGGAGTTGGCATGGTGCCAGCACTGATATAGAGACATGTTGGTCCCGCAACGACTGTTCTTACGGTAGCGATTTGAAGAGGTGCTATCCTAGTAATAACAGCTTGTTCCAGAGAGTTGTTTGTGAATGTTTGTTTTCTTATTTATCGTTAGTTATGTACCCGTTTAGAAGTTAGCAGAACGCAAGAACACAAATAGCGCCTATAAAGGGATTAATAATGCCAATTTGGATCTATCCTAGTCGACGAGACAGCAAAAAATGCGAATAAGCGATAATTCAAAGGCAACAAGCTGAACTGGCTGATTAAAGGGCACAGTTTTGGAACTCCCTACAATAGCTGTGTTCGATTTAGTTTTCTAGCGATGCCCCCCTCCCACTAGGATAGCTCCGATTAATTTTTAAAACGAACGTCTTTTAATCCTTTTGAAAAGAAAACGATAAAATGCCCTACCGTCGCCGGAATTTGACGAAAATATCACGACAACTACTGGATATCACAGCGGATCGCTATAAATCCTAAAAAGATGGGAATTCCTCGACAAACCGTGTCTGAGAGAAGACAGAAACGCTAGAAGGAAGACGATTGGCAGCGATTTTCGCCGAGACTCGATTCCTAAGCCCTAACGGCTCAAACTCCTTGATATCTTCACTCCATTCATAGCCTAATAATAGATAGCTCGACGAAGCCGAAAAGGAAAGAAAAAGGCGGGAAGGAATTGAATCCACGAGCGGAGGTGAAAGTGCAGCTGGACACCAGCCAAATCAATGCCGCCGTCGACGCCGACAGCGACCCGGCGGGGACAACTCGTCCAACCCCCAGACTTCCGCCGCGCCTAATTGCGATGACTCAGTTGGAATGAATCCAGCGACGATTCATAGAGCAGCAGCCGGCATCATAGACGAAAAAGCTGCGCAATTAGCGGTATTCGCGTCAGATTAGCGCTTTGGACGCAATTGCGGACTTTGGTGTTTTCGGGACAACTGTTCCCCGTCGTGACCTACGGATGACTGGCTGCGGGACATTATGTACGAATGGTCGCCGCGGGCGCGGCGACTCGCGCGGCATGCGCGGCAGAAGACGTCGCAATTGTGTGACTTCAGCGGCCAGTGGTATCTAGACCTGCATCAAAACTTGTACATCAAGTGTTAGAAAGTGTATACAAACTCAGTTTCACTGCGACAGTGCGTTATATTTTCAGCTTTTCCTGAAAAAGCAGCATATAAAATTGAGGCTTAGAACGTTGCTTAGTTTTATAACTCGGACTCAATTTCTGAACCAGAGCATGTTTTCCCCAGCTCCTGCAACAGCAAAAAGGGATATCAACAACTCAAACCTAGCGTCTGCAGCAAGTCATGAGGCACAGCTCCCAC
Source organism: Heligmosomoides polygyrus polygyrus (assembly GCA_947396885.1). Taxonomy (NCBI): domain Eukaryota; kingdom Metazoa; phylum Nematoda; class Chromadorea; order Rhabditida; family Heligmosomidae; genus Heligmosomoides; species Heligmosomoides polygyrus. The sequence goes on from OX377203.1 coordinate 11,802,484, forward strand.
GACCGCAGCGGAGCTCATCGCGCACGCGACAGTCGTCGTCGCGGGCGCGGCGACCATTCGTACATAAAGACCGCCCCTCACGGATGACTATAAATCCGGATTTATGCTGCTCAGTGATAGATTAAGCCTAGAAAATGTGAAGCAGCGATTTTTCAACGCGCAGAGAATAAAATGGACCACCCACATCTTTGAAAGAATAATTGGCGACAGCGACGGGCCGGCTGTCACGCAATTGAGCAGAATTAGCGCACGATGCTGAAAATCTAACGAATTCTATGCAGGCACCCTTGATATGAAAAAATTGGCTCCTTTCAGAGCGAGGTAGACTGCAAAGGAAACGGGTGGTATCACTAAAGGTGACGTTCACTTCTAGTCGTAGGTAAACTGCAGCGTTTAATCATTTACGCTCCTTACCGGATATGATTCATAGATTATTAAAAAGTCCAGCCGAAAAGAAACACGTTTATTGCTGATAAAAGTTAGAGTTTACCACAACTGTGTGCGCTACTGTCACTCCCTGGCGTAAATTAAATTGTCCAGCTGGGTGTAATTGCGTCCTCCACCATCTATGAGACGGCCGTTTACAGAATTTCGACTATTTTCGAGTTTTAGCGTTTAAGGCTCCTCTGTAATGCACAAGCATTTCTTTAATTAATGGCAATCCTGAAACTGAACGAGCTTCAGTTACTCTCATTTAACACTAACTATCTCTTCAAAAATAAGAGAGGATTGGGCACTATTGTACTTTCACAACTCCACGGGTCGAGGAGAGGTCGAAAAAAATTTTTTCGCCCAAACTTCGGCTAGGGGGGTTATTTGGGGTGCTGATCACGAATATGAGATCCGTTTTTCGTTTTACGCTGGAGTTCGGGCGCAATCGGTGACCATTACCTTACTCACCGGTACCCACCGTAACCTACCGTACTCCAGCGTAAAACGAAAAACGGATCTCAGATTCGTGATCAGCACCCCAAATAACCCCCCTAGCCGAAGTTTGGGCGAAATCGGTGATTAAGACCTCGACAGCCTTAGTCACCCGTACCTACCGTAATCGGCCGCAATTTCGAAAGCGGATTTCAGATTCGTGATCAGCACCCCAAATAACCCCCCTAGACGAAGTTTGGTCGAAATCGGTGATCATGACTTTGGCAGCCTTAGTCACCCGTACCTACCGTAACCTACCGTAATCGGCCGTAATTTTGAAAACGGACCTCAGATTCGTGATCAGCACCCCAAATAACCCCCCTAGCCGAAGTTTGGGCGAAAATTTTTTTTTCGACCTCTCCTCGACCCGTGGAGTTGTGAAAGTACAATAGTGCCGAGGATTGTGCTGCAGAGGGCAGAAGAGCCTAAGGCGCCCAAATGTGGGAGCTGCCGGAATTCCTTAAACAGTCGTCGGATAAATGAGATGGTATGCAACTACGTCCAGCGGAACAATTTAATTTACGCCAAAGGAGTGATGATAGCACGCACGACTGTGTTAAACTCTGACTTTCATCAGCAATAGAGGTGGTTTGCCCAGTTGAAGCTTTTTACCCTTTTATGAATCATATCCGTTAGCGAACCTAATCGAAAACCACCTGTATGCCTGTTTTTCGCGCTACCGTCACCTCCCTGGCGTAAGTCAAATTGTCCCGTGTGTGTAGTTGCGTACTCTCCCATTGAAGAGACGGCTGTTGCCAGAATTCCGACAACCGTCGATTTGAGCATTTTAGGCTGCTTTGCCTTCCTAATGCACGACAATTCTCTTTTTTTAATTGAAATACTGAAACTCAGGGAGCTTCAGTCGCCTTCATTTGACATTTTCAGGGTATCACTTCAAAAGTAAGAGATGTGCTGCATTGGGAAGCTAAAGGAGCCTAAAGTGCTTAGACGCCAAAATTGGCGGAATTCCGCAAATAGTCGTCGTTTATATGAGACCGTATACAATTAAGCCCAGCAAGACAATTTAATTTACGCCAGAGGTGTGACGGTAGCACGTATGACCGTACCAAGCTCTTACTTTCAGCAATATAGGTGGCTTTTCCAGATGAAGCTTTTCACCCTTCCATGAATGATATCCGGTAGAGAGCCCAATCGAAAACTACGTTAGAATTTTTATTAAGACGTTTAATTCATAGCAATATGGGCGTAAACCTACGCCCCTCCCTACCAGGAAAGCGGACTCTTTTGTCTGCACCTATCTGCAACGAGAAACGGTTGGGGTAGACGAATTTACATACACAATAACCGTGCTGTCTAGCAAGGTTTTTAGACGCTAGGAGCCAAAAATCAATTATCGATCAATATTGATCGCTTGATCGACCCCTCTTACACGATGTGATAGTACTCAAGCAGCTGTCAAATTCAGGGCATCAAAGTCTTGAACGATTTACTGCAGTTAAAAATTGGCAATACTGATGGCATGTGACTTTTCGGTCGTGACAGACGCACGGACAGATTAACCTGTTGATATGTAAAGAGATATGAGGTTTTGCCGCACCTCAAACAAACCGACTTGCAAATGTTCTGTAGCATTGGATGAAGGAATCTAAACACCGCTAACTAAATGTCCGACCTTCTCAGAAATCGATAGTAATTGATTGATATTGATCACTTAAATTCTTTATATACACTGGGCATTATATCTGTGCCGTTGCAGTCAATCTTTCACCACCAAACAGCTAGTGGGAGTTGAGAAGATATAATTCTGGTAGTGACGAAAACTTCACTTTCGATCGATATTGATTTTTGATCCGAGTCGACTTCGATAATGGCGTAGACACCAAACGACCTACAGCTAGGGTGCTTAGTTTGTTTCAGAGGGGGCTGTGCGAAGTGGTCAGTTCCTGTCAAACGAACGCGCGTACGGACACATGTACAGATGCTCAAACTGACACAAGATTAACGGACGGACGCACGTACAGACTCTCGGACTGGCATACGCTTGCATAGATAGAAGCAACGGCTTATAGAACGGTGTTTCTATGGGCGCAGACAGATACAAGGGCCAATGATTACATAGACGCACGCACGGACGCACAGACGAATTAAACAAGCTGTGTAGAGTAAGTTCAGAATGTACAGATAGATAGATGCCCAAAATGACACAAGATTAACGGACGGACGCACGTACAGACGCCCGGACAAACTTGCAGCTGCATAGACAGAAGTAACAGCTTATAGGACGGTGTTTTTATGGGCGCAGACAGATACAAGGGTCATTGATTACATGGACGCACGCACGGACGCACAGACGGATTAAACAAACTGTGCAGAGTAAGCTCAGAGTGTACAATTACATAGATGCACAAACTGACACAAGATTAACGGACGGACGCACATACAGACGCCCGGACCAACTTGCAGTTGCATAGACAGAAGCAACAGCTTAAAGGAAAGTGCTTTTATGGGGGGGAGGGCGCAGACAGGTGCAAGGATCAATGAAAGCACGAACGCACGCACGGACGCACAGACGAATTTTAAAAACTGTGCAAACTGTATGTTCAGAAATAGCCAAAGAAACAGAACGAAAAAGGGGAAATGATGGAAATTTTGCTGCAAAGTGAAAACAAAGGCAGATAAGGGCTCGCGGAGACTACAGCCGGGCAGACGCGGCCGAGGCTGCACTTTGAATTGGCTGTGCAAATGAAAGACGAACGGAAAAAGCGCAGGATACCGGCTGCAGTGGCGGGAAAAAATCCGCCACTCATTGAGCAGCAGAAAAACCACTAAAAATCGAGTGTAAAATGCAGCAGCAGCAGGGCAGAATCACAGAGGGGAAGCGTGTGTCAGCTGCACCCGAAGCTGCCCCAGAATGACGAGCGGCCGAAATTAATGGGCCCTCGTTCGGCGCCGCGCGAACTCTGCTCGTGTAGTACAGGCCGCCGACGGCACTGGAAGAAGAAGCTGAACAAATAGACGAGAAGCGAGCCGAGGCCTACAGATGACGTCGTCCGACCAGAGGTGGAGATCGCCGGCGTTGGAGCCGCTGTCGGCTGTTCAGAGGCTCTTCAAGCCGAGAAGAAGCGCTGGAGAATTGCTGTTCGCTGATGAAAGCCAGATGTTGACCTTCGTGGAAAAACGCAGTGAAGAGTGCAGTCACTCCGTCGTTGTCAATGAGGTGTTCCCGGTTGTTTGGACAGCAAGAGGACGCCAAGAAAAACATGCTTATCGATTGAAACGGAGTCAATGCAGGGCACGCAAGCGCTCTTTTCTTCCCCCTACAGATAGGAGAGACTAAAATGTGAACTGCGTGAATTCAGTTAATCCATCTGTGCGTCTGTACGAGCGTCCGTCCGGCAGCGCCGGCATGAGTGCTTTCGATCGACTACTAATGATGAGACTTGCGTATAGTTGGTCATTTTAGATGACAATACACGACTCATTTGATCTGTGCGTCCGTTTGTGCGTCTGTGAAGAAGAACTTTCGATCGATATTACCGATTCTTGTGAACAGTTAGATCTTCGAAAAAAGAATAAGCAGTTGAAGTTCTCCACCTGTGTAATCGTACGACTGCCTGTGGGCATTCGAAATGGAAACACCCAGTTGAGTTATTTCATCGATGCGTCTGTGCTTGCGTCCGGCCGCGTGTTTGAGCCGTGGGCTCATTCGATCGATAATGTAGATCGATATCGATTACAATTAGCCGCATGACATCGGGATGACGTCAGTGGAATTCCGCAAAACAGTAAACCATAAGCAGAATCGTTTAATCCGACGATTATCGATCGATAATAACCGAAAGGGATAGGCCGTTTGAGTACCCGTCTGTGCGTCTGTCCAAGTGTCCGTCCGACCATCTCTGCTATGTCGTTTAGCCCGACCATTATCGATCGATAATTCTCGAAATGGGTTATACAGTTGAGTTAGCCCGATACAAGTGCCGGTGGGACCGTCTCTGCTATGAGTAAATTCAATCGATATCGTAATCGATTTTTCTCTACAATTTTAGCCACTTGATAATAATGGAAATGTGACGCTCGCTGAACTGGCTACATCAGCTTACCTAAGTAAAATCATTTACCCGAGCACTATCGATCGAAAATGTCGATCTCTCTCTCTTCTGAGCTCTAAGGCCTCCTTTAGTGCGGTACCTTTCTCTTCTAGCTCGAAAAACGCCCACCAATAGGCTAGAATAAATACTTAATCCCAACAGGGTAGACCAAAAATGGTTGTCTGCAATATTGCGTACTTCGGTCTGTGGCCATTTTTAGTAGTATTTTAGTATTTTTAATATATTTTTATTTTTAGTATTTTCAGTTTTTAAAGGTAAAAGTGGTCACCCAATACCCTACTTTATTGGAATTGCCCAAGAACCCTGCTTACCGATAACAAGAAAGAAACGAAAAGCAAACAAAACGCTGCAAAAAAAATTAATAAAAAATTTGGAACTCCTGCGGCTCAACTGCGGGTGAACTTCCGGTAAAATGGAAGTGCAACCACATATTTTTGTGTGAAATTCATCAAGAGCTCGACGGGGATTTTCACTCGGTGTGGTGGTGACCGACTTTCCTCCTTCAGTTCGACAGAATTTTAAACAAAAGCGTTCTCATTTCGCTTCTGGCGCAGCGTGCAATGTGACGCTCTACGCAATTACACAAATTATGTGTTACCTTACGCGATCATATTAAATCATCTCAGACACTGGGAGAGGTCACCTGCAGGTGAAAATGACGTATTTTGACGCCACAGGTGACCTGTCGGGGCTACTTTGGGGCGGAGTTTCAGTGAGCGGTCTACTACCGGTCATTTCTCCGCACGCGTGATACGCAACGCGATATGTAGGTGAACTACAGGTACACATGCCCCCGTGCAACCGATTGGGTCACCTGTGGGTCGAAATCAGGTCACCTACAGGTGCAATGCTAGTTCACCCATTTTCCACCTGCAGGTGACCTCTCCCAGTGTCTGAGATCACCCACATTTACTCGCAGTTGAACTCTAGGCTGCTGTTGGCACCACTGTCCTCCATCAGCACCAAGCATTCTACTAAACATCTGTAAAATATCAAATTATCAGTCTGTCTGATCGTCCGTGGAAAATTAATTGCTCTAAAAATTAAAAAAAAAATTGAGATTAAAATTAATTAGCTAAAAGCCTTTGAAAAAAACTCTGTCGAATATTTCCTGTCAGAGTTGTCCGATCGAATGACCCGAGAGCGGGCCTTACAGCAAGCAAACAGTATCGGTTGGTCAATCAATATCGATCGATATTTTCAATTTTTGCCCACGAATGATGAATTGAAGTGGCAACCGCCCGAAAACGATGAGCGATGGATATGCTTCGCAGCAAATAGGCACTATTGATTGGCTAATCGATACTAATCAATATCGATTGACAGTTTCAGACTGACGCCAGGCGGAAGGACTGCTGGTTGTTTTCCATAAAAAGCACTTCATTCAGACATTCATTGGGAAAAAAAGTTAGGAAGATGCCGGCATAGTGGAAAGGGACTATAACATAGACTGAAGAACTGAATGAAAAAAGGATGTATCGATCCCAATTGATGAGCTCTGTCTCGGCCATTCGAGGTGGAGTGAACACATCAACGCCAATAAACGAGCGGTGTAAAGACCTCTTCACGGCCGTCCTCGTCGTCGGGCTGGGCTTCGTTCAGATGCCGACGGCCGATAGAGGGCCCGTGTGTGCTCAGCTGCCGTCTCAACATTCGCTTAAATGAGTGTACATTATCGGAAATATGATCGACGTCAGCGGCAGTGAAGTGCCCTGCCAGCCAGCGCTGCTGAAATGGAAACTTCGAACTCAGCCGTGGAACCCCTTGGAAGACGTTGAGAGCGGTTAGTCGTGGTGAATCTATCCACAAGCTGTGGAGAGATAGGCTGGTGTAGCATAGCCTCTTCACCTAATCTCCAGCCGAAGACGTTCTTCGTCGTCGTAAGTGGACTGCGCACTCTATCTGGCCGGATTCATCAACCACTTACCGGCTGTAAGTGACTCAACTAACCACGAAACCCGCCATTCGGCCGATTCATCAAAACGTGGTTAGTTAAATCCGGCCTCAGATCCGGCGTATCCGTTACTAGGCTGGTAACCGCTACCGGGGTGCAGCGATTGCGCTCCACGGCTAAACTGTGACCCAGTCGCAACGAATTGCCATCACTTACCGCGAATTTGATGGATCGCAACTCGCGGTTAGTGAGTCGCTGACGGATAGTAACGGTAACGGGTGATAAGATTTACCTCCGTTCTGTTGATGAATCCGGCCCCAGGAGACTATCTCAGCGCCAGGTAAATTGGTCCGAAAGTGTCCGGAAATGATACAACACTGTCTTGTCCATCGGGTGACCACTGCAAGTCGCTGTAGTACGCATTCAGATTGCCTCCACGATATCCGGTAGACGTAGGTCGGTCAGAAAATTCTGGCGGTCTTGACTGGTCCACTTCAAACGATGATGACGTTCTTAATACTTATCGGATTCAGTGAAAATGATCCCCGTTCGAATCAGCACACTTCTTCTAATGCGTTAAAGGATAAAGAACAGCGTCACTCAACCCCACTTCGGGATGCGCCACGCATTCTACTTTGTCGGGATGTCGTGAAGGAGACATGAATGCCTATTTTGCCATACAATGACTTGCGGCTGCCAGGCGATGGAGAAGTAAGTGCCTTATCCTTTATCCAAGTCTGGTAAAAATTCACCGACTCCCGAGGGAGGGGAGGCTTGGATGGCCTGGGTGGGCCCGAACCAAGAACCTGGTACCGGCTGCAGGCGACAGCCGGCGCCTCCTCCGACTGCGCTCCACTCGCCTAAGATTAGATTAGATGAAGATTATGTTACTTCATCTTCCTCTCATTTTCCCATGCATTTTTGAAACTCTTGCAGGCTGAAATAATCCTTCAGCGACTACTGTTTCCAACTTTGCTCGACTTTTCCAGGCACTGAATGCCGAAGCGTCGCCGACTCGACGCATAAGCAGAAGGCGTGATTTAGTGATGACCATTTCGCTTCCCGATTTCCAGACCAACGACGCAGAGCATAAAACACGGAACGGAAACGCCAAAACTGCCGGAAATCGGAATCCGGAGCACGGAAATTGAAATTCGGCACATCAGTGTGTGGAAAGCGCCTGTTAACGCTCAAAAGTGGGCGACCTCCGACAGAGTCTGGAGGTTGAAGGATCTCGTTCAGAAGAACGAGATGTGACAGTACGAGAACGACCAGCGAACGTGCGGCGACGGAAAACCTCCCGCCGACGACAGACGCGTGTGGGATGAGACAACTCCTTCAAGTCGCTGCCTACTGATGCCGAGTGATTCATCGTCGCCGACGAGCGCTCCCGCCGATATTCGAACTGCGAGACGACGAGCCTCTTTCTCGCGTTGTTCCGCCGTCCAGCTGTCGCTGACCAAACACCGAGGGAAGCGGCGACAGGGAGTTGGTGATTCGGAACAGATGTACACCCCCTTCTCTACTGGCAGCGCCACGAAGATGATGTTCATGGGAAGCGGAAGTTACCGATGCCTTATTCTCGCTTAGCAGGACGGACATCTCCAAAGATTCCGGCTCCGTTTACCTGTCGTCGAAACTTAGCCGGTCATGGGGTGCTGAAGAGCTGAAGTCAGAAGAGCTATCACAGACAAGCCTTTGGAGGATTTGAAAAAAGCTTCAGGAGGGCGGCCACCAACACGAGAGACGGTTAACTCCCAATACATTCCAATAATGTGAAACTGCCGTGATGTTCGTCGTGCTTCTCGAGCGAGGAGCGTCCATTGGGCTACTCTGGCACGCGATAGGGAGGAATAGGGCTGTAACCGGCGCCTGTATGATCAATACACCTGGCCAACGGTTAAGACTTGCCGTGAGTTTTTCCGGGCTCCCAAAATGGCTCATTTTGTATTATCTGGCACCCAAGTCCATACGTTTTTTCGTGTTGCTCGATCGGCCGTCCGCAACGTTTCCATCCGTCCCTGTCAAGTGCCGGAGTGCTCCAATGGATTCTCTTCGCTCGAGGACATCAAAGTCACATCGCTCCTTCAGGGTTTTCGCAAAGCTTCTTGGACGCTTTGCGGAATTCAGTCGGTAAGGCGGTCGTCTACTCGATATCAACGAAGCGCATTGCGGGACCGGTGGCCCATCCAATTTGCGACGTGGCTCAGACGACAACGTCTCTGATCCTGGAGCCTTGGTGAGGCTCGGAGCTCCGGAGGCTTCTCTCAGAAATCGGTAAAATAAGTGGTATCGATCAACAATACCGATCTGATTCCCGGTCCCGCCACCTGCGAAAGGAACGTGGAAGGACCTAGGCATGAACGGACGCACGGACGGGTTAATCGATTCAGTCATGTCTAGCTCAATACGTACGGCTGCTTCTCCTCTTAACAAGGATTGACCGCTTACCGGTCGGCCCACTGGATGCTGTACGTAAATGCGCTCTACTAGAGCGTGGATAAAGTCCAAGCCCTATAAGGAAAGCCTTTAATTCCCTTACAAGGGAAGGGTCCGAAGCGTATGTTTGGATGGGGGGAGCGAGCCTTATAAAGAGAATCCTCACTCCTCAATTAGTATAAAAATGTGTTCATTTTCTGCCAATTCGTTGAACCCAAGGAGTAGGAGTCCTTGAAAGACGGCCACTTTCTAGCTGTACGCTGTGGAGAGTACCTTTCTTGCGACTTGTTCATTACTGACCGGATTTTTAACCGCAACGTCTTCGTCAACTTCAAGTTGACGTGCTTCGAAGTCCTTTAGAATGCTAGCCATCTGGTGATCTGTGTTTCACTGATGTTGAACATTTCTACATCATCATGTTGAATACCACAGCATTCAGCTGGAAAATTAGGCATAAAAACGTCTGGATATGGTATAGACATCAGAATCCCCAAATCTCAACCAGTCAGTTGAAGTGCAAAAATGAAGCGGCGCAGAGGAACCGAACCCCTGACCTCCCGTGCATGAAGCAACCCCACTTCCACTGCGCCCCGAACCGCTTGACGGCAGAGGCATCGCAGGCCTACAAGACCCCCCAAACTCGTGATGCGCCGTATTCCATTGTGACTTCAATGACCCCCACTCCTTGGGTTTAACGACTTGACAAAAAATAAACACATTTTTATACTAATTGAGGGGTGATGATTCTGCCTATATGACCCGCTCCCCCCCCCCCGTTCAGACACACGCTTCAGACCCTTACCTTGTTAGATTAGAAGAAAGAAATCCTTGCCACAGAAACAGACTTCTTTTAAAAAAATCCGAAAATCTGCACAAGAAAAGCGACGATATGGATAGAACTGCGCCCAGCAAGCAAATGCGGCATCAGAGTGGTCGACTTTTTATGGTCGGAAAGTGTTTCCGATGCGATTTCGCAAAAGGTCGCCGCTAATTGGAAAAACTGGTCGATTACGAAGTGAACGTGCACTTCTTTTTAACGTGCCGTGTGCGTTTAGCGCCATGACAGAAATCAGCAATTCCTGGCCGAGGTGTAGGATCACGACTTTTTTAGTAGAGGCCGCATGCCAATGATTCCAACAATCGCATTAATTTGGACCAGCGGTGTACGAAGATTCAAGACCGTGTCAATAAGTACAGTACTACTAGAGTTTTTTGACGCCTATTTTGGCCTGCCTGAGTGTCTGTTAGGATCATCACCTATATATAAAAGAGTTTGTCTGTCGAGTGATCTAACCTAAGTGAGGTACGCCGCATTATCCACAGCGAGGGCGGTCGATGATCTACCCTTAATGAGGTACGCCTCATCATCAACAGCGCCCAAAATTTGCTATCGAACGTGGGATGTTGCTACAGCAGGGGAAGCGTAGTCCTTTAATGCTTTACACAACAGCATCTACACGCGTTTCTGAGCGTCTAGATTCAGAAGCCACGCCGCCGACTTCGTGCCATTAGCATGAGAAAACTACTAAAGGGGTAGGGGTAGAAGGGAGACTTTGAGGGTGGAGCCGACAGCGATCAGGAGGCAGCGACCAGGAGGAGCATTGGGATGGTCGATGGGGGAACAAGGAAGCAGGCCAGGAGGTGGCACCAAGAAGAGTTTAGGCAATATGTAGGGATCATTAGGGAGTTACCAATCAAGGGAGGGGTAACTAAGGAGGATCAGCGAGGGGATCCATTACCATTAAGAGAGACCGGATTTAGAGGATGTAACACCGATGTCATATAATGGGCGTTCGCTCGCCGTCGTCGTGTCGTGAGCGTGGGAGGCCTACTTAATTGGGGTAGAGTAGTAGGGAGGATCCCGAGGGGGGGGGGGGGGGAGAGGAGGAATCTACCTGGAAGAAGGGACCAGGAGGCGGAACCAGGACCGGGAACGAACAAGAAGGAAGCCGTAAGGGAATTCATACGGAGAACAAGGGATCTGCCATATGCATAGCCTCTTCGTGCTCAAAACAGCCAGCGGCGACTGCGTGCGCTTCTGAGCTTCTTGATCCAGGAAACGGGCCCCTACGTCGCGCACCAAGCATCCTGATTCTGAATACGTGTCACCGACCGTGCCGTGAGCATGGGAGGACCACTAAGGGGTGGTGCAGAAGGGCGGTAAGGGGGACCTCTATGGTGGACCAGGAGAGCGACCAGGGAGGAAAGGAAAAACCCGGGGAGCGGTCAGGACGGGGAACCAGCAAGAAGAGACCAGTACGTGTCAATAGTGGAAACAAAGAAGTGGGCCAGTAGTTGGGACCAGTAAGGTGGGGACTAAAGAGAGGAGAGAAGACCTGTAAAGGCGGACCAGCAATTAGATCCAGTAAGAAGAAACGAGAGAGGGGAACCTGGCTTCGGAGGACATGTCAACGACAACTTGAAACGCTAGCTGTTGAGCATTAGAACGATTACGGAGGAACAACCTGAAGGACAGAAGTACTGCGCAGCACAAACCAATGACATTACTGGCCGGTTAGGAAAGAATGCCTGTGACAAAGGTACCGAAGTGGTGAATGGTTTGATGCCGATAAAATACGCACCAAGTCCTAGAATTGTATGTTTAACAAAAACTACTTTCCATAAGTCAGTGATGCTACAAAGTCGCGCGAAGCGCGCAAGTGCGAGACACGCCGTTAGGCGCGTCGGAGCACTTGTTATAAATATTCGATCTGACTGCAATTTATCGGCGATTTCCATTTTTATTCGCGTTTGTTCGTGTTTCGCGACTCCGTCGTTTAACTCCTACTTTAACTTCTTCGGTTATAATCCTTAGTTAATCCAATGTTGCAGATTTATTCCTCCACTAAGTATTCACTCATTCTACTACTACGGCGCTGTAACATCTACATACTACTATTAGGGGGGGGGCAAAAATAATGAGACAAATTGAAAAAAATTCTTTATCTCTTTATAACTCAATTACAAACCAACGATGCTGAGGAATGTGTATGCCATTAAAGTCAATGACTTGCTGCCATCGCTCAGCCAACTTCCTGATCCCATCGCTCCAGAACTGCTGGGCCTGGCGTTGATCAACTGCTCGACATGGTTGTCAAGGACTGCTTGGGTTCTTGTGCCCCTTCCGACCAGGAAGTCCCATAGCCTCAAGAAGTTGTAGTGGTTGCATGGAGAGATGTCCGCCGAATACGGTGGGTGAAGCATGTGAACGTAGCCCAACTGAGCAAGCTTATCCGTGGTCACTTGTTCCCGATGGGGTGCGGCGTTGTCGAAGAGGAGGAACTTCTTGACGCGCTGCGACTCAATAAGTTCGAGTCGCAGGTCCTTCTCTTCTATTTCGTTTACCATGGCCTTGGAGTTCATCGTAGTGCTCTTGGGAAACAGCTTCCGGTAAACCGCGCTATGGGTGCAGACCCAAAAGCTCTGAAGGTGCTTCTCGCCGTGAACATCTCGCCGAACGAAGGTCGGTAACGGGTCAACAGGCCTAACCCAGACTGGCTGCTTGGCAGGGTTAAGGTAGAAGGCGTAATTCTCATTCTGTGTTGAGATTGAGTCCAGGCTGCTCGGGGTTGGGATTCGGGAGAGATTTGCGCGACACAGGTCGACTCGTCAGACTGGGGTTTCGGCATGAGACAGACTGGGGTTTTGTCATGCTTCTGGAAAGGGCGGAAGTGGTAACTTCTCAGGTGGCCTTCAGTAGGTAGCATACAAACATACAAATACGATAAGCACGAAACCAGACTGCAGTCACGAGAATATGGACACGGCATGGAGAGTCTCATTACTTTTGCTCCCCCCCCCTAATACTACTGCTATTCTCTTCTACTACTACTATTCCTATTACTATTGCTACTAGTTAATTTTCCTATTATTATGAGTTTATTTGTGGACTTTGTCCGACGATAGGCAGGTTTTTCCTTTTTATTACACTTGTGGCCTCTCTTCCTTACTGAAAAGTTCCGGGAGGGACCGTATGCCTTTATAAACTACCTTTTCTATTATCCGTCTAAGGGAAGAACGAAATGGCTAATAGCCTATTTCCTCCTTTTTTAGTACTGTAGGAGGTAGCGGGGATTTTCATAGTAGCGCATTGTAATGTAGTATTGGCGTAGCATTCCTATATACCATCAGAACATTCCATTTGCTAATCCGTCTCTATTTAAGGACCACCACTGCGCATACGGGGCAAGAAGGAAGAGGTCCGTGTCACAATACCGATCCAGGGCACGGCTCGCACTACGACCTCGGGCTCCAGTGCTCTTCCGGGCTTATGCCCAGCTATCTGACTCCAACAACGACGCAATCACTAGTTCTACAATCTATTCTGATCGATTACGGAAAATCGTTATAATAAACGTCGTTCGGTAATCGTGTTCTACACTGTACTGTATTATGTACAGAGTTCAGGATTCGGGTGGTGCACAATGTTGTTCAAAAAGTTTGGTTTCCGAAATTCTTTCTTTTAGTACATTCCACAACTACAAACATCATTATTATCTACAACGTACATTTTGCTATTGTTTAATTATGTATTTACGAAGCTTGTTGTATGTTATTTATCTCCAAGTATCAATTCTTTATTAGCATAATCCGATTTAACAAACACTGAAGTTTAGAAATGAAGGACTCTAACATTTACCACTTTGAACTCAAATTCGATGGTGGTTTAACGCAAAGGCTCAAAACAATACAAGAAATATGAGGCAGTGGGCTAAAAGTGCTGCCAAATAGGCAGAGCGCCTTCAGAAATTCAGACATGGTTTAGCTAAGGTGATTCACACATACCGAGCCGGAGGCTGTGAAGAAAGTAATTAGACCTATTACGATGAACGGTCAACAGAAGAACGCGGAAAGGTATAGCTATTGCTATAGATTTTCTGCACGACACGAGGTTTGGAGTGGCTCTTACCTACGCGTTCATTTATGCTTCCTTTACGTGCCAGAAGAACAAGAAGGCTGCCTGTAGTAAGGCGATACAAGACTAATCGTACATTTCACGAAAAGGATACTGCGCTGGTGGAGGATGATTGCCCTTCTGGGAAGCTGGCTGATGACCGGGGGGGTAGATGTAATCTTCCTCGGAGATGTACGCGTCGCGCGTATCGTCCATTGTCTCGTCTTCACCCGGATGCAGTTCTGCTAGGTTGTACACTTCATCCCCAAGAGGCCTCTTAGACGGTCTGATGATCAGCGCTGAAATTAAGTTATATGGAAGGAAGAGCTGCTCTGGAAGCTTCTTCTATCCAGAGGTTCACTTCCCCTAGCTCTATTATATAAGAAATCATGATAAAAACAAAACATCCAGTTTCCCAATGACTTATTAAATACTATTGAAACACTTCACTCAAGCTACCACCCCTTCATGGACTAGTTACTGTTTGTTTCTTATAACTAATCACCTCCTGCCGTTAGAATCGCGGGTTGATGTAGAGGTTTGCGGGGGGGGGGGCAGACATGCCGCGCGAACCTCCAGGATGTCGCGCACGGTGCGCGACGAAATTGGACGAGTTGTCGAGGTCCGAGTGCTTCTGACAGAGACGGCTAGTGACGTCAGTAGCCGCGTCTTGCTGCAGGGCGCGCTAGAGTGCGAAAGGGTGTGTCGGCGACGTCGACCGCGCAGAAGAAGGAAAGAGACATGGGATGAGGATGAGACAGTCTGATGCCCTTGGTAGGAAAGTGGGAGCATTTGTTAACAAAGTGCGATTGGAAACTCAGTCTGATTTAAGTGAATGAAGGGAAACGGCGAAGGACCTGGTGAGTAAAATTCAAAGCAACAATTGTGGTGGTTATTATAATAACGAGAAGTCTCTGAAATAAGTGCTTGTAAGTTTCAATTATGGGGAGGGTTAGGGCGAAAACTTGATTTCTCCCCTCCACGTTCCCTGAATTGGTAATTGTTTACCTCTACAAGGAAAAAAACTAAAGGCGTATATAAGTCGTGGGTTGCGAACTGTATAAAGCTTGAATTACAACATAAACAGAGGAAAGGTCGGAAGAAGTCGGGAAAAAGTGCGATCGATATAAGATTTTCAATAATCGGTGGAGAGTAATTTTGTAAGGGAGAGAACAGCATGGAATAGCTACCAAAGAGAGCCTTTACTGTTCACGGCGCCTTTTCCACGGGATCTCCATCGTGTCATATCCCTTCGGCGTTTTGCGTCCAGTCGGGAAGCTTAAACACTGGTGAAATTTCATGCTCCGCGGCTAACCATGGGTCACCGAGCGCACGTCCGCGTTTCAACGCCGCAACGTCGCATGTGGCTAGCGCGCGACGTCGCGTTGGGGTTGCGTTCTGGAGCCGGTTCGCGGGATACTGTACCGTGCGGTTACTGCCGTTGCGTTGTGGATCGTGTCGGCATCCACGTGGACTTTCGATTGATGCGTAATCCCCACTGAGCAACGAGAGCGGTTTGAGCACGAGCAGCTTGGGCGGGTTTTATCCTTCCTAGAGGTGTCTATAGGTTTGCGCGCTCAGTGGCAGAAACGAGCTCCGATAACAACGACTTGATGTGCAGGTTTGGGGATACTGTAGCAAGCGCGCGGAGACATTCAAACGGCAGTAGGTGTTTAGTTATAATTGCTATCTTTACTGTTCGAATGTTAGGTGAATGCGGCTATGTTGTAAAGATCGAGTAGCATATATCTAGTGTCTCTTTAGATGTAATCTTTTCGATTACTGTAGGAACTGTTCTTGGTAATACTGCAGGTTATGAAAAGGGTGAAGAAGACGCAAATAGGGTCGGAGAGGAGGGGGAGTCAGAATGTCAGCCCTAGAAAACGGTTTCTGCTGTACGTACGAAACCGGGTGTTTTTTTTGCAGCACTGGGCATACCCATGTGATCTTTACTCATACCCAGGCGTACAACCACTGAGTAGGGGTGACCCCGCCCGTCACCCCGCCCCCTCTCCCGCGGTGCCGCTTAAAGGGTAAACCATTCTTTCGAGACTCTTGCGTCGTTATTTCTTTTGAAGTTAAAGCTGCAACTCACGTAATCCGAGGGCGAAAAATGTGAGGACCACAGCAGCAATTGCGCCGCCTATCTGCACTTTTCGAGGGTATTCTCGAAATTCATTCCACAACGCTAATAATGCGAACACAGGTTCTGGCAGCATGGAGACTAGCACAATAAGTGAGCGATGCTTACTCTAGGCAAGCTTTCTTGACGATAAGATAAGATAAAAGATAGCGAAAAGGAACGTGTAGCCAACCTGGGGCCGGATTCATCAACGACTAACCCGCGGGTATAAGGGGGAGAGATACCCACAATGAAGCCTGCGTCTCTGACTCTTGCATTATCTCTGCCTGACTCTTATCTTATCTCTACCCCTTATCACCCGAATACCCACGACTTAATTGTTGATGAATCCGGCCTCAGGACTATCCAACGCATGGTGTCCTAATTTGCCGGTCACAAAATGTTGGTAAACTATTGGTGATCACTATCAAACCACCGTCATCCTCACCTAAGGCGTTCCTACACTTTCGCGGCAAGGCAGCACGCGGCAGGCGGAAAAACCGTCCGTAGTGGTGGAAGGAAGATGAAACGCGGCACTCATCCTCAGTTTTGCCGCCCCACTCCATCTTCAACGCGATTTCATTATCATTATCATTATCATTACCAGTTTCCATTCCGATCCTCGCCACGATCAGCGAGAGCCCAGACAAAACCCTGTCGACAGCAAAGCGGCAGCAGCGGCAAGTTTCACTCGGTAAAGGCCTCCACACATTTCTGCGGCAAGGCGGCGGCCCTATCCTTAACCATAGGGCAGGGAGGCAGAGCCTACTGCCAGCGGCAAACAGCGGCGAGCGTTGCCATGTCGCAACTACGGTAAGCGGCGGCGGCGGTGCCGCAAGTGCGGCAGGTGCAATAATGATTCACATCATTATTATTGACTATCTGCACTCTAGCCTTTTGCGACAAGGAGCGGCCCAAAGCAAATAGCAGCAGTAGGTTCCGACTGGAAATGCAGTATCTCGACGCTCCGTCCCTTTGCCGTTTGCCACCAGCAAGACTCGATGTGCGTCAGCCACGCGATTCACGCGTTTTGCCGCATTTTTGCCTGCCCCACCGCCTGCCGCAAAAGTGTGCGAAGGCCTTAAGTTTTGCCGCTTCTAGCGAAAAGATCCCACATCTGCTATTCTCTTTCACCATTTGGAATTATTTATAAAATGTACGCTGACAATATCTAGATCTATAAAACCATTTAAAGTGGAGATGACTTATCTTCAATTTAGGAAGCAGTCGACAATATAGATTCCTAGGCTGATAAATGGGAACTGCCTCTAGCAGCGGGAAAATCTAAATGCTTTGCCATTGGAACAAAGCTGTCGAAACCCCATCTTGCAAGCTAAGAAGTGCTACATTGGAAACAACTGCTGACGTTCGTAAAATTGGCTTCCTAATATCTAAAGACCTCAGTTCTGATTTGCATTATAAAGCATTGGTGAAGAAAGCTAACCACCGCATCGACAACCTTTTTAAAAGCGTCGAAGAGCAGAGCAGAGATTCTCAAATATTTTTGCAGGCATACAAGACATAGTGAGACCCATGGTAGAGTGTGGAACAACAGTTTTCAATCCTTCGAAGCGAAAATACATTCTTCTTTTAGAAAATGTTCAGAATGGTTTCACTCATAAGCGGATGATGAGGAGGTACGGGAATAGATATTATCAGATGCCAAATGGTGCTGAGAGAGCTGAGATATTAGGTTTATCAAGCCTTTTCATCAAATGGAAAAGAACAGACCTCCTCATTATGTTTAAAATACTCACAGGTAGGGTTTCTATAAGTCCAGTCAGCTGTTTTGGTCCTAGGCTAACAAAAAACATAAGAGGGAAGCTTAGACTTTATGTTTCGGTGGCAAAATCGCGAGCCCGAGCAAGCTTTTTCACCTGCATAAATTTTAGGGAGTTCAACCAGATTTTGAGCACAAAACAGGAGGTTTTACGTCTATCCCTACATGGTTTTAAGAAGCCGCTTTTACATGTACAATGAGTGTCTTCAGCTGTATTTATTTGCTTTTTGAATTTGTGGGTTTTTATTCTATCATTGCATTTCACGCGTGGTCCATGTCATGAATAAATAGATAAATAAAATAAATAAATAAATCCCTGCGTCTCTTCCCATGATTAAAGATGGAGTTGCCGCGTTACCGCAAGTGTGCTGAGGTCTTTACACACATGTCCGCAATCTCTGGTGACTGTTTTCTATAGAGAAAAACATAGAAAAAGAAAATAGAGTATTACATGCGTCTCTTCGAAAGTCGAAAGGGCACTACAGACCTATTGTTCTTAGCGTTCGAAAAGCCTAACTTAAAGCCCAAAAGAACTACTGAC
The DNA here is from genome assembly GCA_947396885.1 of Heligmosomoides polygyrus polygyrus. Taxonomy (NCBI): domain Eukaryota; kingdom Metazoa; phylum Nematoda; class Chromadorea; order Rhabditida; family Heligmosomidae; genus Heligmosomoides; species Heligmosomoides polygyrus. The sequence continues at coordinate 11,821,151 of OX377203.1, forward strand.
GAAAATGTGAGTGAAGAAGGCTTGCACGTTTCTTCTTTGCAGACGCTGATGAAACAGCACAGCCTATCAAGAGTGTACTGATACTGATGAGGAGTAAGGTCTTTGTTATACCATCGCTCACCCCGAGTGACGCCCAATGATATGCTCCCCTATCGATCGTGCTGAGGGACGCGATCGATATGGGAGCATATCATTGGGCGTCGCTCGGGGCGAGCGATGGTATAACAAAGGCCTTACTCCTCATCAGTATCAGTACACTCTTGATAGGCTGTACTGTTTCATTAGCGCCTGCAAAGAAAAAACGTAACACACGCAGTGCAAGACGGCAGGCCTCCTTCACTCACGTTTTCGTCAGTAGTTCTTTTGGGCTTTAATTTAGGCTTTTCGAACGCAAAGAACAATGGGTCTGCAGTGCCCTTTCGACTTCCGAAGAGACACATGGGCACTAGTTAAAAGTTCCGACTCCACCGACAAGACTTCGGTCGAAATTTTTTTTTTCGCTGAAACTTTGTCTAGGGGGGTTATTTGGGGTGCTGATCACGAATCTGACATCGATTTTTCACGATTCGGGCGGAGACCACCCATACCGTTAACATGGGTGGTCCAGGCAGGGTCACCGATTTCGCTGAAACTTCGTCTAGGGGGGTTATTTGGGGTGCTGATCACGAATCTGACATCTGTTTTTCACGATTGGGCGGGATAATATAGATACAGGGAGGCACAGGAATACATTCTTAAAGTTTCTGCCGGTAACGGCAGGTAGAGGTTGGTATGGGTAAGGCGCCTTTTATACTTGCGCCGCCGTGCGGCGCGGCGTGATGGTCGGCATAGCTATCGATTTTTCGCGCCGCTCGGCGGCGGGAGTATAAAAGGCACCTAAGTGGTCGGTTATCGAGTTACGAAATCCGCGATATTGGCAGAAAAAAGAAAATGAGTGACTGCTGCTTCGACTCGTTCGTTGAATACGCTACAATCATGGCTCTTCGAGCTCTCCAAAGGAATCGACGTCAAGCCGAACTGTGTGACTTCAGGTTGAAGGATTTGTACGAAAAGCTTGACCTGGATAGCTCTGCTTTCCAAGAATGGTTGAGAAGTATGGGATTGTTACCGACGCCTCTCTGTCCCATTTGAAATGACTCGATGACACTTACTCAGACGGCAGACAGAATGTGTCGCAGTGGACGATCCGCAGGAACAACTCCTTCTGTAGCTATTACGAAGGGATCGTTTTTTGATCGCACTGTCCTGACGGAGGGAAAAATTTTCGCTTTATCCTACTTCTGGCTGCAGGAGATTTGAACGCAGGCATTTAAGGAATATGAACTGGAAGTTAGTCATCCAACTGTCATCCAATGGGAACAGTACTTCCGAGACGTGTGTTGCGAATACTTCCGCAAGAATCGTCCGGTTTTAGGTGGTTTTGGCCACACGGTAGAAATTGACGAGACGCTTGTTACGAAGCGGAAGTACAACCGAGGACGCTGGGTTCGCAAGCATCAATGGCTCTTCGGCGGATACGAACGTGGGAGCGGAAGATCCTTCCTGGTTTTGGTGCGTAATCGAGACGCCGGAACGCTTTTGAGGTTGATAACGAGATACATTCGTCCCGGTACAACCATAATAAGCGATTCCTGGCGCGCTTACAACCAAATTTCAGCTTTGCCGCAAGGTTACACCTATTTGACCGTGAACCATCAGTTAAACTTCGTCTATCCCAGCACAGGAGCTCACACTCAGAACATCGAGTGTCACTGGCAAAAGTTTAAATCGATGGCTAAGCGGAAGTACGGTATCAACAGCCGTAGATATAGAGACTATTTGAGCGAGTTCCTCTGGAGGCGACAGTTTGGGGATCGAAAAGAGGCAGTGTTCAATTTCTGGGATCAGGTTGCGTCATTGTATCCCTGCTAACCTCCTTTTTTGGCAGAGTATTCCTTGAGGTATGCTTTTCTTGGCTTTTTATTCCTTCACTGATACATTTCGGGTAGTTTTGGTCATTTTTTGGCGCAATATTTGTCAATAAAAACTCGCCATTGTTTCATTCTCATTGAATCGTTCCACCACCGTACCGCTTCCAGCTCTTCTTTCAAGGTGAGAAATCCTTTATAAGATATTGACGCTTACGGATGTCAGATTCGTGATCAGCACCCCAAATAACCCCCTAGACGAAGTTTCAGCGAAATCGGTGACCCTGCCTGGACCACCCATGTTAACGGTATGGGTGGTCTCCGGCCGAATCGTGAAAAACGGATGTCAGATTCGTGATCAGCACCCCAAATAACCCCCCTAGACGATGTTTCAACGAAATCGGTGACCCTGCCTGGACCACCCATGTTAACGGTATGGGTGGTCTCCGGCCGAATCGTGAAAAACGGATGTCAGATTCGTGATCAGCACCCCAAATAACCCCCTTAGACAAAGTTTCAGCGAAAAATTTTTTTCGACCGAAGTCTTGTCGGTGGAGTCGGAACTTTTAACTAGTGCCGACACATGTACTACTATATATTCTTCATTCTATGTTTTTCTCTACAGAAAACAGTCATCAGAGATTGTGGGCATGTGTGTAAATGCCTCGGCGCACTTGCGGTAACGCGGCAGCCCCATCTTTAATCATGGGAAGTATCACTCAGTCTCACTCGACTATCAGTACACTCTTGATAGGCTGTGCTGTTTCATCAGCATCTGCAAAGAAGAAACGTGCAAGCCTTCTTCACTCACATTTTCGTCAGTAGTTCTTTTGGGCTTTAAGTTAGGCTTTTCGAACGCTAAGAACAATAGGTCTGTAGTGCCCTTTCGACTTTCGAAGAGACGCATGTAATACTCTATTTTCTTTTTCTATGTTTTTCTCTATAGAAAACAGTCACCAGAGATTGCGGACATGTGTGTAAAGACCTCAGCACACTTGCGGTAACGCGGCAACTCCATCTTTAATCATGGGAAGAGACGCAGGGATTTATTTATTTATTTTATTTATCTATTTATTCATGACATGGACCACGCGTGAAATGCAATGATAGAATAAAAACCCACAAATTCAAAAAGCAAATAAATACAGCTGAAGACACTCATTGTACATGTAAAAGCGGCTTCTTGAAACCATGTAGGAAAAGGCATAAGACCTCCTCATTTGTGCTCAAAATGTGGTTGAACTCTCTAAAATTTATGCAGGTGAAAAAGCTTGCTCGGGCTCGCGATTTTGCCACCGAAACATAAGGTCTAAGCTTCCCTCTTGTGTTCCTTGTTAGTATAGGGCCAAAGAAGCTGATTGGGTTTATAGAAACCCTACCTGTGAGTATTTTAAACATAATGAGGAGGTTTGTTCTTTTCCATTTGATGAAAAGGCTTGGTAAACCTAATATCTCGGCTTTCTCAGCACCATATGGCATCTGATAATATCTATTCCCGCAGCACCTCATCATCACCTTACGAGTGAAACTATTCTGAACACTTTCTAAAAGAAGATCGATATAGGAGCATATCATTAGGCGTCGTTCGGGGTGAGCGGTGGTATAACAAAGGCCTAACAGACCTGCCTTGATGAGTATCAACACACTCTTCGTTCCAACTTCAGAATTTCACTCGGTGCCTGCTTGGACTGCATCGCAATCTAATAAGGTTTTGGTATTTCTTTAAGCACATTGAAATCTTTATATATTCTTATTTTCTGAATCTGATTAATATTACTATTAGGTGTGGAACTGTGAAAGTTCGTTTTTTACGAGCTAAAGGAAAATATATTTCCGAATTCTTTTCAACTGATTTTTATTAACTATAATCACCATTATTAGCAACACCATTATTCCAATTTATAGGCAGCTTGTGAATTCCTTCGTAAAAAATTTAGGATTTTTCGAGCGATCCATTTATTTTGAACGTCTTCGTGTTTGGTGAAATTCTTCTTCGCTAATCCATAAGCCATCGATCAGAACAAGTAACAGATAGATGGTGCAATGTCTGGATTGTACGGCGGGTAGGGTAAAGCTTCCCACTTTATTTCTTCCAAAGCTTCTCTTATGAATATTCCAACATGAGGCCGAGCATTGTTATGGAGCGATATTGGTCATGTATAGTGGACCATTTTGGTCGTTTCCTGGCTAATTATTGACTCAGGTGGTTTAGTTGTTCGTTGTAGCGAATAGCTGTCATTGTTTTGTCAGGTTTGAGGAGCTCGTAATACAGAATTCCTTTTTGATCCGCCGAAGTACAGAGCAAAACTTTTTTTCGTGGACTTCGAGTTTCGGGTTTGACCTTGGTGCCTCTCCTGAATCTGTCTATGAGCGATTCTGCTTCAGGTTGACGCAATACATCCACTTTTCGTCTCCGGTGATATTAGCCTGTGCAGAAACGAATTCCTTCGTTGCCGTTCGATCAAAAGTTCGCAAATAGTTCTTCAGGTTTCTTGCTGGCATTACTTCAGTTGATGTAGCACCAACGTCTTTCCTTCTCAATCTTGCCCATTTCATGCAAACGTTTCGAAACTGCTTGGTGAGTTATACTTAGGGAGTCAGCTAGCTGTTGTTGTTTGATCGTCATCTTCATCGTGTAAGCTTACATCCTCTTCGAACTGGTAGTCTTCCGCGGTCCTTGTTCTTCAGGCCAAAGTCACCTCCCTCCTCTAAGTCTTCTGAACCATTCCTGGAAAGCACAGACAGTGATCACATATTGTCTATAGACTTTGGCGATCATGGTATGTACTTCAACGGCGCTTATCTTCCATTTGCACATAAAACATAATACTTCCTGCAAATGCTCCGTCGATGGCGCCTCGATGGTCATCTGTAAAATTGCGGTTAATTTTTATTTTTGGATCTTTTCGAACAGTTCAAATGGCACTAGATAGCGCATAAAGAAAGATAACAGCCATTTCGTGGAAAAAAAAAATGTCAGACGAAGTGGAATGAGCTTTCATAGTTGCACAACTAACAATAATACAATATTTAATGTTCGAAATAAAGGCTAAGTGAGAGAGAAACGGAAAGCACGAGTTGCTTTTGATTGCTAATTCCTGAATTACATAAGAATTGCTTTGACATTGTGTTCCCTATTGAGTTGTCTCAGCTTTACCTGACTTAATTGCGAGATTCAACTAAAACCCAGATAGAACTTTAGGGAGTGGTTAAGACGGGATTAGTACCGTCCGCCTCTTTCTGTTCTTCCTTCCTACTCCACGCTGCTGTCATTATATTAGGTTGGTGCAAAAATAATGGTTTGTTACTTGCTATTTTTCAGCGATGATAATTAAACAAAATCTTAAACGTGTGCCATTATGTTGTTTACCATTATAACGCACATTTTTCGTGCTATTATACAAAACTATTGTCGTTTCTCTGTTTCCTCGGTGTTTTTAATCCCTGGCAAAGATGTTGTCAAAATGGAAAAATCGCGTCGTTTTGCTTAACGACGCCATGCTGCTGCGGAAGCAAATTTAAATACCACGAGAGGAAAAAATTGCGTGAGGAAACCACATCTGAACATACAAGGCGTGGATGGCTTAAAAAATTCCGAGCTGAAGACTTCAGTCTCGAAGATTGTGAGAGGTCGACAATGATGAGTTGGAGGCAATGGTAGAGCCAATCAAGCACATCCTTAAGAGAAGTTGCTGAGGACCAGAAGTTGATATAGCAACCGTAGCACGGCATTAGAAGAAAGTTGGAAAGGTCATACGAGTTGACCGAACATCAGCAATCTCGTCATCTTAATGTGTATTCATGTCCTCTTTTGCATAACAAAAACGATCTTTTTCTGAGAAGTATTATAAGAGTGCCACGAAGTAGATTCTCTAAGTCATTCAGGTTAATGGCTGAACCACAACGAAGCTCCAACTCATCTCCCATAGTTGGAATTTCAGTAGAGAATGGTCAATTGTGTTGACTGTTTGGTGGCCAGCAGTCGGGTTGATCCACTGCAGCTTCCTGGCTTTGGGCGAAACCAAATGGGGACAATTACTGTAAGGAAGTCGACAAAATGCACCAAAAATTGCATAGTCTCTGCACGGCATTGAGCAACAGAGAAGATATAATCCTATTCTATAACAACACCTGACCGCACGTTTTGTTGATGATAATAGAAAAGCTGATTGAGTTGGGACATAATACTCTCGACCATCCATCATACCCGACAAACCTTTTTTCTAGTATCATAGTAATCCAATATAGTATAATATGTAATAAAGAACTACACAAGGAAGATGCTTCGGCTCGCACACACCGTTCAGTGTGGCTCGATGTAGAACAACACAACAGTGTTACGTGCAATGCCAGCTTATAAATGAGTAAACTTTATTTGAGATTTACTCGTTTAATGGTAGTTCTATGAAATGATTTCACATAAGCCTGTACTTGAATGTGGAATCTCGTTTTCATTATCTTTTCCACATTCGGAAAGAGTTTTCCCGGCACGGTACCAGTGGGCACCCGCCATGTTGCCTCTGAAAAAAGACATATTTTTGTGAGAATTAATAGTTGCAAAGAATGGGCAGAAGAAGGGCGAGAAAACACCACCTTGGCCAATAATGACATACCACACCAGTTGCACTTGTACCACATTGTATTATTCCACAGCCTACGTTTGTCGTCTTGTCCCAGAACATCTGTAAACAAAAGATTTAGAAATATGACTATATGAGCAAAATATAAAAATTAAAGTTATAAATAATAATTGTGTAAAAACACAAGTAGTGATAATATCTGATTTGGGCGATGTATAACAAAGCTCTCAGGAGACGGATGAGTGAGTGCGGTCCAGAGATTCTGAAGGAGACCTGTCTGGTCTTGTAGGATATCTGGCGAGGATCACTGTGTTGTGATATCTCGATCTTGCTAAATGCCATTGGGCGGTCTAAAAATGGCAAAAACGCCTAGTAAGTCTGTTCAGACGTACAGCATGAGGAATGGAGGTCACGCACAGGGAGTGACGTGGTGTCGATTGGATAGTGGTGCAAACTCGTGCAGGGAGGTCAGAGGTAAATATACTCCCCATGCAACTAGTGCTCATCGTTTTGCCGCGCTCATTTTAAACCTGTAACGCCGGGGTGTTTCACCCGGGGGCTGGATGTATAGGGTGTGGCCTGAAACGGACAGGAGAATCGATTTATTTGCTCTTTATGGCACCAGCAGGGGTCGGTCCGTCTGCCTCTGCTGTGCCCGCGCTCTGCTCCGTACCGGCCGCTCGCCAAGTACCACCGAGTCTAGAATCCTCCAAGCCGGCCGCTAGCCACCTCGCACCAGGTGAAGACTCCAAGACCGACTGCTCGCGACCTCGACACCAGTCCAGACTCCAAGACCGACGCTCGCGACCTCGACACCAGTGCAGACTGAGCCCGGCGCGCTCGGGCCCCCTTTATATAGATTTGCGCGGGGGAGAAGGCCGGCCCCCTAAATGAGCACGCACCGCCCCCCGCCTCCGAATGGCCGGCGCTGGGCACAGGCGAGGCGGACGGCGATCGATCGATCCCGCTGCTGGGAAAATACAGATACACTGCAATACTGAACAGAAATACTAACAGAACACTACACAGAATAACACAATCAACCTACAAATACACAAATACACTACAAAGATCACTTCTGCGAGGCCTTGCGCCTCGCCTATCCTTCACAAACCTAATTTGTGAGGCATTTCAAACTTACCTCTAATGTGGGCCAGAATTTCTTCAGCACAAGTATTGTATGTATTGTCCACTCCAAGCGCTAACGGGCAACACTAGACTGCAGAAATGCGATCTGCAGGTTCTATTCAGTGGCTTTTCTTAGACATCTTTTCCAGTGCTTCCATGGTTGCTATGTAACCACAGTCATCTACGATGTTTACGAATGACATACATTAAACTATTAGGGTGTGCAGAAAGCTTTGCAAAAGTTGAGTGATTTTATTCAACCAGCAATAACAACAATAGAAGCGATTGATCACTAATCGCAGCAGTAGCCACTACCTTCCTCCAACGATCAGGTAGAGCAGCTATCCCGTTACTCCAGAACGAAGAGGAACGTGAATCGATCGAATCCTCCACCACGTGCTTGACGTCGTTACGATCGTTGAAGCTCTAGCCTCCACAGAAAGCTTGGAGACTCCTGAGGGCATAATAATCACAGAGGCCAAGGTCTGGAGAGTACTGCGAGTGTGGTAGCCATATGATACCCAGCCTGCGCAGCTCATATGATACCCAGCCTGCGCAGCTGTTGCCTTCGCAGGGTGGGGTCTCACTTTGTCCATGATCATGTAGAGTTTTCCAGCCGCACTTGTCCACAAAACACATCGAGGGTCGCAGAGTCTCGCCCTCAAGCAGGATGTCATAGTAAGGACAGCCATCTGAGGAAAAGAAGAATATCAGCAGTTCCTTCTTGCAGTCTCTGTTGATAACGGGTTGCGGTCTGCGATCTACAATACGCCACTGCAACTTTCCGTCAGGATTCTCGTGATATCCATTTTCATCCTGCGCAATAACGAACTTGATCCACGCCTTTGTTCTCTCTTGATTGCGAAGATCCCGACACATCTCCACTCGCCTAGGACGCTGTAATCGAGGATTGCTCAAACTGTCGAAAGAGTAGCCTTATAGCCTTGTTCATTTCCTTTGAACTTTGAACTATTCTACACGCAGGCGAGGAAAGCACTGGCTTTTGGAGAGTGCAAACGTGCACTGCGAGAAGCTTCCCCCAAGGAAAAGTTGCCCTCATCAAATCGTTTGTTCCACCTGCAGCAGATAGTGTAGCAAGGGGCTGCCTATCGACGACACCGACTCACGTTGAGCTTGAGATTCAGAGCGGCCAGAACGATAACATTGAAGCAATAGACGGCGGTAGTGGCGACGGTCCGACATGGATTGCAGAAGTGTATTCATAGATAGCGACGGTTTCAAAAAATGATTGGCTGGTGCTTATAAATACTGACTTACCCGCTTAATATGGTGCTTAACCCATCAATTTGGCGCGTTAGTGCACTACCTTCGTTCAAAGGTAGAATCTCATATTCTTACAAATCTTTCTGCAACCCTATTATCAAGCGCTCGTTTGCTCGCTTCCAAGTCAAGGGAGAGACGCGGACTTCGAAGATAAGCCTCCACTGGGGCGTCCTAAAGGCCACCACACACTTTTGCGACAACGCCGCGGCACTATTGCTTAACCATAGGGTAGGGACGCAGGGTTTGCTGATTCACATCATTACTGCCGCCGCGGCTGATTTCCCGCCGATTTGCGGCCGACAGAGGCGGTCCGTGCTCTAGCATTTCACGGCACGAAGCGAAAAGAGCGCTAGCAGAAGACATGAAAGCCAATAGCAGCAGCAGGTCCTGACTATAATTATAGTATCTCCGTTCCGTACCTTCGCCGCTTGCAGCCAGCAAGGCTCGGGTGTGCCTGAGCGGCGCGTTTCACCAGCTTTGCCCCATGTCGCTCACAGCTTGTGTGGAGTGTGTGGAGGCCTTAACACAGTGAAACACTTTGACGTTCTCGGTGCTGTCAAACAGGATCCGAAGGTTAGTACCCGCAGTCTCTCGCAAGGACTCCGGTACACACATTCTTTCTGTAGCCTCCAGACTCGCGGCTACAAAAACCTGCCGACGCGATGAAACCCTCTTATCTTGACTGTTAGCATGCGGTTCACCCGGGCACTCATTTGCCAGTCTGCCCTTATGTTTTCGCACCGAAGAGATTTTTTGAAAGACTGGAGATGAGAGTTGGGTCCCCTCCGATTCTAACACGCATCCTGCCGTGTGGCTTGCTTAAGGAGAATACTCGCCGACGTAAGACGAATCGGTCTTCGCTCGAAGTAGTGTCTCCTCTGCTACATCTGGCGCTCGCAAGAATGTTGTGTTACGAGCTTCTCCAGCGTCGACGGCAGCAAGAAAACAGCCGAGACGTGCTTCTGCTCACCTCATCAGCAACAATCACAACTGCAACCCCTGCCGCTGATAGCTCCAGCTAGTGACCTTGTGGAGTTACAGTATGTGCGCTTCGAGGACATGGGTTCAGGGGCGCGCAGAACAGCGCATGCTGCGGCCAGAGCAGCATGTCATTCTATTGAACTTCCCCTGATATTGCCCCTCTATCACCTATTTTGTTCCCTTAAGGAATACTGGCGTAGGTAAAAGATCACCTAAATTGAAGGTGTTGGAATGGTGATAGGATGCCAATGGTGCATGTGACACGTGGTAACGCTTACTTTTGTTTCATATTTGTCTTTTGTTTCTAACATATTACTCTGTATTGTGCAATATCTATCGCGGGTGGCTGTTGATGTCTTGGAGGTCCTCTGGTCGGTGGTTAAGGATTTTCTCGAACCCTCTGCTCGCCTTCCTTTTTTTGTAGAGTGCCACGCGGATTTCGACCTTGTGGACCTTGCATAATTACGGCGTGTGGTTCCTCAAACTTGGGTAATTAAACCTTTGTGTTAAAGACTTACATTTAAAACGTGCGAATAATAAAACGCAGATGATGGGAAAGTATATTAGCCGCATTAGATGGCAAAGTATGCTGGATTGCCAGATGGCCAGAGGTTATGTGACAAGTAAGGCGGACTGGACATGCATGTCCTATTTGACAGTTAAGGATTAATACGATAGGCTAGAAGTAAAGCCTTAAAACCGGCAAGGAATCGAGGAGGCAAGACGTATGTGCGGTCACGCGGGAGGCGACCACACGGGCGAATAGGTTCTTTTGTTTACGCTACAGTGAGGGCGGGCGGAGGAGTTACGTGATCCACAAAGAAACATCTGAGAGTTTCGGCTACCATGAGAGGAGGACGAGCTGTGTTGAGTGATCTACACAGAAAAAACATGGGATCGGCACCCAGAGTATCAATACGGCACACTGATTGAACAACTGGACACTTGTGGATTGTGGACAGTTAGTAGAAGCTAAATGACTAGTAATAGCGACAAAGGTGTCGCTAAAATCTCGGTTTCTCAAGAAACAGTGTGGGCTAGTCTTTGCAAGGCTATATACCGTCCCCCCTAAAGCGAAATGCGCCGCAATTCTCTGTCCGAAGTCAAATTGGAATCCTTTCGTTCCTTCTCAGCCAAGTGTGCATGGTTAGACCGCAACTCTACAGAGATGTCGTTTCGGCGAAGGCGACATCCTTTGCTTACAGATATTCTCATGAGATCTTTAAGCATGAACTATAGTATATGTAGGTCACAATATAGATAAGTTTTACCTGAGTGGCATGACCAATATGGTAGTTCCAATCGTTGACAGCGTTTGCGCCATTATATTCAATCTCGTCACCCCAATCCATGCAAGCTCGCTAAATAGATGGAGATTTCATAAGATCTTTAAGGAATTATAGAGAGTATAATGACAATGCTTAAAGTTTTGGTGCTATTTAGGCCTCTTCTTCGCATTTTTAATCAACCGCAAAATAAAATAAGTTAAAAATAAGTTGGCCGTAATACGTGTTGAGGACAGAGCAGCATGTAGCTTACTACAGATGACTGGAAAACTCGAGTATTTGTCAATGTAAGCTCGAACAACAACATTTGATCAAAATAATAGGAGGAAAACCACTAATAGCTAACGTCTAACTTGGTGTGGGCCGGGATGACCAATCTTGTTAGTGACGGGAACGAGTTCAAACGAGAACATAAAGGCATATGCAGGAGTGAATTTATGATTGTCGCCTTCGAACAAAACATTATGAGGAAATCTTAAACGGAGAGATCGGCCATGCGGCTCTGTTCTGTACACAGAACCGGGTAAGGGAAAGTAAGCATCAGGGTGTGAATCAAGTAAATCGTTCCTATTAAGACTGATTATGCCGGAGTCGTTCATTTGCTGATCCATCGTGTTAAGAAACACACTGCGTCGTGTAGCACATCAGTGACATGTGGCAGCGCTTCACATACACCCGTAACACGTGTCTTTTTGCTCGGCTGCATGCCGAAATATACTCGAAGGAGTTTTCTTAGCTAACTTTATTTCTACATTTTTTACCCTTATTTTAGTTTATGACTTTTTGCCTTGTTTCTAACACGTTCCACGCTCTTCATGTTCGACGTTGTCTATCTTGGTTTTTGCACCAATTGTTGTTTCAGGCACTGCTGCTCTACCGGCACATGTAACCGAACGCATCTTTTTTCTTTTTTTCTTCACAGCCTATCTATCTAACTATCTATTCTACTACAATATAACAAAACTAGAGAAATTTTCATCCTTATTTTCAAGTCATTCTGCGCTGTCGAACTGTTCTGAGGTGCGGGACCAGGCAGCACAGCTCACTCTCTTTTCCTGATTTGCGCACAGATTTGCACACCCATTCGTCAACAGAACGTTTCCTGTGCGCGCTTGTTCAATGCCAATGCTATACTCTCGTCCACGCCAACGGCGCGTAATTGCACGACGACGTATACCGCAAGACGTCACGTCAAGAAAGCACGAAGCGGGACGGTACCAGTCAATGACGATCGCTCCTCCGCGTCCTTCGTTCGTCGTTGTGCACTGCATGGCGACAGCGACGGTCCCCTAACTGGTGTATGATTCTCTTCCGATTCTCGGCGTACAAAGGGTTGTTTAGTGTGCCAGCGACGCACCTTCGAGCACCTGCGAGTCGCGGAAGAAGAACATAGTCTCGCGTGACGGTCGTCGTTCAATGCACTGTTTTTGGTATTTCTTTTCTATGCGATTCTCCGCTGGCACGGAAATTATTTTTGTGTCGGTTAAATCACAGGGGATAGTGGTGTCTAGCACAGAAATGTTCCATTTGAAGACCTAGTTTTCTGAAGTGATGTTTCCCTAACGGGGTTGAGTTCTTACCGCTAAAACCCCCAGCAGAAAATGGCTTCGAAAAAGCACGCTTCGTATTAGGTTGGAAAAAGTCTTTTCATTTTTTTTCAAAGATTTATTACTTTACAACTGCAATGTTAAATCAATTGAGATAAACTCCATTTTGTTCCACTACACTTCCCCAAAGACTGGTTTTTTTCTAATTTCTCTCGCTTAAAGGACAGCAGTTCTAGAGTCGTACCTTTGCTGAATCCAATTTTTGAGGTCTTCATCCGTTTCAAAATATTTCTCTCTAATTTCTTGCTTGAGAGCGCGGAAGAGATGGTAGTCGGTAGGGGCAAGGTTAGGGCTATACGGGGGATGTGGCATCACCTTCCAGCCCAGCTCCTTTATTGTTTCTCTTGTGAGTCTTGCAACATGTGGTTTTGCACAGAGTGTCTGACAGGGCATGTCGAATCCAAGCTCCAAATTTCCATGCAAAGCCAAGACCCTTCAGGTGGATTCCCACTATCCTACGAGACACTTCGAGCTTCTCTGCCAGTTGGCGTGTCATCTGCCTACTATCGGTACGAAGAAGATGGAGTAGTTCAGTGTCGTCCAATTCATTTGGCCTTCCTGACCTTGATTTGTGCTCGAGTGAATAATCTTCCTTTAAAAACTCTCCGAACCACTCATAACAGGCGCGATGAGTAGTATATCCCAATCCATACATATGGTTAATTAGGTAGGCTGTCTGACGTGCTGTAGATCCTCTAATGAATTCATGAAAAATGCCGTGCTGAAAATGGCCATGAGGTGGATCTGTCATTGAGTCCGGAAGATTGGATAGATAACGAAGTACAAGAAGGGTCTTGACCTGTGTCCGCGTGCGAACGGTAGACAAGTGTGACAGGATTGTGAAATCAGCAATCAACATTGGCTAGCGCGTTTACAAGGAGAACGTAAGAAAACTTTTCGAAGTGTGAAGAGACTTTTTTCAACCTAGTAACACAAACCTCGGCGCGTCGCGACCCATCGCCGTCGCCGATGGGTCGCGACGCGCCGAGGTGCGGCGAGCGTGAGTATACCATAGACCTTTGTACATTATGCTGTACGTGTTTCCGTTTCAATTATTATTTAAATGTTGTTTAAGGTAAACCCTCTTATTGAGATTGCACCGGAATACCATGTAGAACATCTTCTATAACGACAATAGCTCAATACCCTGAATCCACCTAGCAATAATGCTAATGTTTAAATCAACGAAACAACTCGATTAACAGTATCAACAAGTACATGCATAAAGAAGCAGAGGCCTCTTAAGCCAAGCCACTAGCATTTATTTTTGCGGTTCTTTTTCGACATTAAGATGGTTGATTTCGACTACCCGAGTCAAAGTGCAGCCCCATGCTTGATAGTAATTTATGAGTTGTTGCTTGTTTCCTGATTATTTTGGTCTACTTTTGTTGCTTGTTTTTATGGTGTAGTATGCTCTCATATGTTCTGTTTATCTATGCAATTTCATACTGCTCTCTCTCTCGTACAACGTGCGCAGTGAATTCCTTCATACTACTTTGCTAATAAATGTAACAGTTGTAATTTTTATTAGGATTTTTGCAAATGTTGCACACAAAGCGCCTACTTGAGCCATGTGGAGAAAATTATTCAGTCCTCCCATCGCATAGAGATTTTCTCCTACATTTCCATTCGAGTGAACCATCTTACATTGAGACTTGTGTGCATAGGCAAGGGCAGAAGCTTCAAGTGAGCAGTTGTATTTCTAAAAGTGTCACCAAAATAATTGCCGTTTTTGGAAAAGCCGCTTGTAAACTACGAGTTTATCAAGCTCACCAATTGAATCATGCGAGTGGCTGGTGGTAGGACACTTAATCCACTACCGCGTTTGCGTATGGTGTACTTTCCTAGAGCCACTCGAGATCGATAACTGTTGTGCTCGCGAAGGATCACTTTCCGTTCCTCGTGTTTCATAGGGCCACCACAGTCTGGGACGTAGGTTTCCAGACCGGATGGTCTGATTATTAGAGCTGAAACAAATAATCAGGAAGCAAGCAAGTTGTTTTCAAACTTATGACCAGCTATTTACTTTTATCATCAAAGAAGCGGAGAAATGTGCACGCTGCCACGGAGTGCCACTGAGAGTACAATGACGCGCGATGTAAAGTCGTTGATGCTTGCATGGGTTATAAGGCAGTGCACTTTAGGCGCACTAGCAAAGGATTAATTGTGAAGCAGTTATTTAGTCTGTCCAATTTGCGCTCTAGAGGTGCGCTACAAAAGCTCACGTTAACTCGCTGAAAAACAGATTCATATGCAAACTCTTTTTCATTGGGAGCAGATAGCGCATACCTGCTTACGGAAAATTTATCAAGAGTATCCTACTATATATAAAAGAGTAAGCGGTTGTGTCTGTCCTTCCGTCTGTCCGTCCGTCTGTTCATCTGGCCTTTCGTAAACGTCGAGTAGGAGCCATCCGGGTTCAGGCGAGGTGTCACCTACTTTGTGTCGAGAGGGGTCAGAAGACGTGTCGCCGATGTCACGCAAAGAGCGTCCGAGTTCCGAACATGTGTCATCGACGTCGTGAAAGCTAACGTCCGAGTTCAGAAAAGGTGTCACCGACGTCGTTCAGCAGGGGTCTGGGCTCAGAAAAGGTGTCACCGATGTCGCGAAAGGCCTGTCCGGATTCAGACGACGTGTCACCGATGTCGCGCCAGGGGTTCCGGATTCACACGACGTGTCAACGATGTCGCTCAAAGCACATCCGATTTGAGAAGACATGTCAACAACGTCGTTTATGAAGTGCCTGGGTTCAGAAAGGTGTCACCGATGTCGCAAAAGGCCTGTACGGATTCAGACGATGTGTCACCGATGTCGCGCAAAGCACGTTCGGGTTGAGAACACATGTCACCGACGTTGTTCAACAGGCGTCCGGGTTAAGAAGATGTGTCACCCATGTCGCGCCAGGGGTTTCGGATCCACACGGCGTGTTACCAGTAAAGGGGACCGGTGAAGGATGTCGGTCCAGTAAGGGGGACCGGTAAAGGATTGACCAATAAAGAAGGGACCAGTGAAGAGGTACCAGGTGAAGGGGGGACCGTTGAGGAAGGGACCAGTAATGGGGAGCGGTGAAGGGGAGGGGGGGAAGGGGTCCAGTGAAGGGCAAACCGGTAAAAGGTTGACCAGTGAAGAAGGAACCAGGTGAAGGAGGGACCGATGAGGAAGGGACCAGTAATGGGGACCGGTGAAGGAGAGACGTCCGCGAGGGTGGGACTAGTAATAGGGATCGGTGAAGGATAGGGGACCAGTGAAGAGGGGACCAGTAAAAGAAGATCCAGTGAAAGTGGGAGCAGTAGTAAGGACCGACGAAGGAGGAGGGAACTTGTGAACGGTGAACCGGAAAAGGGCTGACAATAAACTGGAACCAGTGAACAGGGACCAGTAATGGGGGGACCAGTGAGGGTGGGACCGGCGAAGGAGGGGTGGGGGTCCAGTGAAGGAGGACCTGTAAAGGGTTGGCCAATAAAGGGGAGAGCAGTGAAGGTAATAGTGGCCAGTAATGGGGAGCGGTAAAAGGTGGAAGTCCAGTGGAGGGAGACCAATAAATGGGGTACCGGTGAATTACCAGTCAAGAGGGAACCAGTAAGGGAGCAAATAAAGGGAAGACCATTTAAGGTGGTTCAGTAAAGGATAGAACCATTAAAGGGGCCCAGTAAAGGGGAAGTGAAGTGAAGGGGACCAGTAAAGCGGACCAATAAGGGGACCAGTATTTTCTCTCGGTGTCGTCGAACGTGACGTCAGAAAACGTGCTACAGACTCGTGCTACGCGTGTTCGGGTGCAATAGGCGTGTCATAGGCGCCGTGGCAACGTCGTTGCACGTAGGTCGGGGCTCAGCGAATGTGTCACAGACGTTATCCAATGTGCATTCGGATCCAGTAGACGTGCCACAGAAACGACTTTGCACAGCATCCGTGAGATTTTCAGATGACTTTTTAAAGGTTTCGTGCTGCAACGAGTGTGCGCGTTCTTGATTCTCACTTCCGTTTTCTGCCGGCACCCAGCACATGGGTAAGGGGCATTGATGGAGTGGGTGCGGGAGGGGGGAAGGAAGAATGAGTAAAGGAATCGGAGTAATGTTATTCCCTTCGGACTGTGAACGGTATCGAGCTGTCTACCAATAGCAATTCCATTTGTGTTTCCGCTGATCAAGCACTTCGGATTAAAACACTCTTCATCTGCTCCTCTCCATATGTAAAACGAGTACTTCAGAAAAAGAATCCGCTTAACGTGCGATAGAAGGTGTATAGACCCCATAGGAGCACTTTTGAGGATTCTGCCCTACCGTATCCCGATGTATCATTCTACATAGAAAAACCAGTTTTTCTACTGTAATGAATAAGAGAAGGCCTAGAAAAGACAAGAAAACTGTCGTATGTTCTATTGTCAGGGTTTCTGGGCAAAGCCCCCAACCAGACGTTTGGCGGCCGGCAGGCAGTTGGATGTCTGGTTATCAATAAGGCAGTTTGAACGGTTTGCTAGCAGAACAGTACTTATTGTTGGATATGGTCTCTGTTGAGGCAGGGCCACATTATTTGGGCGAAGGACGGCTGCTGGCAATTTACCAGTAGCACGGTAGCCCCACATGCGTTTGCGATGGAGCGCGAAATCGTCCAAGAGCGCAGAAGCAGGGAAAGGACTCTAGGGTGGGTGTCATCCAAGCTGCTCGTGTGGGAACTGTTTTCGTCGCTCAGGGGGGGGGGTGGAATCCACAGCTGGGTTCTGCCAAACCGCATACAGCTGGAAAAATTGGCAGAAAACGCCTGAAAATTGTGTAGACGTTAAACTTCCTGAGATCTCATCCAGTCAGTTGAAGTGCAAAAACACCACCATGCATAGGAACCGAACCCTCGACCTCTATCGCTCGGAAGATTTAGGCGAAGGGTGGCTGTTAGCAGCATGCCCAGCAACGCACGCGACACAACCGCTTGCATTCCACTTTGGCGGCGGAGCGCGGACGTCATGCGCTTCGTGTCTTTTATGCACCCGCGACGGCGCCGTCTTTAAGCAGCTCGTGGCTTGAAAAGTGTCCAGTTTGATTTTAAAAGCGACCAATTTGACGTGAGAGGCAGGCCGTTAAGTGATACCGACCACTGATCCCTTGTATATATACCTCTCTCACGTCAAATTGGTCGCTTTTAAAATCAAACTGGACACTTTTCAAGTCAAATTGGACACTATTCTATGTTTGCCGGAAGTTTTTCAAATCAGACCGCACTAAACATTCTCTAGAAATGTTAGGATAATTTTTTGTTCAAGGAAGATTTTAGTATAACTTTCTTTGAAGTTTTCGTTCTTCTACCCAATAAGTGAACGCATTGCTAGAAATTTTATGAAAATTTCTAACAATTTTGTACAACTACTAATATTTTTTGAGGAAAAACAATGATTCGAAACTCGTTTTAAAGAGTAGGAAGGTGGCTATTTTTTGTTACCAATACCGAGATTGTCCTCGTCCGAAACTTTGGGAATTCGATTGATGGCAAACGTTCTGTTTGCATGCATTTTCACGTCTGCAAATGGTGCAACATGAACAATTGAAAAAACACACATACCTTAACTTTCTTGTTGCATTATTTACACTACCAATCAAATAAAAGTTGCATTTAACTTTCGAGTACATGGCACAATCCGGTATTTTAATGCAAGACATGATTGATGCCTTGCTGCGCTTTAAGACAACATTTAATTTATTATTATTTCTACGAAAAATTATAAAATTATTGCTCATGTTCGGGCAGATGAACTTAAAAAATTCAAAGAAAGTTTTACCAAATGTTCCCTAAATTATTATACGAACTATCTTAGTGAGCTTATAGTTTACCCTGCCTAAAGGTCATTTCGATTTGGAAGAGTTCGCTTTGATATCAAAGGTCTCAGGCTAGCTTAGAAGAGTGTCCAATTTGACGTGAAAAGTGTCCAATTCGGTTTGAAAGTGTCCAATTTGATTTGAAAAAGTGTCCAATTCAACGGGGAAATGGTATATCTTGTACTGCATGTTGTTTTTGTTTTTGCTTCATTGTATTGCGTGCATGCTGTTTGTTTCTAATCTTTGCCTTCTGCAGATATAATAAATAAATAGATAGAAAAATATGATTCTCCTGCTCTACATTGGCCCAAAAAATGGCTGACATAGCTCCAAATCGCTCGCTTCGCGTGTCGTTTCGAAGTCCTGCGTGACAGCACCCGCGTTCGACAGTGTGGGCCAGCACTTTCAGTTTAAGTGTTGTCTCATGCCGATACCTGTGGCTGAGTGTTTTCCTTTTATTTCATTTGTACTTGGTGTTTCCCTGATCTCATTTTTGCGTTTCCGTTCCACCTTCTATGCGCTCTACCGCATTCAA